>CM060251.1:30105275-30510275 GCA_030684275.1 Acipenser oxyrinchus oxyrinchus
ACATGCTTGTGAAAATCTGGTATAATGTTTATTTTTGAATATTTCTCTTGTCTGTCCACAACCAGGGGTACTTAAACCAGGGCTTATTAACTCTGGTCATCAGGGATCTCCAATCATCTAGGTTTTTATTTCAACCAGCAAATCATTGTTTTTATTAAAATCCACTGGTTTGCATTGCATGTAGAATTCTCACATGCCCTAGACTTTAGTATGAATTAGGACATTTAAGTGTTTCATATTCAATATTAAGCAGTGTACATTTTAAAACAAACTATTAAGTGCTGGTTGGATTAAAAACCTGGACTATTGGATGTCGCCAAGGACCAAAGATGAGAGTCCCTGTCTTAAGCAATGACCTAACACCACACCTGGAAAGTCCCACTCTTTGACCTTGAATCTCACTCTTTGGGACTGTAAATCTCACTATTAAGGAAAGCCAACCTTTGGCATCTCTGCACGAGTGATCAGAGTTGGCCCCCCTTTACAGGAGGTGTGTTAGTAGGCGTTTCGTGACGCTTAAGTTATAGCGCATCACTTTTAGCGTTAGTTTGTGGTTTTAGAACCAGTTAGAACCAGTTACACCCTTCCCCATTTACAAGAATACAGAAGATAGTCATGGGTTACAAACATAAAATAGCATATGCACGTAAACAGAAAGGCTTGCAGGTTGTGGCTGAGGTTACCAGAGTACATTCTTACAACGTACGTGCATCAACATATAGAATTAACAAAAGAAGTACCTTAATTAATCCTATAACAGTATTTAAACTAACATTTATACTGTAAGATCTCTTATGTAATCTTAAACATGCATATATTTTACACCTATATCATGGTTCACCTCTCTTCTTAGGTAACCCTAATTAGCCTTCTGTAATACTTGCATGAAGATTCAGTTGTATAGTTAGCAGTAAGCACTTCTTATGGCAGCAAGACTGGGTTCCTCTTGAAAAACATGGTACCGCACTAATAGTTTGGAAGCCATTTTTGAAGACGAGCAGTGGTACAACTTAACAACTTGGCAGTCATTTTGAAGGACCAATTCTAGTTGCTAAAATTCTTGTTTTATGTGATTTTGAAACAAAGGAGGCCAGAGACAGTTTCTGATTGGCCGGTTATATGACCGTTGACTCTTCCTTTGAAATGAAGGTGTTGAGCACTGTCTCTTGTCAGCTCTGAATCTCAGAATGAGTTTTTAAAATTAGTACTTGTGACTTTAAGGTAATAAAACTTGCCACATCATGCCTAATTTATATCAGGTCTTATTTATATGTTCCTATAAAATGTACCTTTCTTTTGGTATTAAACACGTCAGTGTTCAATGCAGGCAGATCAGAGCTTTAATTTAGTTAATTTTAGATATTCTTAATGTTATCTTATTTATTACTGATTTGTTTGATTCAGGATATCTTTATTTCGTCTCAGTGTTGACTTAACTCCTATGGACATTGTATTATGTATATAGTTTTAAATCTTTTAATTTCCTAAATATATTTTCCATTTACCTTCAAGGACCTTTGAGAGGCCAGTAAATCTGAGTGTTACCTAATTAGCAAAATGGTCTTCCTTTGAGGTGTTAAGGTTTACTGCTTACCCCATGTTATTTAGATTCTGAGTAAATTACCTTGATTAATTGTTGGAAACCAGTCAGAGTGTCTCCGAATTCGCAGTCTTAACATAATTACTCAGGATACCCATCTCTCTGTGTAATATATATATATATATATATATATATATATATATATATATATATATATATATATATATATATATATATACATACTTCCATTCTCCAAAACTAACTGGATTGCAGCCTGCACATCTACCTGCAAGATCGCTTGCCGAATTCCATTTTAATAACTTGTCTCCACAGCTCACAAAAATACCTCTCTATTTTCCCTCCTAACTACAAACTCATTCGGGTTCAAAGTTAATCTAGCCTTCCCTGAGACCATCTTGTGGGGTGGTGACACTATTCTTCCGGTCCTTTCATCCCATGGTACTCAATGTGAACAACGTCGTGCCAGGCCGTCTTTACACCACCGGATCCAGGATGGAGATAGTATGGTTCACTTCTTGAACGTGTTCTCTCCGTCCTCGGAGACATGGGGAAAGAGCAGATCAAGATGTTCTGTCAGGATTTTATGAGGGAGCGCCAGCAGGTGGAGGAACTCACGGATCGAGCAGCTGGAAAGGGAGCTGCTCAAGCTGGAACGCTGCCTGGCGCTCAGGGACCAACGATTGCAGCGTGCATACGAGGAGAAGTGCACCTGCAGCTCCAGTGGTCCCGGGGGGGACACACTTCTTATATGCATTGGAGAAAAAGACGGGAGACAAGAAGAACATCACTTGTTTCTGGCAGAGGATCTCCCTTCTGACGGATCCGAAGAGCGTCTGCTCTCTTCTCTCCGGATCCTGTCAACTCTGAGACGTGCAGGGTTCTTTGGAATGGGCTGTCCACAGTCAGGAAGCGTTTGAAGGCCAACTGACCCTGGTCAAGGTCTCTGACACCCTCCGTCCGATGCCTTACAACAAATGGCTGGGCATCGCCGGCCTGACTGTGGAGTTTTACAAAATGTTTAGGATCTTGCTGAGGCCTGCCTTTGTGCAGCTCCTGGTGGAAACCTGGGAAACAATTTCAACAAAGAAGCCTGCTCCTATTCCTCCTGCCATTTTCTTTACATTTGCAGCCACTGCGGGGAAGCCCATTCATGTTTAATTTGTCCATGCAAGCCCCCAAAAAAACAAAAAACAGCAGAATTTCACAAAACCAGATCTAATTTAGACAACCAGTTTATGATAGGTCCCTTTTGAATCCCCTCCTTTTCCCACCTTTTTCATTAACCCTATCAGTATTGCAATATGGATATATTCGGGCAAAAAGAGACTGATAATCAACCTTTCCGCTCCCCATAACTCCACCACCCCCAGCTTTCCCCTGCCCAGAACAAAAACGATTCTCAAATCATTATTTTAAAATCTCGGCATCCCCTTAGCACCAGAAAAGAACCTGGGTCCTCTCACTTCCATCGAATTTCTAGGCATCACCCTGGATTCTCAATCTTTTTCAGCTTCACTCCCCTGGGGCTGGGGCGGGAGCAGGGGATGTATCGTATCTATTATTTCCACTTTTCTCTCTGGTCCCCCGCCTACCAAATGTAATATTCTGTCCCTCCTAGGCCATTTAAACTATGCCCGCTCCATGGCCTGAAGAATTCAGCACCATTCCTATACCTGATCAGTCATTGTACAAGATGTATCCGGTCGCTGTAGCCGCATTCCTTTGGGGGTTCTCCTGGGCCCAAAATTCCATTCTTATCCACTCAGATAATTCAGCTACAGTCCAAATCAAAGGTTGTTCATCCTCCCAGATATAAGGCCCAAGAAACAGCTCTTCTCGGCATCGCTCCTCAATCACTGCAAACGTACTGGTCATCCTGGAATTGTTTTAAAAATGTTCACATTGCATTCAACATTCGCTTCCATTCATATTTAATGCCTGTAGTATCATCCTTTATTATGTCTCTTAATACCAAGTTTTCATTAGAACAAATATTACAGCTCTTAAAAATGCTTTTACTAAAATGTGTTCTTAAGCATTAGTAGCCTGCCCGGAGGAAAGGCAATCGGATCAGCCATGGATTCCCAGAGGTTTATTTCCCAACTGTGGCTTTGTTTTGCTCTCCTGCACGCTGACGATCATTTGTTAAAGGTTGGTTAAACCTTCAAGTGGGCTATATCCAGTACTACATTGAGACCTGCTTGTTCTTTTTGGGGGTCTCCGTCTCATCCAGTCGGCCATGCAGCAAGCTCTCAAACTAAGTTAGGTTTGATGCCAAATGAATGCGCATATATAACATACTTCTGTGTAATTTTGCATACTCTGCATTATTCCCAATAAATATTTGTACTAAAATATGTTGTGATTGGTGTTTGCCCTGAACTACTGAAATGAAGTTTATAACTAAAGTTTGGAGGAGGGTCAATCACAAATCTCTGCATCACCAAATTGAATCATTCAGTTTACATATTAGCTAATTAAGATTGTTAGCACTATAAATACCCTCTTCACTTACCTCTCATTTGCGTTTTGATTTCATCATAACCCACCAGGCGTTCAGTTGACCAGACAGTGAGCCCTCAGACCTAAAAGTTAGGTTTGATGCCAAATGAATGCACATAAAATTTGTGTAATTTTGCATACTCTGCATTATTCCCAATAAATAGTTGTACTAAAAATATTCAATTGGTGTTTGTCCCGAACTACTGAATTTTCTTCATTCAATTTGACACTAGGGCTACCATTGCTGGTAGTGGCAGCAACTGTGTTGAATAAATCTGCGCTGCTGTGCGGCGTGTCAACACCCAATGCTCTGTGTCTGCCTGTGGCAAGATGCCTGCCCCTTTTATTATTTATGTATTGTTGTTGTTGTGTTGAGAGGGAGGAGAGTTAGAGGAGAAACTATGGAGAAGAAACTATAGTATAGAGAAAGAGAGCGCAAATGCTACAGAATTACAGCGAACAAAGGTATTCGTTTTTGACAATAATTGTTAGTGTGTGTGTTATTTTGTTTTGACCAATATGCCCTTTTCTTTTGGCGTGTTTTGTTTAAACTGTTTGTTTATTTTTTGTTTATTATTAAATACAAGCACAGCAGCGCCATTTTGCCCGTACCATCCTGTGTTGTTGTTTTGTTTCCTGGTCTGACATCACCACCCACACGCACCACTCTAGCTATCCATGACACTGCCTCTGTATTTTTCAGTGACGACCCACGTATGTAACATCACCCTGTTACACTTGCCCTTTGCTTTTTTCTGCAGTTATTTGGCCACCAGCCGCCACTGGTATATTATTAGATAGCAGTTTCACCCATTCCAGGTTTTACTACTGACTTGATTAGCCTCAGTGTATCGGTAACACGCTCAGGTATGTCTTACTAAACTCATAGCAAAACCAGTCTTATTTCCATCCCTGCTTTAAATCCGAATATATGGACTTTTCAAGTACAGTGGTGTAGACAAAAAAGTGGTAAGTCACAAAGCATAATTACAGCTAGATCACTGGGGTGAAACGGAGGTACAGTGCAGGAAGTAGTTTTATACCATAGATATGAATATAAATCTGAATATTTTAAATTGAAGTATAAAATACAAGCAAACCACTGTGATTACAATTTTTTTATATATGCTTTACAATACCTCTCTGGGTTTTAGAATGCTTACCAATGCTTTATTATACTTTGCTATGATTTTACCTTGGGAAACTTTTATAAGGGAAGAACCTAAATATCTTTAACAGAGGAAATGGGGGTCAGTGATAACTGGCTTTGCACTTCTTTAAGGGAATATAACGTGTATTACAAAGCCTGACTCAGAATGTTATTAAACTATTTTCATTTGGCTCTACTGTTTGACCTGCTTAATAAGTCCTCATCAAGAATGTCAACAATACATTAAGACAACTTTCAATATACTACTAATTGTCCTGTAATTACAACTCATGTAAAGTATGCCATGTCATGTTTTCTTTGCCGTCAAACACTGGGGAGCCGGAGTTTTCAAAAGAGGATGGGTAAAGGAATGTTACAGGATTTTCAAGGATCTGTATGCTTAGATGTACTGTACTTTAACAAGTGAAAGACAGCCATAGCAGTTTATTCAGCTGGCAATTGCACAATATTAGGTTAGAGATGTGTTCATTACACAGTAGGAGAAAGTCACAATTTCACCTGAATGACAGCTGGACGTTGAGTTTATTTCCTGACCTTATTGACTCTAGTGTCTTTCATAAAATGCACAGGCTTGCATGTAATAATCTTTAATATACTTGTAGAGTATACATTATGTTGACTTATACAGTAGTACAATCAAAAATGATCGAAGCTTGTATTTACAGCCCTTACATGTACAGTATTTATTTAATCTGTGGGCACCCCAATTAGAAATGTTTATACCTTATTTATTTTACTGTATTGGTTTTGTATTTATTTGAAATGGCAATAAAAAGGAATTACCAAAAATCTGGAATGATCATGTGAATCCATTTATGACTATGACAGAAACACATATTTCTTGGCAAGGCTAGTTATGAATTCCACATCAATGTCTTCCACTATCCTTCTTTTTTGGTAATATACAAGCAACTGGCAGGAATTTGGAAATTTTCAGGACAGCAGGTGCTTAGACTTTCCTAGCACGGTGTCCATGCCTGACAACACAAAGGCACAAGATGCTAAAATGAGACAAAGCCTCTGGAATAAAGCCAAGAGTCAGCATGGGACTGGTGAAGCTGAAAATAACCCAGAGCATCTGATTTCAGCTTTCTGTAACCCAGAGGCTGAATCAAGTCCTTTCAGTGCCCGGCATGCTCTTACATTTAAATGGAGATCATAAATTCCAAGGTAACTAGTTACACAGAAATGATCAATGATATAGTTGCAGGGTTGCTACATAAACATGCCCTTTTAAAACGTTTTACTAAATAAACAATCTATATATTGCAGCCCACATTAAAAAGAAGATGTGGCTTCTATTTTATCTCCAGTTTAAGGCAAAACAGATTTGAGGTGCCCCGCAGTGTGAAGAAAAAATGGGGAGGTACAACAAAGGGATAAGTTTGCTCAATAAAAGAATCAGCCATTGTACTTGCCAACAGCTGTGCACAATTATTTTTGGTTTTTGAGGCCAGGATAATGGCTCATTATAAGTCATGCCTCAGTTCTTGGCTGAAACCCATGCTGGAGCAGAGTGACTGATTATTTTATAAACTTTGCTTCAAAAAAGCAAAAGAAACATTCTCTTCAGAGTTGGAGGGTGACCAGCATGCTCAGTTATCTGTGTTTTCAAAGGGGTTGTCTAATCTCATTCTACATTACATTACACTCCCTCATGGATTAAATTGCCAAACCCTAAAAAGGCACCGTCTTTCTTTGACAACCCCTTGCGTTACTAGAATGGCTGGTTATTCAGGGATTTTATTTTCACTATTTATAAAGCCAGCACATCCATTGAGGAACATATGCTATTGCTTCTTGTAAACAGTTCAGGGAAAAGTGGATGACGAAGCTGGTCCTGTGGTTTAATTATATTATTGTAAAGAATAGACAAACAGTACATAGAATAAAGAGTGACTATGGTTAATGTTTAACAGAATCGTCACTCATAAAAGCAGCTCTTGGTGAGGTGCAGGACAAATAGCACATGAAACATCTAACACAAACAAGAGAGTGTATATCATAAAAGCAGCTCACATGTTCACATGGTTGACATTTTCATACAGTACATTCAAGAACTAACCATTCACTAACCATGGTACTACAAGTTAGTGTTGGTTCATACAATTGTGATACAATTGGTGTGTCAAACAATAGCTCATATATGTGTACCAGTAGTGTTGCTGAATATCATTCCCCTAATTAAAGTTTACCACAGTAAAAACAAAGCAAAGTATAATAAAGCACAGTGGTAAAGCATAGGTAAGCATTGTAAAACACAGAGAGGCATGGTAAAACATATTAAAAAAAACATGGCATGCCATGATAATGTATGGTAAGCATAATGAAACTGGGAAAAGCATGGGAAAACTTCAAATTTACTGTGGTAAACTTTTATCAGGATTGATAAGGACTTTTTTAATAGCATGGTTCATATTTTATCTATTTAGACAATCTTGCTGATATACCCTGTTCTCATGACTAAGTGATAGGGTATAGCAGGAGCACCAAGGTCAGTATTCCTTGTTAACTGCAACATAATGTAGCACCCGGGAGGGGCACTTGTTCCTTTCGATCGGGGTGGGATCAGTCAGGCAGAATACCAGAAGGAAATAAACTAAGACCACAACAATATGCAGGGCAACGAACATTGTTTTATTAAATACAGGTGGTTAACTATATTTAACAAATAGGACAAGTCTAGAATACACAGTCACAGCATGGGGGTTGCACCGTTCAGTAAAAAAATTAAAAAAACATGGTTAATTATAATTGAAAACAAAGTGCAGTGCTGCTCAATACAGCTGAGACGGGGCTTACTAAAAACAACAATAAAACCAATACTTTTACTTTTTCCAGCACTCCTCTAAAACCACAATGCCTTTAAAATACTAATTTCTAAAACAGTTAAAAACACACACACACACACAGAGGGAGACAGGACGCACAGCAGGAGACTCGCTCTAAATGTCGGCGGCTGTTTCTTTCATTTTTCTCCCCAACCCACCGCCGAACATAAGTCAAATGCCTTCTTTGCTCCTGCTGGCTGTGCGTCCAGCCTCCACTCCAGACAAACCCGGGTTCACATCACACTGGACCAAAAACAATCTATCTAACGTTAAATCAAATGTGACAAATCAAAACGTGACTATACTACAATAACAAAATCAAATTTGCCTAAATAAAGTGACATGGGTCACCCTGGTACAATTACATTTTGGTTCTGTCTATCTGTCAGACAGGATCTCTGTTTTGCATCTCATTTAAAGGAAAGCATAACCTTGCCCCAACCCCACACAACCTGTAGGAGTTGTGGGAGATAGATTGCATTCAGGCTCCTCTACAGCTGGGTCTGAACCTGTGATGTTGTTGCCTAAAGGGGAAGGTGATACCTACTGATCCCAAAACTCATGACTCCACTTAAAGGCATTAGTCCCCCATCAGTGTTTCATTTTGTTTCCACCAATACCTGGACAATGTGGTGTATTATGCCACAAGGGTTAATAAATGTTGTTGTATTCTTTAAGAATATGTAAGCCGCTGTTTGGCTTCGTGTGATTGGCTCATGGACTCATATAAAGGTATGTTCCCGCGCTTAGCGGCAGTCTGAGCTTGGCTATTGAAATAGTGAGGTCTGTAATGGAGTAAATAAAGTAATTACAGGGGCACCCGAGCGGCGCATCCAGTAAATGCGCTCCGCGTAGAGTGCAGGATGTGTCCTATAGCCTGGAGATCGCAAGTTCGAATCCAGGCTATGTCGCAGTCGACCGTGACCGGGAGTTCCTAGGGGGCGGCGTATAATTGGCCGAGCGCTGCCCGGGTAGGGAGGGCTTAGGTCAGCAGGGGAATCCACTGCTCACCGCACAACAGCGACTCCGGTGGCCGATAGGGCGCCTGTGGTTCTGCAGTGGAGCCGCCAGATCTGTGTTGTCCTCCGGCACTATAGGTCTGGCATTGGCAGGAGCACGTTTTGGAGAACGCGTGCTCCAGCCGCCGTTTCCCGAGTCAGCGGGGGGGTTGCAAGCGGTGAGCCGAGGATACAGATAATAATTGGGCAAACTAAATTGGGGAGAAAACGGGGGTAAAAAAATTGGCGACGACTAAATTTATAAAAAATAAATAAATAAAGAAAGTAAGTACTTTTTAGTGAAATACATCTCTGGACTCTGTTGTGGTTTTTTGTGCACATATATGAACCCAAGATACAACATTTGGCGATGGGATGTCGGGTAAAATCCTGATCACAACGAGAGCCACCGGAGAAAAAAATGGCTCTTTAGCAGTGAGACCAGGTTGTGCTACGATGAGGCTTCGGAAACCTTCAGCACGTATGAAGAAAGATTTCAACAGTTTTTGGAAGTGAACACATTGAGGAGGACAAGAAAAGAGCTGTGTTTCTCTCGGTTGTCAGACCAAAAGCATTTGCCTTACTGAAGGATCTGGTAGCGCCGAGAAAGCCAGGTGAGACTGAGTTTATTGTGTTAATGAAAACACTAAGGGATTTTCACTAGCTTTAAAAGAATGTGCTAGCGGAAAGGTACAGTTTCAGAATCCGCAGACAACAAATTGGTGAATCAGTAGCTGAGTATATTGCAGCTTTGAAAGGCTTGGCAGTAACATGTGAATTCGGCACTACGCTGGAAGAGCAATTGAGAGATCAGTTGGTGTACGGAATAAAGAACTGCGTAGCAAATTGCTGAGTGCCGCGTATGGAGAAAATTTAACATGGGTTAAAATTGTAGATGTTGCAAGCAATTTTGAGAGCACAGCTAAAAGTATGCAAAAGTTCACCCAACCTAATCAGCTGAAAACCGACGTCGTGGGCACGACTAAAGGGAACTCAAGAGGACCGCAACACAGGAAGCAAGCTTTCGATTCATCAGCAAAGAAGAATGAAAAATTAGCTCCTACCTGTTTTCGCTGTCTTGGAACCGGACATTCGTCACAGTTCTGCAGATACAAGGAATTCCAGTGCAGAGCCTGCCAACAGTCCGGGCATCTTGAACGGGCCTGCAAAACCAAGGCCCACTTGTTGAAATCGGGGAACCAGCCGAATAGCTCTGCCAGGCCCCGCTCACGAGCCACACACGCCAGCAGCAACTTGAGTGAAACGCGTTGCCTGGCAACCGAACGGGACAACAGCGAGAAGGACCCCCTGGTGACACAGCTGCTGCGGCTGCAGCAGCAGCAATGAAGAAGATACAGAGACTGATTTGGGACTTTATGCTGTGAACTCTGATTGTGAGTATGTAAAACCGTACGTGGTCATGATTAGATTAATAATGTAAAGATTAGAATGGAAGTAGACACTGGCACAGCCATGTCAATCATTTCTGAAAGTTTGTTAAACTAGACCCGTGTAATGTTAGTCTTAGAACATATACCAACCAACCATTAGAGTTACTGGGAAAAATGTATGTAACAGTAGAATGCGGAAAGCAAAAAGTGAAGCTAAACTTGCTAGTTTCCCGTGGCAAAGCCCAGGCCCTCATGGGTCGGCACTGGATTAAACATCTGAACTTGGATTGGTCTAGGGTAAACCAGGTGTCTGATCCAATAGAGCAATGGTGTGTGAAATATGCATCGGTGTTCAAGGCTGGAATGGGTTTGGTTAAAGGAATTAAAGCTAAACTACATGTGTCAGAGAAAGCAAGTCCCAAATTCTGCAAAGCCAGACCAGTGAGGGAAGCTGTAAACCAGCAGCTAAACGAGCTTGAGCAGCAGGGAATAATCTCCCCAATAGCACATAGTGAATAGGCTGCACCCATTGTTTGTATACCAAAAAAAGATGGTGGGGTATGTGTTTGTGGGGATTACAAACTAACTATCAACCCCTGGCTGATAATGGCTAAAACACAAGATTTGTTCTCCACATTGGCAGGTGGACAACGGTTCACCAAGTTAGATCTTACACAAGCCTATCAACAGGTGGAATTAAACAGTCACAGTAAACCATTCCTTACGTTAAACACGCAAAAAGGATTGTACCAGTATAACCGATTGTCCTATAGGGTAGCCAGTGCCCCTGCGGTTTTTCAGCACACCATGGATCAGATTTTGCAAGGGCTAGATGGGGTTGTCTGTTACTTAGATGACATCTTAATTACAGGTAAAAGCACAGAAGAACATCTGCACAATTTTGAGTCCGTATTGCAGAGACTGCAAAAATTTGGGTTACGAGTAAAAAAAACAGAAATGTGCATTCTTTCAGTCAAGTGTAACTTATTTGGGTCACAAAATTGATGCTGAAGGAATCCATCTTATAAAAGAAAAAACAGAAGCAATAGAGCAAGCTCCTGTTCCTTCTAATGTAACAGAGCTCAGAGATTTCTTAGCACTGCTAAATTACTATGGAAAGTTCATTTCTAACCTGTCAACTTTGACAGAACTGTTGCAAAAAGGTAAAATATGGAAGTGGTCAGAAAAATGTCAGGCTGCTTTTGATAATGCAAAAACAGAGTTGTCTTCTGCTTATGTATTGGTACATTTTGACCCAGACTTGCCAGTAATTCTGGCTTGTGATGCCTCACCCTATGGGGTAGGGGTGGTTATCTCACATAGATTGCCAGACGGCAGTGAAAAATCTATTGCATATGCTTCACGCACTCTGACAAAAACCGAATGCAACTATGCACAAATCGAAAAAGAGGCTCTGGGTATTATCTTTGGGGTAATGAAGTTTAATGACTACCTTTTTGGTAGAAAATGTACACTAATCACTGATCACAAACCCCTTGCTAAGATCTTAGGACCAAAAACAGGTGTGCCTGCACTTGCCGGTGCTAGATTGCAGAGATGGGCTTTAATCCTTGGAGCATATCAATATGATATACAGTACAAGCCCTCCTTACTACACGGTAATGCAGATGCATTATCAAGGTTACCTATTCAGACGGAGTCTCCTTAGCTGCCTGTCTCCGCATAAGATATAGCTCAGGAATCTAAAAAGGACCCTGTGTTAGCGCAAGTGAAACACTACACACTCACAGGTTGGCCTAATCATATCATGGATACAGAGATAAAACCCTACTGGTTTAGGAAAACAGAATTGAGTGTAGAAAGTGACTGTTTGTTATGGGGTTACCGGGTAGTGGTTCCTAAAGTGTTACAGCCACAACTTCTAGGTGAATTGCATGAAAAATCATTGGGGTATGGTAAAAATGAAAACACTTGCCCGTAGTCATTTTTGGTGGCCACGATTAGATTCAGATATTGAGGAGATGGTCAGCAACTGCCAGACATGTCAGAACGATCATAACATGCCTGCACCTGCGCCTCTTCATCCCTGGAGATGGGCTGAAAGACCCTGGCAGAGAATCCATGTTGACTTTGCTGAGAAAGGTAAACACCAGCTTTTAGTATTAGATGCTTACTCATGCTGGCCGGAGGTTATGTTAATGTCTAACACTACGGCTGCTAAAACAATTGAGGTAATGCGCAGTTTATTCATGGCTTATGGGCTGCCAGAAGAAGTAGTTTCAGATAATGGTCCTCAATTTGTTTCTGGTGAGTTCCAGACTTTTATGCAGCAAAATGTGGTAAAACACATTACAGTGGCTCTCAAAAGTATTCACCCTCCTTGGACTTTTCGACATTTTATTGTGTTACAACATGGAATCAAAATGGATTTAATTAGGAGTTTTTGCCACTGATCAACACAAAAAAGTCCATAATGTCAAAGTGAAAAATAAAATCTACAAATTGTTCTAAATTAATTACAAATACAAAACAGAAAATAATTGAAGTATTCACCCCCTTGAGTCAATATTTGGTAGATGCACCTTTGGCAGTAATTACAGCCATGAGTCTATTTGGATAAGTCTCTACCAGCTTTGCACATCTGGACACTGCAATGTTTGCCCATTCTTCTTTGCAAAATTGCTCAAGCTCTGTCAACTTGGATGGGGACCTTTGGTGAACAGCAATTTTCAACTCTTTCCACATATTCTCAATTGGATTGAGGTCCAGGCTTTGACTGGGCCACTCCAGGACATTGACCTTTTGGTTTTTAAGCCACTCCAGTGTGGCTTTGGCTGTATTTTTTTTTTTTTTTTTTTTAGCAGACGCCTTTATCCAAGGCGACTTACAGAGACTAGGGTGTGTGAACTATGCATCAGCTGCAGAGTCACTTACAATTACGTCTCACCCGAAAGACAGAGCACAAGGAGATTAAGTGACTTGCTCAGGGTCACACAATGAGTCAGTGGCTGAGGTGGGATTTGAACCGGGGACCTCCTGGTTACAAGCCCTTTTCTTTAACCACTGGACCACACAGCCTGTTTGGGGTCATTGTCCTGCTGGAAGATGAATCTTCTCCCGAGTCCCAGGTCTCTTGCAGACTTCAGCAGGTTTTCCTCCAGGATTTCTCTGTACTTTGCTGCATCCATTTTGCCCTCTATCTTCACAAGCTTTCTAGGCCCTGACGTAGAGAAGCATCCCCATAGCATGATGCTGCCACCACTATGCTTCACGGTAGGAATGGTGTTCTCAGGATGATGTGCGGTGTTAGGCTTGCGCCAAACATAGCGCTTAGCGTTGAGGCCAAAAAGCTCTATTTTGGTCTCATCAGACCATAGAATCTTCTTCCACTTGGTCTCAGTGGTCAAACGGTGCGGCAGATAGGTTGGTACAAAACTTTAAATAGTCACTAGATAAGGCTAGAGACACAGGCAAGTCACTGCAACACTGTATTGACATTTTTTTGTTTTGCTACAGAAACACACCACAGTCTACCACGGGTAAAACTCCTGCAGAGCTGTTTCTTAAACGACAAGTCCGAACCAGGTTGTCTGTGATAAAACCTAATTTTGCGGCTCAGATGCAAAGAAAGCAGGAACAGATAAAAAACAGACAGGAAAAATGCAAAAAAACTTGTCTCCGAATATTTCTCCCACAACAAAAGGTTCCAGTTAAGAATTACCGTGGAGGAGAGGGAGGAAAATGGTTACCAGGGGTGGTACAAAAAGTGCTAGGACCAGTTACTTATGTGGTAAAAATAAATGGAAAGTGTTGCAAGAAACATGTTGATCAAATGATAGCCACTGAATTACAGGAATGTGAAATGCTGATAGTCTGGGTTCTGGGTGGGACATTCCAGAGGTGGTCGCAGGGGATTCCAAAGAAAGGGAAGCTCAGGCTTCAGATAATTAAAATGTACCGGGCCTTGAGCCTGCAGAGAGTGTGGTCAGTTGTAACACCAGACCACAGCGCATTAGGAAGCCTCCTAATAGGCTTGATTTGTAAATATAAATAAATAGAGAAGTAAGAATAAGTTATCAATAATAGTAATAAGAGAACCCCCCGTTTCAGAGTACAGGGGAGGAATGTGGTGTATTACGCCACAAGGGTTAATAAATGTTGTTGTATTCTTTAAGAATACGTAAGCCGCTGTTTGGCTTCGTGTGATTGGCTTATGGACTCATATAAAGGTATGTTCCCGCGCTTAGCAGCAGTCTGAGTTTGGCTATTGAAATAGTGAGGTCTGTAATGGAGTAAATAAAGTAATTACTTTTTGGTGAAATATATCTCTGGACTCTGTTGTTGTTTTTTGTGCACATATATGAACCAAAGATACTACAGACAACATAACAAACAATCTATAGAAAGAAAAACAAAGTACTCACCTGCATATCTCTGTTTGTGTATAGAGAATTCCTTTGGGTGTCTGGTCCTGAAAAAGAATGGGGTACAGTAAAAATAATTTGTGCCATAATAGATACATGGGTAAAGGTTTGAACCACTGGAGCAGTTCTGCGAACGGATGCCCATATTCATAGGAGTTGTGGCAGATTAGGGGGAGGAGAGGAGAGGTATGTAGTCCAGGAGGGGCTAAAGGACTACATCCCCCAGAATGCCAGGAGTGGAGGAGGTTCACCTGACTCTAAGTTTAATGAGGGACACCTGCCTGTGATTTATTAATTATAAAACTGCACGAAAGTGCTTGAAAAGTACTGTTTTGTGTCCATTAAAAAGGTACAAAAGAACCAGCAATGAGTGCAATCTTTCACAGAGTGTACAGAATTTGGTCTTTGAATTAAAAATATTTAACAACTTTTGTGGTTAAAACATTATTACCTCTAACTGGTTGTCTAAATAAAGCAATCAAATTTAAAAGGAGAAATACTAACCATTTAAAAGGTAAAACTTTCTACCATTGCTCAAAATTGGAAACTTTTCTGCACTGCTGATTTCTGCTGAATTATTTGTTTTTTATATTATCCATATTGAAAATGAGATTATATCATTGTTGTAAAAGGAAAATAGTTTGCCTGACCCTAATATACAGGGGATTTAGATGTGTAACCAGCTGGATTTTTTTATTTGTTTGTTTTAGTATCTAGAAAGGGGGCAGAGCTACGGTACACCAAGTCATTGCCCCAGAAGGGAAGCGATGTGGCAACGGTTGCGCTCGCTAACCAAGGGCGCGTGACTGAAGGTACAAAAGGGGACGTGGCTAGGTGATCTGTTCCTTTGTTATGGTTAAGCGCAAACAGCTAAATGAGAACTGTAAAATAACCGTGAGTGTTTGTTTGTCGTGTCTAATTCTACTTGTTTGTTCTTGTTAGACGGCTAACACGATCTGGAGCTCTCACTTAAGAACAGCACCAAACCTGGACAACACTTAACAACTATACACAAATAAATTGTATTTCACCACTAGCACTTTAGCACTCGCTCTGGACTTGTGATCATGTGTATGTCTTTGTGTGTATTCTTTTCGGGTCTGTAACCCATTGTTTTGAAACAGTGCAATACACATTGATGTGTATTGCCTGGGTTTATTCTTTGCGGTCGCCAGACCGGATTATACAAATAAATGTTTTCTGTTTGGATCCTGAACTTTGTTGTCTGTCTTCTTTTTCGTAATCACATCACCTCACTTGAGCACCAGTCATACTGGTGAGAATAAAAGGCTGTACATTAGAACATGTCACTAAAAAATTATACTAATTGTAAGACTTAGAATGAAAATTCAGTCAGCTAAAATACAGTTTATTCAATAATAAAACTAGCTTAAGCGATTAAAGTCATTCAAACCAGGTATACTTTGAAATGCTAGTCAGAACTACCTAAAAGTAAAAGTCTTTGAATATTCTTCTACTAATAAGCTTTTGATTTAGGGACTAAAAGGAATAATGGTGGGTAAGGGATTTCTTAATGAACGGATCAATTCAGGTCAGGTTGGGATACACTATTCTAGAATTTAAGACTAAACACGGAATCTCTCGAGAAAGTGTAATACGCCATTCTTTTCAATATCATGATAAATGATTTGCCAAGGAGTGTTATCAATTATACCTCAATGTCTTGTAAAAAGAATGATTTTTTGGAAAGGGGAAGGAATATTAACATATTTAATAAAAAAATATGCAAAAAGTAATGGGTAGCATTGAAAGGTGGACTAATAAATGGGAGGGTTTAAAGTATCAATAGCAAAAATTGAAATAATAATAATAATCTTTACAAGAAACACCAGAAAATGTAAAATGACACTTACATGGTACTCCAATTAAGAAAATTCAGATTTTAAGTTTGGTTTGATAAATCTCTAAAGAAACAATTAAAAGTTAGATTTGAATTCATCTTTTAAAGAAGCATATGGAATGGATATCCTGGTCAGAATGTTACATACTGACCAGGATATTGCCTTATCAAAGCTACAATTCCAAAAGTTTCAAGGCCTTCCTTAAAATCTTCAATTTGAGCTTGATTGACTACAGATGTGTAATATCTTGCAGTAGCTTTGGTGAAGTCACTCTTTGTTGTGTCATTGACATCCCCTAAAAAGCTGATATCTTTAGATATCCTAAAAAACCTACAAAAGGAGGAAGCCAGTTAACTTTTATACACCAAGCATACCTGCAAAAAACTTGATATCATCAAGTTATAGCTATAACAGATTTGGTGTAATATACTAAACTTTCTAATTTAGTAATGCTCTACCAACTGTTTAGCATTTTGTGTAAACAGTATTTATGTGCTACAGTATATTACATATATTATCATTACACAAGCCTATATTATACTACTAGTGCAAATACATACAGTATGTCCAAACTCCTCCCCAGTTTTTCAAGCCGCGAACATTCAACTCCATTAGGTTGTGCTTAGGTCCTCCAGAATAAATCCCAAATTCACCAAAGAAACAAACATTGAGATGCTTGTTCCAACAATAATCAGGTCGGTTCATCCAACGAAGCAAATTATTGAAAGCATGTTTCCACCTGACCTTCACAGTCTGCCAACTGTCCACAAAAACTGAAGTACAGAGTTCTTTTAAAACACTCTCTGTTGAGGAGAAGATAAAGCATATGCATTTACTTGGAATAAAACAGTATGATGAAACATTGAGTGTTATGGTAAGATGATTTCTTAAAAGGTTACCCAATTTTGGGAAATATTGGACTTCTTAAGCAAACTGGCCATACAGTAAGGGAACATTTACTTAATAACATATTGTGTAGAGCATATTACTAAGCTCCTACATAGCCATTGTGTTGCTATTTTTTGGTCCAGTGAGTGGATTAGTATTTGTGACCGAGTAGTTGTTGAGTGGCGTGTGTGGTGACGTCACAGACCAGAAACAGGAACCAAAACAAGAAATGGTGGTGGGTGAAACTGAATGCTACGGCGTTTAGTGTTTTTATTAAATAATAAATAAACAAAAGGTTTAAACAAACGAAACAAACACCAAACAAAAAGGCGCGATGGCCAAACAATAAACAGAAACAAGTATATTTAAATATAGCAATTGTTTTTCGCTCTCCTTGCTCGCTCTCCCGTGTTCTCCCGTACTCTCCTCTGTACACTCTTCCCCCCGCAGCATGCACAGCTGCAGGTTCTTATACTCTGGCCTGGGGTTAACTAGCTGTTAATTATCTTATTACCCCTCGGCCACAGTCTGCACGAGTTTAGTAAGGATGCGTGACTGTCAGCTAGTTAAATAATCAGTAGCTGATCAGCCACACATCCTCATGGGGTTTTTAAATTATAAAAACAACAATAAACACGCAGCACTTTGATCTGCGCCGCTAACAAAAATACAAATAATAAAACAGTGCACAAATATATATATATATAGGGGCGGGACACTCCGCCACACATGCCCCCCCTTGTGCGTAGAACACATGGCCTTAACGGCTACCTCCCCCCTTAGTCTCAAAGTCCCGGAAGAGGGGGAAGCAAGGCGTTTCTGGGAGTGGCCATGGTGGAATGTCCTCCACCCCCCACTTCTTTGTGGTTAAGAGCTCCCTCTTCCGGGGCTTCAGCCACACTATATCCTGCCGCAAAAGTGCGGCTGGGGAAGCTGGTCTCCTGACCTCCCCCCCCTTCTTCGCGTGGCGGCAGCTCCCTTCATGGGGCTCCAGCCACAGTATTTCCTGTCGTGAAAGTGCGGCTGGGGGAGCTGGTCTCCTGACCTCCCCCCCATTCTTCATGGCCGGCAGCTCCCCTCTGTGGGGCTCCGGCCACCCGTTCTCCTGCAGCGAAATTGCTGCGGGGGGGAGCTGGTCTCCTGACCTCCCACCCTTCTTCATGGCCGGCAGCTCCCCTTCATGGGGCTCCAGCCACAGTATTTCCTGCCACATGGCAGGACTGGTAGCGACCCCAGGCAAAGCAGGACCCTCGGGAGACGACGGCAGCAGCTGCGGACCCTCGGCGGGTCGACGGCAGCAGCAGCGGACCCTCGGGAGGCGATGGCAGCAGCAGCAGCGGACCCTCGGGAGGCGACGGCAGCAGCAGCAGCAGCGGACCCTCGGGAGGCGACGGCAGCAGCAGCAGCAGCGGACCCTGGTGAGGCGACGGCAGCAGCAGCGGACCCTCCGGAGGCGAACTCGGGAGGGGAGCCCCCGGCCATGGAGGCGGCAGCGGGAGCTCCACTTTTCCCTTGTACCCTGTAACTGGGGGCTCTCCAGGCGATGCGGAGCAACAGGCAGCCCCAGGCGATGCGGAGCCACAGGCAGCCCCAGGTGATGCGGAGCCACAGGCAGCCCCAGGCGATGCATGGCAGACATCCTTGGGCGGTGCGAGGCAGGTATCCTTGGGCGGTGCGAGGCAGGCATCCTTGGGCGGTGCGAGGCAGGCATCCTTGGGCAGAGCGAGGCAGGGCAGGAGCAGTCCTTCCCATGACGGTGGAGGTGGAACCAGCAGGTATTCACTCTCTGCTGGTGGAGGTGGGAGGGGCAAGCAGTCCTCCCATGGCGCTTGAGATGGAACCAGCAGGTATTCACCCTCTGCTGGTGGAGATGGAGGTGGCAGAGACAGAGGCAGCTCCTGCTGCTCTGCTCCTAGCGGTGGAGGTGGCGGAGGCAGAGGCAGCTCCTGCTGCTCTGCTCCTGGTGGTGGAAGCGGTGGAGGTGGCGGAGACAGAGGCAGCTCCAGCTGCTCTGCTCCTGGAGGCCTAGGTTCTGGACCTATGGGCTTCCCCCTTCTGGTTGCTGGATGCACGGGCTCCCCCCTTCTGGGCGCTGGATGCTCGTGCTCCCCCCTTCTGGGCGCTGGATGCTTGCGCTCTCCCATCTGGGCACTGGATGCTCGCGCCCCCTTCTGGGCTGGATGCTCGCGCCCCTCTTCTGGCGCTGGATGCTCGCGCTCCCCCCTTCTGGGCGCTGGATGCTTGCCCTCCCCCCCTCTGAGCGCTAGTTCCTCCTCTTCATAATAGCGGAAGGGACAGTTGGCAAATCGATGCTTTTGGTCACAGAGGGGGCACACCTCCGATGGCTGGCTATATCTCCCTGGGTTTCTGGCCATTAGGCGACACTCCTCCTCCCTGTCCTTCACCTCTTGGTCTTCCTTCCATCCCATTTTTTTTTCCTTCCTAATCACAAAAACACTTTTTTGAAAAAAACAAACAAAAAAAAACTCCCTTTGCTGTTCCTGGTCCGGCTCCTGGAGGCGTTGTTTGTCCCACGCAGGACACCATATGTGACCGAGTAGTTGTTGAGTGGCGTGTGTGGTGACGTCACGGACCAGAAACAGGAACCAAAACAAGAAATGGTGGTGGGTGAAACTGAATGCTACGGCGTTCAGTGCTTTTATTAAATAATAAATAAACAAAAGGTTTAAACAAAACTAAACAAACACCAAACAAAAAGGCGCGATGGCCAAACAAATAAACAGAAACAAGTATATTTAAATATAGCAATTGTTTTTCGCTCTCCTTGCTCGCTCTCCCGTGTTCTCCCTTACTCTCCTCTGTACCCTCTTCCCCCCGCAGCATGGACAGCTGCAGGTTCTTATACTCTGGCCGAGGGGTTAACTAGCTGTTAATTATCTTATTACCCCTCGGCCACAGTGCACGAGTTTAGTAAGGATGCGTGACTGTCAGCTAGTTAAATAATCAGTAGCTGATCAGCCACGCATCCTCACAGGGTTTTTAAATTATAAAAACAACAATAAATACGCGGCGCTTTGATCTGCGCCGCTAACAAAAATACAAATAATAAAACAGTGCACAAATATATATATTGGAGCGGGACACTCCGCCACAGTATTACATATTTATTTACGATGTGTATAGTCAGCAAAACCACAGGGTTCAGTCCTGAAATAATAATAACAAACACACGCTTTAAGACACCTATACGTTCACCAGTCCAACAGTGAGTGCTCCGGGTGCAAGTGGTGTTGTGAATGTGAAACAAGTGCTTTACAATGGTAGAGTGCAGTCCGGGTTTAATGCTGGCTTGACAGCGACAGCAACAGCTCCCGGATCTTTAGCCGTCTACAATGACAACAAGACACAGTTAAATAGACAGACAGGTTTCACCTGCCCATGTCCCATAACAAATCCCAAATATTGTGTTTCTACTTTGGCAAATGCACATTTACCTAAGTTGGCTGTCAGCCGGGCTACCCTCAAAGACTGCAGGACGGCCGTGACCCAAGCCAAATGTTCTCTCCAGGTGTGCGGGCGCACCATGTAGCCCAAACGGCATGGCTGTGAAATGAAACAGATCATCAGGGGTAGAAAATGCAGTTTTCTCACGTGATCTGCGGGTTAATGGGATCTGCCAGTATCCCTTCATCAAGTCGAAAGTCGAGATGAACTTTGCCGTTCCCAGTCTGTCGAGAAGCTTGTCGACCCAAGGCATGGGGTAGACATCGAACTTGGCAATAGCGTTTACCTTACGGAAATCAACACAGAAGCGGTTGGTGCGGTCCTTTTTGGCAACTATCACAATTGCACCACTCGCTCCTGGAAGGCTCAATCACCCCAAGTTCAAGCATCGCCCGCACCTCTTTGCTAACGCCACTTCCTCGACTTTCTGGGATCTGGTAAGGTCTCTCTCGAACCGTGGTACCTGGGGGAGTGATAATGTCATATTCAACAAGCTTAGTCCTGTCGGGCATATCAGAAAAAACATCAATTAACTTATGCAGATCTGTCTGATGATCTGGAAGTAACTGTTCCCCCATCGGAAAGCTCTATATCCTAGGGGTCTCCAAAATCATCCTCTGCTTTGCCTGGGGCTATAAATAAGGCCTCCCTTGCCTGCCAGGGCTTCAATAAATTGACATGGTAAATTTCCCACTTACTAAGGCGATCGGGCTGCTGAATTTCATAATCCTTTCCCTATAGCTCGAATCACCTCATATGGCCCCTGCCATTTAGCATACAGTTTGGATTCTGAAGTGGGAAGAAACAGCATTACCTTGTCTCCTGATCGAAAGGTCCAAGTACGTGCATTTTGGTTGTAATGCTGCTGTTGGTGCTGAGTCAATTTTAGATTGTCCTGGGCCAAATGCTGCACTACATTTTTGGACGAGCCTTTGCGCTCTTCCCACCCCTCTCTCAACAGATCAAAAGATGCCGTGAGGCTGTCGGTCGTATAAGAGCTTGAAGGGGGAGAACACTGTCGAACTCTGTGGCACCTCTATCACTGCAAAAAGGAGTTGGAGAAGGAGCATTGCCCAGTGTTTCTGCTCTTGGTTTACAAATCGTCTCAGCACCTGCTTTAATGTTTGATTAAAATGTTTCACCAAACCATCCTTCTCTGGATGAGGACTGTGAGAGGGGAGGGATCTGGATTGGCTGTCAGGCGCATGCGTGAGCTGGTAGGGGGTTCGGACACCCAGCGTATTCCCACGCTGTCAGGCAGTGTCTTGTTGACAAGAGTCAGCTGTGAATAAATCGGCTGACGCTCTGTCATTGGCTGGGGGGTGGGACTATACAGGGTGAATGACTAAATAAAAAGGCACTGTTTTGTATCCTCTCTGGCTCATTTATTATTTGTTTATTTAGCAGACGCCTTTATCCAAGGCAACTTACAGAGACTAGGGTGTGTGAACTATGCATCAGCTGCAGAGTCACTTACAAATACGTCTCACCCGAAAGACGGAGCACAAGGAGGTTAAGTATAGTGGAGCGTGACTTCACGACGGAATCCTGAGACTGGAGGGAAACTGGAAACTCTGGAGCACACAGACCTGGTGGTGCAAGCAAGCCACACACCGGTTATTTACTTGTCACTATCTTAGATAGTTAGCTTTGTGGGACTAAGCCGTCCCACAGTGTATAAGAGAGGATATTGAGTAGTGCCTGTTTCTTGGTGCTTCCACTGCTAGAGGGAGCAACAAGCCGCGGTTAAAAACCTGCACACTTTATTTTGTAGTTTTTCCTTAAAGTATTATGTTTCCCTTTTTCCTTTCGCCCTTTACTTATTCATTTTTTGGTTTACACACCTGCGTGTGTGATTTGTGAAGACTGGGCACAATACCATTGCTGGTAGAGTGCCCCCGAACTGTCACAGAAGCACCTGCCAACTGAGTGTGGACTAATAAATCTGGGCGCCTGTGCCGGCGTTTCATATTTGAGCTTTGTCTCTGCCTTTTTTCCTACACCCTTCCACAGGGACGTATTTTTAATATTTTATACACCTGCTGTAACATTTGAGACAGAAAGTTAGTTCCATGATCAGTCAGGATCTCCTTGGGGATCCCTACTAACGACATAATTTGCACTAGTTCTTTGGCTATTGCAGCTGCACTAGTGGACCTCAATGGAACTGCCTCCGGGTGTCGCCTTGCATAATCTACCACTACTAATATATGCGTATACCCAGAGTCAGAAGGTAGCAAAGGGCCCACTATGTCCATTGCATTGCGCTCAAAGAGAGTGGAAATGATCAGTAGTGGGACCAAAGGGGCAGGGCGCACTCGACCCGGTGCTACTCGCTGGCAGGCTGGGCATGTGGCTACATATTTTGACACTTCATTATGAAGCTCTACCCAATAAAATCGAGCCAATATGCATTCCCTCTTTATCAGCTCTGAGGTGCACCACAAAAGGGATATCATGCGCCAGCCTCATGACCTCGAGCCGACAAAACGGGGGAACCATCAATTGTGTTACAGGCTGTCCTGTGCCCGGGGCAAGGTTTACCCTACATAATAATTGCCCCTTGATAATGAAGTGCGAATATACTAGCACCCCAGCAATTCCTTCAATAGACCGGACCTGTCCATAAGCGTGCAATTTTCTGGTCCCAAACTAGGTCTGCGCTTGAGTCCCACATGTCCGGTATACTGAGAGGGGCCGGAGTAACATCTGCCCTGGATGGCCCAGTAACCTCGCCCTCTAGGTCACACTGCATACCAACTCCCTTTGAGTGGCGTTTGATACCATCCAAGCATCCAACCAGGCCCCAGCCTTGTTTCAGTGATCCCATTTTTCAGTCTCTCTTTCTTTGTTTTTTCTAGGATGAAAAAGGGAAGAAAACAAGACAGCTTGCAGGGGGAAAATCTCACCCATTGATTCCCTTGCTGTGTCTGCCACATTTACGTGTGTGGTGGGGACTGCCTTTTTAATCAATTGTTTGAAGTTTGGCCAGTCCCTGCCCAGAATTACAGGGTGTGGCAGCCTTTCCACCACCCCCCAGTATGAGGTGGTGGAAAGGCTGCGGGTCAGGGGCATTGAATCTACCCCAGCTGGGGGCCAACCGTCGCCTCATTGGTAGGGAGGTTGGGTTGTCCATTGGGGTCAGTGATCTGGGAGGTCAGGGAGTCCTCGTAGTCCTCGCCAGCTTGATGGAGGCTTCCAGGGTGTCCGGATTGTGGCACCATATCCACGTCTGGGTCTCGCTGCCGACCACAATGCAGAACTGTTCCATCACAATGGCTTCCCTCAGCTGTACTCCTGTTTTCTGGAGGGAGTTGAGCCAGTGGGTCATGTGGTCACACAATCGCTGGGCGGCCACCCTGGGGCGGGTATCTCATGGTCTCTGGTACTCCCTGAAGCGCACGCGATGAGTTTCCCCCGTGATGTTCAGACATCGGAGGATGGTTTGCTTTACCAACCCTTACTGGTGGGCGTTGGCGTCGGTCATGGCCTGATAGGCTGCTTGGGCCTCCTCGATTAGCCTGGAGCTCAGTTGCTAGCCCATTACTCCTGCGGCCATGATGCGGTGGTAGCCAGTCACTCAAACGCCACCAAATACGCCTCCGGGCCATCCTCCGTCGTCATTTTCTGCACCCGTGCCTTGGGTATCACCATCACAGGTCCCGCTGGTGCACTGGTGCTGATACCGACCCTCTCAATCAGAGCCGTGTATCTCTCTCCTCTCTCTCTCTCTCTCTCTCTCTGCAACCTCCTGTCTATCATCCAGCGCTTGCAGCAGCGCGGATAGTGTGACGTCCATATCCGTGTTCTGACACCACGTGTGGCAAAGTGGTTAGTAGTGCGCAGGCGTAGAGGTGATGCAGTGCTTAATAACAACAGTCCAGCAACAGTTCCAAGGGTAAATAACAAAGCTTTATTAAGGCTTTTAAATAATAACACTGACTATACACAATGATGTGTATAGTCAACAAAACCTCTCAAATGTATATAATAATTAGAAACATAAAATACATTCTTTAATTGAAGAATGATATTCTGGTTCAGAGGTTCTTAAGCTTTCCTACCTTCAGACCCTAAACTATTGATCCTTGCAATCTCGGGGATCCAGCTCATATTTTGGGGAGTACCTTATTAATGAAAATATAAAACATAAACCCTTATGTAACGGGGCGAGATCTGTACTGGCTATCTGGTCTATGCATGATCCTGTAGGGGAGGGGTCGGGAGCCCTGTCAATCATGGCGATGACACAGAGAGGTTGGGTGAGGGTGTGTTCTCTCCCTCTCTTCGAGTGGTCGGGAGGCAGGCCTTGTGGGGGTGCCTGACCTATAAAAACTGTGCTTTGTTATTCCTCAGCCCCGCCCATCTATTATTATTATTATTATTATTATTATTATTATTATTATTATTATTATTATTTCTTCGTAGACGCCCTTATCTAGGGTGACTTAAAATTGTTACAAGATATTACATTATTTCACATTATACAGATATCACATTATTATTTTACGTACAATTACCCATTTATAGGGTTGGGTTTTTACTGGAGCAATCTCGGTAAAGTACCTTGCTCAAAGGTACTGCAGCAGTGTCCCCACCTGGGATTGAACCCACGCCGGAGGGTCGTGAGTTCAGGAAGAATAACAGGAAGAATAACAGTGACAGTCCTGGTCGTGAGGGTCTGGAGAAACCACGAAAAGGACAGACAAACAAGGCTGAGGAAAACAGCCAACCCGGAGAAGAAAATAAATAAAATAATCTGTATTCATGTACGTGTATATCAGGACAAGTGTCGTTTAGCGGGAAAACTCTGGGCAACCCCATATAGTATAGTAGGGCAGCAGTGTGGAGTAGTGGTTAGGGCTCTGGACTCTTGACCGGAGGGTCGTGGGTTCAATCCCAGGTGGGGGACACTGCTGCTGTACCATTGAGCAAGGTACTAAATGGGTAATTGTATGTAAAAATAATGTGTAAAAAAAAATAATGCAATTGTATGTAACCCTGGATAAGGGCATCTGCTAAGAAATAATTAATAATAATAATAATAATAATAATAATAATAATAATAATAATAATAAATAAGTAGGGGAATAACAAAGTGCAGGCTGAAGACCGAGCCGCAGGGTAGCGATGGTGGGGGAACGCTGCAAGAGCAGCACCTTTTATTTTTAAGCTTTGTTACAGTGTTTTATTTTCCTTTTTACTTTCGCCCTTTTGTTTGTACTATTATTTGGAGCACCTGCATGTGCACCGCTATTGAACGGCCAGTCTTTTACCATTGCTGGTATTTGGTTGTGTTTTGGCGCAAGTGCTACAGTGGCACCTTGTGG
Organism: Acipenser oxyrinchus oxyrinchus; assembly: GCA_030684275.1. NCBI lineage: Eukaryota > Metazoa > Chordata > Actinopteri > Acipenseriformes > Acipenseridae > Acipenser > Acipenser oxyrinchus. The sequence goes on from CM060251.1 coordinate 30,131,660, forward strand.
CATAAATAAATCTGTGCGCCAAGTGGCATTTCCAACTATATTTCTGTCTTGTGTCCAGTGAATTCCCACATCCTCCCACACGCGATGTCAGAGTGGGATTCACTGGCACTACACACCTACAGCAGTGCAGAACATGGATGCCGTACAGTTTACGGCTATGATGGACCTCCTGCGCCAAACCCTGACAGCGGCCGTGCAGGGAGTTGCCCGACCTGCGGGGCCAGACCAGAGGCCAATGAAGATGACAGCAGAGGATCGGCCTGAAGCCTATTTGGAAGTCTTCGACGCTATGGCGACCTCCGTTGGGTGGCCTCAGGCTCAGTGGGCTGGCTATCTCCTGCCACAGTTGACGGGGGAGGCGCAAGCGGCTGCCAGAACCTTGGATCCCATGGCAATGGTCGATTAACCCACGCTGAAGGCGGCCATCCTCAGCCGCGGGGGGGCGACTCCAGAGGGCTACCGCCACAAGTTTCGTCTTTGCGGCAGAAGAACATCCCCGGACCATTGCCCATCGCTTGAAGGATTACTCCATGGGCTGGCTAAATTCAGATGCGACCACCAAAGCTAGGCTGGTGGAGGTAATTGTGTTCGAGCGGTTCATAGAGTGCTTGGCCCCGGAACCGCGCATATGGGGGCAAAGGCATGCACCTACTACTTTAGATCAGGCAGTGCTACTGGCGGAACAGTTCTGGGCAGCAGAACCAATGCCCGCCAGGCTGCCTGGGAAGGTTGCTACTCCAGCATCACCCTCATTACCAGGCCCAGGGAGGGCGAAAGTGACTGGGGGGAAGCGTTAGCTAGGTCTTTGGACGGAGTGTGGTGGTAAGAGATCCCGGCCCGGGATCTGGGGCAGGGTGCGGATACCCACGGGCTGCAGCGGGGTCGGATCGGGGACTCGAGCGGCCAATCTACCACCATGAGCCCCTTTGATGGCTCTGGTCTTTTGACTGCTTGCTGAAGCGCTGAGGCAAGAAACCAGCCCACCGAGATGTTGGACATGCCAGGAGGTGGGTCACATTGCTCAGGAGTGCCCTGCCATGGGATGTGACATCATCAGACCAGGTAAGAGTGTTCAATTGCCTCAGTCACTCCAGCAGACGGGTTTTGTTATTCCTGTAACAGTGGATGGTACACAAACCCAGGCTCTCTTGGATTCAGGGTGTTGTCAGTCCCTAATACAGAAGAGCTTAATCTCACCGGGGCATAAACAAATATTGGAACGGGTGCATAATAAATGTGTTCATGGGGATTTGCGCTCTTATCCTAAGGTTAAGGTAAATTTAAAAATTGGCCAGCAGGTGACGCGAGTACAAGTGGGTTTGTGTTCTCGGTTCCCAGTTCCGGTAGTTCTGGGACGGGACTGCAAGCAGTTTAAAGGTTGATAAGGTGCTGTGACGGCCCCATCCTCCCTATTGGTATTGCCATAGATTTAAACCTTGAATAACTAAACTGGAACGCCGGGCTGCTAAGAATGAGGGCTGGCAATGAAGGGAGTCCGAGCAGTTTCAGGTGGGGGTGAAGAGTCTGGGGGGAGAAGGGTCTGGGGGGGAGGCTGCGGTGCCAGCGCAGGGGTCTGGCTCGGCTGCCTCCGCTTGGGACCAACCCGATCCCGAGCTGGAAGCCATGGGAACTGATTTCTTAGCTCGCTCCCGTGACTTCCGGCTCAAGCAAGGGCGTGACGACATGCTGGGCAGGCTCTTTGACCAAGCAGCTATGATTAATGGTCGGGTGGTTGAGCCTAGACACGCCGCCATGTACCCTCACTTTGAAATTGCTCAAGATCTTTTGTACCGGGTTGAAAAATTACCCCAGACAGGGGAAGTGCGTCACCAGTTGCTCATTCCGCAGCCTTTTAAAGAGGATTTGTTGCAATTGGCACATGCTATTCCTCTGTCTGGGCATTTGAGAAGGGACAAGACCAAAGCAAGGTTTGTGACACGGTTCTATTGGCTGGGGCTAGATGGTGATGTCGGGCGTTTTGAGCACTACGGATAGTGTCAGAAGGCTAGCCCTAGAGCCGTCCCACGAGCTCCATTGGTGCCATTGCCACTATTGGAAGCTCCATTTGAGCATATTGGTGTAGATATAGTTGGACCGCTAGAGCGGAGTGCGGCTGGATACACGATGGTTTTGTGGAACATTTTAATAAGACCCTCAAAAACATGTTGCGCAGATTTATTAAGAGTGACGTACGCTACTGGGACCAGCTGATTCCTCCCCTTCTCTCTGCCATCCAAGAGGTACCTCAGGCTTCTACGGGGTTTTCGCCATTCAAGCTGCTGTATGGGCGGAGACCCTGGGGTGTGCTTGATCTGGTTAAAGAGATGTGGGAGGAGCAGCAGGATAATTCGACCAATACTGTCCGGTATGTGTTGGACCTGACTAAACGTCTTGAGTCTGTGGGAAAGTGGGCACATGACAATTTGCAGCAGGCTCAATGCAGACAGGAGACCCAATATAACATGGGAGCCCGGTTACGCATGTTTCAGTTGGGGGATAAAGTGCTTCTATTGTTGCCCAGCTCTGAGTCTAAACTTCTAGAGAAGTGGCAAGGACCTTTTGAGGTTACACACTGGATTGGGACGGTGGATTATCAGATCTGCCAGCCAGAGCGATGGAAAGAAAAGCACATTTATCATGTAAACCTCTTGAAGCCCTGGTTGCAACGTGAGGCATTGCTAGTGGTGCAAGCAGACCTGTTTTTTCTGTGTGGGCGAAAACAGGGTCGGTACAGATTGCAGACAATCTGACACCAACACAGAAATGTCAGGCTCAGGCGCTGGTGGTGGAATTTCCTGATGTGTTTTCTCCAATCCCGGGGCAGACTCGAGGAGCCCACCATTACATTGATCTTGAACCGGGGGCGCCAGTTCGCCAGAGGCCATACCATGTACCTGAACGCAAAAGGCAGGTAATAAAAACGGAAATTGATGAGATGCTCAGACTGGGGGTAATAGAAGAGTACCAAATTGACTGGAACAGTCAAGTGGATAAGTCAGATGGATCAACTCAGTTTTGCATTGACTTCAGGCGAGTCAGTGAAAGTTTGATGCTTATCCTATGCCCCGAGTAGATGAGTTGCTGGAGCGTCTAGGTACGGCTCATTTTATGACGACACTGGATTTAATGAATGGGTACTGGCAGATACCCCTAACCCCAGAATCCAGAGAGAGGACGGTGTTTTCGACTCCCTTCGGGTTATACCAATTTAGGACCATGCCCTTTGGGTTGCATGGAGCACCAGCCACTTTCCAGCGGATGATGGATCGCATTATCAGTACGCTGCTGCTTACATAGATGACGTGGTTATCCACAGTGAGAATTGGCAGAGTCATTTTTATTTATTTATTTCTTAGCAGACGCCCTTATCCAGGGCGACTTACAATTGTTACACAATTGTTACTCCTTATATTAATGATAATGTTTCATGAGTTTAATATATATTTTTATTTTGATAGGAAAATTCATGCAAACTCAAACAACTTTTACAGAAAAACACATAATTTATTTAACAATAATATATCTTGTTATATAACCGTGTCACTACATAATAATTTAAAAAATGGCAAAACATAAATCTGATTATAGATTTTGTTCAAAGCAGGCCTTGTAGCAAATTACAAATGTTTAAATATGGAAGGCTGCTGTACAAGTTATCATTAAAAAAAGCACCTTGTTTTATCTAATCCAAACTAAGGAATGGAACAGTACTGCATTTAACAGGAAAAACTGTGATGAGAAAAAAAAAAAATCAGTATAAGCAGTACTGTGGGGGTTGTTGAAGGTCAGGGCAAGCATGCATTCATTTAGCTTTTTAATTATATCAAACACAGTATTTGACTTTTGTGTTGTTTTGTAATAATTAAAAGAAAACAACCCTCTTCTATTTTAAGCTGTAATAAAACGATTGATCACACCCACGGTTTGTGAATAGTCAACACATCCTGTTCAGGAGAGGATGCGTGTTTTAGTGTTATTCAGAACTGGTTAACAGGAGGCTTTTTCTACATAACTTACATCGATCATTTTGCCTGTTTTCTCCTTTGTGCTGTTTAGTTGTTAGATAGAAAGTACTTTAATTGCCATAGAACCATTTACCTTTGTTGTACATATTTCGCATAGCCTCAGTAAAAAAGCGGTTTACTTAGTATTACTGCAGTAGCAACTGCAACAACAAAGATAACAAAGTATTCCATAAATATAGCAAGGATTTATTTTAAATTTGCAAAGATCTGGCACAAATTAACCTAAAATAATAAGAGCAATAATTATAATAAATCTTGGACTGTCGTCTACTCACCTTAATTTATAAATATAATGTAATACATTATCTTGGGCCGTGAAGATGTAGATGGAGGGAGTACTACAGCGGGCAGTGTGTCATCTCCGCCGAGGCGAAGAGATTGACCTGCGCCTTCCCGAACCATTCCCAAATGTGCTCCACCACCTAAGGATGGAGCCACCACTCCAACGGATGTGGACCCTCCCTTGAGAGGCAGTCTGCTGCCCAGTTCGTCACTCCGGGAAGATGTGTCACCTGTTGGGACAGCAGGTTCCATTGTGCCCAAGTCAGGAGCCTGAAGGCAATGCGATGCAACCGCAGGGACCGAAGGCCACCCTGGTGTTTGACATATGCCACCGCTGATGTGTTGTCCATCTGGACCAACACATGTGCCCCTTGGAGCACTGGGAGAAAGTGCTGGAGAGCAAGGTCAACCACCTGCAACTCCAGAATGTTTATGTGCAGGGATGTCCAACGGCCCGACCAGGTGCCGCGGACTCCTCTGCCTTCCCAGACTGACCCCCAACCCAAGTTGGAGGCGTCCGACGTCACAACCTGATGGCTCACCACTGCTCCCATCCGCCTGCCTTCAAGCAGTTGAAAGGCCCGCCTCCACCAGCACTGGGCTGCCGAACACGAGCGAGACACTGTCAGCCGACGGTGTCTGTTGTGCTTTGGATGCAAGTGGAATGCATTGAGCCACGCTTGCAGCGGGCGCATGCAAGGTAAGCCCAGCTCGATGGCCGATACAGCTGCGGCCATCAGACGCAACAATTTCTGGCACAACACTAAGGTAACTCTCGATCCCTGCTGAAACAGGGAGAGGCAATTCTGGATAGCTGCTACCCTGTCGTCCAACAGGTAGGCATGCATCGTACTGGAGTCCAGCCATAGCCCCAAGTATGTCGTGCACTGCACCGGTGTAAGCCAACTCTTTGCATCGTTGAGGGTGAGGCCCAGCCTCGCCAGTTGCTCTGTCACAATCGCCGTGTGGGCCACTGCTCCCTCTCGCGACTGGGAACAAATCAACCAGTCTTCGAGGTAGTTCAATACTCTGATCCCTTGCAACCGTAAGGGGGTCAGGATAGAGTCCACGCACTTTGAGAACATACGAGGTGCTAAGGAGAGGCCAAATGGCAGCACAGAAAACTTGTTAATGCTCCCCTGAAAGGCGAAGCAGAGGTACATCCTGTGCGTGGGACAAATGGGAACGTGGAAGAACGCGTCTCGTAAGTCCACGGTGGTAAATCAGTCGCCTGACCAGACGGACTGGAGGATGTGACGGTGAGTCAGCATTTGGAACTTCCTCTCCTTGAAAAACTCATTGAGGAGTCTCAGGTAGAGGTCTTCACAGGTCTACCCGGACCCAAGGACCAGAGAACCGACCCGTACCGAACGGGTTTTCGGCTGCAAAACTGTCACGTAACACTCGGTTTGGGTTGGGTCTGATTTTGTTTACTCAGTAATACACAAACTGTCGATTACTGTTAGAGGCTCTCTTTGGTAATAAAAATCATTGTTTATAATTCATGTTGCGTGGATTGGCTTCCCCCAGTAACACACGACATGGCTTGCAGAGCACACCAGCAGACACGGGAAAAAGGTGTTTCATTTAGATCATGCTTGAAAGTCGGAGTAATGGATTTGTTTATGAAAGAAAAACTTAATAAAGCTCACAGAAAAATGCAGGTGTGCGACACAAGTTTTGCAAAACAGAAATTTTACATCTCGGTTCCATTTGCTCTTATGTTAAGTTTGTAATAAAATCACGCATTTACGAGATCGTACTTCAGTTCATTTGATTTTCAGATAATGTATTTATCTTTGTATCTTTTACACAAACATATTATATATTTAATTTTATAGTCCTCAGCATAGGTTCATGATGGAATAAAATAAAATTGAAGGAGGGGGGTGGGTGGACCGTGGCCCCCAGGGCTGCTGAAGGCTCGGCCACAGGGAATGAAGACTCCGCCCCCATGGCCCTGGCAAGCCTATTGCGAAGCACCCGGGGCTGAAAAGCTGCACAGATGTCACAGAAAGTCTCATCCCCAAGGGCCAAAGTGGCAAGCTGGACACCCAAGCATTGTGCACATAATGAATGCCCATCCTCCTGGTGCATGTTTGCAAGGCAAAGGGAGTGCTTAAGCACCATGTGCACCAAGGTACCGAAGCACCAAGGGCTATGCACACTGAGGCACCAAACTACTGTGCGCACCGAGCACCGTATCCATCGAGGCACCGAAGTACTAAGTGCTGAGCATGCACCGAGGTACCGTAGCACCGGGGGGCAACCACGCAACGGTGCCTACCCTAACCGCGTGTAGTCACACGTTTGGTCAGCGTGCAGCATACACCAGAGGAGACACACAGGCTGAAGAAAGCCGTGGCGGACAAGAGAACACTCTTTTGTTTTTTTTGGTGGTGGGGGGGGGGGGTTAAGGCCGGATTCACTGAGGTGAATGGGCCGAGGCAGCTGGCAAGATCTACTCAACAGCGGGGCAGGTAGAAACACAGCTCCGGTGGAGAGAGTGCATCGCTGACTGGCAGCAAAAATTCACAGCACAAACAATATTTATTTTATTTTTATTTCGCCCAAGCTGCGTGAACAGCAGCCGACGGAGTCACTCAACAGCGGGGATACAGCAAAGCCGAGCCCCGGCAGAGTAACAGTGTTCTCCCTGAGAGTGTAGGCCGAAAAGACAACACACACACTTTAATCAAATACCGCACAGGCATTCACTCACATACGACAGACAGTAGTGGTACAGACAGCCAGTGACACAAGCGAAGCAGGCCGTGAAAGAAGGAAGCAGAAAGAAACTAAAAAATAAAGCCCCTGATTCCATGAAAGCAGCAAAATCGTCTCTCAGCACGAATGCAAGGGAACTGAAGTCAACTCAGAAAAGCTCTTTCAAAAACACACTCAGGTTTAGTACACAGAAGCTTATCTTACTGTATTGAGAGGCAAAAGAAGAAATGGTCTCCGTGGGTTGACTGTTTATCCCTCGGTACGCGGGACCGAGGACGTCACTCCCCGGAGGGGCCTATTGTTAGGTCTGACATAAAATGCTCAGTAAATACCTGACCTGTGGCAGGCATATCCCAAAAGTAGGTGGTTGTCTTTGAATTGAAAGGGAACCACTACGGCAGTCATTTTGACAGTTTTCACTTTTAAAATGTAAATTACTCTACAAGTGAAAGATACGCGGTTGTCCATTCTTGACTTTTCCTACATACATGTATTAAATACCTGATGACGTTTGAAAGGCAGCTAAAAAATAAAAAAGGTTATAATCCCCTCTACCTAGAACTGCCAGAGCAGTCATTTTGACTGCATTTTACAATACAGGTTTTTTTTATTTTGAATATAACCTACAATATGGTGTAGCGTGCACAGGGTTAGGGGTCAGGGCTGGTAGGTGTCGCAATCTAAAAAAAAAAAAAAGACATAAGCCCGATATATGCTCCTGCAAGGGAGCGGGCTCTTTTGTGCAGCGGTATCGGCACTACGCTTCAGTGCGGGAGGTCCCGGGTTAGCGTCCCACTTCCGCCTATGAGAAACCCCTGCCTACGGGAACCAAAAACCTTACAATATTTAATTTTTATATACAAACCTGTTGTTATCTCTACTGGACCTGGCAGCCATCAATTCTTTGATTTTTTTTAAACGGAATGCACCATGGAAAATATCAGTAGAAGAGATTTCATCTTGAAGCTAGCCACAGCACTTTGGCAGAAACATTTTGATCAGAAAACTACAAAGCAGCAGGTTGCAGCAGCTCAATCTTGATTCTATGCTGCACCGAGTCACACGTGCGAGAAAACATGTTACTTTCATTTTAAATTCAAAACTACATTCAATTTTAAAGTTCTGTATGTATATATACCTGTTTACACACTAGTTTCTTTTGAAATGTTTATTGTTTATGTTTTCATTTTTTGAAGTAGTACTTTATATGTTAGCCTCAAGGCAAGGTTCTCGGGAGCGAGCTAGGGCTCTGCCTGCCTTTCTTTCCTATCAATTAATACCTATTTCCTATTTAGCACTGTAGAACTGTAGCACTGTAGAACCATGGTTTGCACAACAGGCACAGAATGTGCGACATAACTTGATAAACAATGAGATGAACCTACCGTAGACGTCTCTAGTGTGAGCTGCGTTTGAGGGTGTGGGTTACTGACAGGAACAGCAGTGGGGATTACAGAAGCAACAGAATTAGTTCTCTCTGGTGAAACTAAAGACTCTAACAGTTGAATTAAAGAGGTGACCCCCTCCACAAGAGTCTGCAGAGAAGGCCCAGTTACTCTACTCCCTCCATCAGCCATACCACCAGGAAGCAAGCTCAGCAAAGAAGATGGATACGGCCCATCCAGCACCAGTTTCAAACCAATGGCTGACACATGTACTATATGATGGTGTGTCACCAATGATGTCACAAAATGCATATTTCATCCACAAAATTTACATTGGGTCCACAAAATTATGTATTTTGTCCACAAAATGCACATTTCGTCCATAAAATGATGTATTTCGTCCATAAAATGATGTATTTCGTCCACAAAATGATGCATTTTGTCCACAAAATGTACATTTCGTCCACAAAATGATGTATTTTGTCCACAGAATACACATTTCGTCCATAACATTTGCATTTTGCGTATTTTTATTTTAAATGATTTTGGCGAGAAAAGATAAAGCATAATTTGCTTTTTGTGTACAAAATGAATTTAGAAAAACACAAAATGTAAATCAGTAAAATCACTGTCCACATAAAGTAAAATCATTTTTGCCTTTTGTGGACGCAATGAAATTCATGGGTTTTTTTTATATTTTGTGAAGTTGGTATCCCTTTTGTGCACAAAATGCACAAGTATGTTCATTTTGTGCGTGAAAGGTCCTTTTGTGGACAAAATGATGCATGACACAAATGGCGTCCTATAGTGCTGCTTGACTCCCCTTCATTAGTACCATTTCCAATACTCTTAAGAAAATGCTTCATTTTAAAAAACTGCAGCAAAATATTATTGCTATGGCGAAGAAGGCACACAGACAGAAACTGGGTAGAGGGATAGGTGGTATGCACCAGAACACACAATAAAATAAAAAAGGAAAACAAAACAGTCTCGTACATTACACTTTCTTTATCGTTTTCCAATCGGACAGAAGCTCCCACCAATCTCCAAATTAGCTCATGGTGCACAGATTTAACCCAATTATACCCCACAGTCACCCCACAACTGCAACATTTAATCAGCCCCAACCAGTCACACCCCCATTATACTCTAGCGGCAAACGCTACAATAAAGTAAAACTTTCTGAACTCACTTCACAGCAAATAGAAGTAGAGTTAACTTGCTGATTGGCTGGCATGCAAGACTGGTACAGAAGTGCTGATTGGCTGACGTGTAACAGCAGAAAAAGCCTTAGTTGGTTGCTAGGTAACCAGTTCAAAACGTTCAGACAAAGGCAGGAAGAGAAAATGAGGACTCAGTAAAAAGTGCCAATAATAATAAATTAACATACCTGTTTCTTAAACTTAAATACACTTTTTTTAAAATTTAGAAAAGGGGGCATTGCACAAAGAAAAAAACACCTCAGTGTTTTTGTTTTTGTTTATTACAGTCCTGTGGCAGGGCGAGGAGCCCTGCACATGAAAAGGGGGCAGGGCTTTGCCCTGCCATAAATGTAAAAACAGATTAAAGCCAAAATTAATAAAAACACTGTAAAACAATAAAAATAAAATTAAAACTTGAACAAAAACTGGAGCTCCCCCTCCTCACTCACAGCACACAAGGTGTCTCCCACACACCACCTCTCCTGGAAGTCCTCCGGGTTATTATTTAGTTTAAAATATTCAAAATCCACTCTTATCCGGCTGACCACCAACACCCTGAACTGCACCACAACATCAGTCAGCCCGGCCCCAGAGATACTGTTCTTTCTGGATTTTACAATGGCCAATTTTGCCTGATCCATTATAAAATGAATTAAAACACACCTGTTTCTCTTTCTAAAACTGTAGGGAACCCCAAAGATAAATAGCTCTTTAGTGAACTCCTCCCTGAGTTCAGGGGAAAGCGAAATTCTCAGTTCACTAACCATTTTCTCTGCCAGCCTCTCAGAGTGCCAGCCCAGTTTACATATAATAGAAGTCAGGCTTATTGGTCTGTAGTTACCTGGTTCGGTTTTGTCTCCCTTTTTGTGGATCGGTAATACATGTATTAGCCATTGATAAAACGTCTCGAATTAAAAACAGATTATCAAAAATGGAACATCCCGGTATACAGTAAGTTTGGTCCATGTGAATTACAGCTCCTATACACATTTTTAGTCTATTGGCCAGGCATTTTGAAATTATTTTATAATCAGAACATAAAATCGAAACAGGTCTCCAGTTTTTTAGTAAACACAGGTCTCCTTTCTTGGGCAGTAATGTGATTACTGCCCTCCTGCAGCTGAGGGGCAGTTCTTTATCTCAGAGGCTCTCTTCCAGCACCTGCAAAAAGTCCAGCATTTTTTTTTTAAATTCAGGGGGCAGTCCATCAATGCCGGTAGCTTTTCCGTTCGAAAGCTATGTAACAGCAGTGGTCAGCTCCTGATATGTTAGCTGTTTATCTAATTGATGTTGTTCTTCTTTTCTCAGGCTGGAGCAGCAGATCTGTATCCTGCTGGTCACATGGCTCTTTGCTGTATAATTCAGTATAGAATTTTACTGCCTCCCTGCTGATCTCCTCCCGGCTGTAGAGCTCCCTGCCGCAAGGCATCTGGATGCAGTGCATCTGCCGGGTGTCTGCTCTCCTCCTCTCCAAGCCAAAGAAGAAACTGGAGGGGGTGTCCAGGTCTTTGAGCTCCATGAAGCAAGACCGCACCAGTGCCCCCTTCACTCTCTCCTTCAGCAGACTGCCCAGCATGTGTTTCTGCTCCCTCAGGATTTGCAGGGTCTGCTCCTGATGGTCTGTGTCCAGGTTGCTCTCTAACTGGAGAATTTTAACCTCCAACTCTCTCACCGCTGCGTTCAGTGACCCGGTTGAGTTGAGTGTGTACTGCTGGCAAAAGATTTTAATCTGCGTTTGCCAATGTCCCACCACTGTCTCATATTTCTATAGTCTTTTTTTCCATATATTCCAGAATTTATGAAATTGCTTTACAAAAATTGTGTCCTGTAATAACTTTAAATTGAAATGCCAGTAGGAGGTGCTGTGAGAGTCAGTGATAAGTATTACTGTGACTAACAGGCAGTGGTGTTCAGAGAGGCTACTGGGGATAATTTATTCAGGTGAGTGTGTGATGTGTAGAAGCGGTCTAATCTGGCTCTATATATTTGTTGTAAGTGACAATGAGACCAGGTGTATTGTCTTGCATTAGGGTGCAGACACCTCCAGACATCAACCAGGCCACTAAACTGAAAAACTGCAGCTAATTCCCTTGAGGATTGGGGATTGGGTTCCTCATTGTTTATATCCATGGTAAAATCAATGGTGCAGTTAAAATCTCCTCCCACTACCACCACATCATCATTATCAATACTTAAAAGAGCTTGCTTTAATTTGGTAAAAATTTAAATGCATTCCCTCCCCTTATTTGGTGCATAAATATTAATAAAAACAAATACAGTGCCACCCAACCTTGCTCTTACTTTTAATAACCTCCCCTTTTCAATCTCTTCAATATCTAAAATTGTTGCTCCTAGACTGGGCTTAAATAATATTGCCACTCCCACACTAGTGCTTGAGCCGTGGCTCAGCACAAATGTCCCCATCCACTCTGCCAACCACGCCGCCTCATTCTCCCTGTCTGAGTGCGTCTCCTGCAACAAGGCAACCCCCGCCCGCTTCTCCTCTAAAAACTTACACAGCTGTGCTCTTTTAAAAGACGTTAACATTAAAATAAATAAAAACGCACTTTTCCATAGTGGCTAAAAAAATAAAACAAGCAACAATAAAATAATTCTTAAAAGAAGTATCCATTTTAAAATTATTATTTAGCAACATTAGCACTCTTTTTTTAATTATTTGAACATATTTTTTAAGACGGTACCTTTTTTGCTAGTCAAATTCCTCTAATGTTGCCTTTCATGTGACGACGTGTGCTGAGTGGAGGCATAATCTCAAATCTGGGAAGAAGTTTTCAATTTCAACCCCCCTTTTCCCTTTTGTACTCTCCATGAACTGTTTAAAATTCTTCAAGGGTATAAACTCCCCCCCCCTCCCCCCTCCCCCCTTAACGGGTTGGCTATCGGGGATGTCAGAGATAAGCGAGGAGTCAGAGAGCTCTCCCTCCATTTCCTCTGCTCCGTCCTCGCTATCTGCTCCGCCGCGGCTCTCTCCACCTCTGCAGCACCACTCTCCTCTTCTCCTCCCAGCACAGCCACAGCCGTCACCGAAGCATCTGCCTCCGCCTCTGCTTGCTGGGGTTCAGAGAGAGAAGAGCGCTGCACAGCGCCGGGTTTGAAGCCTGTCGCTGTGCTGCTCCCCTCTCCCTCCATGTCAGGAAGGACAGACACCCCTGCCATAGACTGCAGGCTTCCCCTCCAGCATAGGCTCAGGGCTCTGATCCTTTCCATGTTCGCTTTTAGGCATATCTGCAGATTCTTTATTTTTTCCTTTTTTGTTTTTTTTTAGTTACCACCACAAATGACTCATCATTTTCAGTACCTTCATTTTGTGATAAACCATGGCTGAGTCTCTTCAGTTAGTGATGAACTAAATTTAGTGAAAGCCTACTTTGGAGATTTGCAATTTAGTTTTTCAGCTTCAGAATTCAGCACTACATGGCAATGCCTAAAAGTTGGAATATAGGCAGGATACACCATTTCTCCACTGGCTTTTGCCATGGCAATGGAAGTAATCATTAAGGCATCAAAATGGGTAGTGGGAGGAGAGTGCTTGGCTTCTGGAATGCGACTACCACCAATTCGATCATACATGGATGACATGACAACCATGACTACAACAGTAGCCTGCACTAATCGGTTATTGGTCAAATTAACCAATAACATTGAATGGGCACGAATGCAATTCAAGCCCACTAAATCAAGGAGCATCTCTATAATTAAAGGTAAAGTAGTAGATAAAACGTTCTTCATTAATGGTCAGACAATACCAACAGTGTCTGAGAAGCCAGTGAAGAGCCTTGGGAGATGGTATGACGGGGATCTAAAGGACACAGTTCGTGTGGGAGAAGTTAGACAACAAGCTGTGGAAGGGTTGAAGAGCATAGACAGCAGCGCTTTACCAGGCAAACTAAAACTCTGGTGCTTTCAGTTTGGTCTACTGCCAAGGTTGCTGTGGCCACTGACTGTGTACGAGGTTTCTTTGACAACAGTAGAGAAGCTGGAAGCTTTAATCAGTTCATACATCAGGAAATGGTTGGGAGTTCCACGCTGCCTCAGCAGAGTGGGACTTTATGGTAAAGGAATACTGCAGCTACCTGTCTCCGCTCTAACCGAGGAGTTTAAGTACGCCAAGGTCCGACTGGAAATGACATTAGTAGAGTCACGCGACAAAAGCTGTGGAGGATGCAAAGCCTGCCCTTCAAATTGGTGATATCATGGGGCAAGTTCAGCATGGAAGAGGGGGTCTTGGTCTCAGTTCAGCTCCTCCTACATGGCACAAGGCAGCCCCAGCTCAACGGAGGAAGCTGGTAGTCAACGAGGTGCAAAAGCAGGAGGAGAGGATGAGGTGTATAAGGCCATTTCCCAGGCCAAGCAGGGAGAATGGATGAGATGGGAGAGTGTGGAACAACGCAAGATTGGCTGGCAAGACCTATGGTCAATGGAACAGAGCAGGATCAGTTTCCTTATAAGGTCAACATATGATGTTCTCCCATCAACACAGAACCTAAACCTCTGGGTAGGAGAGGATCCCTCATGTCCATTGTGTTCATCACCTGCAACATTAAGGCACATTTTGACAGGATGTAAGGTGGCTCTTAGCCAAGGACGGTTTACTTGGCGCCATGACCAGGTGCTGCGATGTCTGGCCTTAGCATTGGAAGACAAGCGTAACATGACCAATAAGTTGCCACCTGTTCCATCAAAACATTACACACAAAAGACAACATTCCTCCGCCCAAGAGAGCAACCACCAAGAAAAGGTGTTAAAACCAATCCTCGCCCTGGAAGCTGCTAGAGACTGGAAAATGCTGGTCAACGGCTTATTTTTCCACCTGAGATTGATACAAGATATTGTCTTGTGGTCTGGATCAGCACGCCTTCTCACCTGGTAGAGTTAACAGTGCCATGGGAGGATGCTGTAGATGAGGCGTATGAGAGGAAGAAACTGCGGTATGCTCAACTAGCCACTGAAGCGGAACAGCGAGGATGGAGAGTCTGGGTTTACCCAGTGGAAGTGGGTTGTCGAGGATTTGTGGCACACTCTACAACCCGGTTTCTCAGAGATGTCGGATTCAGTGGCCAAGAGTTGCGTCGCACAGTGAAGAACTTATCTGAAGCAGCAGAGAGGAGCAGCAACTGGCTGTGGTTGAGACGGAAAGATTCTGGCTGGGGATCTCAAGCACAATAGAAAGAAAGAAACGCTGATGTACAGGTAAGTAAGCTGTGCTAAGTTGAGTGGGGGACGGAGAGGGGTGATGCTGGGACGCCAGAATCACCGTCGAGCCCTCTTGAGGTGTCGTGGGCTAGTCGACGAAACACTGAGGATGGAAGGTGCCCACTTGAAGACCCTAGAGATGTACCCTACTTAGCTCAATCCAGACGGTTGTCATGCTGATGCGCTGGGGAGACCGCACTATGGTTGATCCCCGGAGCCAGCATCGCAGCCGTTGTGTGTGCTGATGCGCTAGGGAGGCAATAAGCTGATCCCTGGAGCCAGCATTACACTTCAGCCATCAAGACCAGACAGAAGGATATCTACATCATCATATGGAAGGAAGCGGAAATGGATGGAGACACATATTGATCACATTAGTTTACTGTGAAGCTACATCTTAGTTGGTGCTTATCTTGGCGAGAGCATGAAGTTTTAACATCTACTCTCATGTAATGGAAATCTGTATCCCGATTCTGACTCACTTACCAAATCTGAAGCAGCACTTTGTTTACCTGTTTTTTTTATGTTATAATCCCTACTGTCCCACACATCACTTACCATTTTAGAAAGTTTTGCGCAAATTCTGCGAAGGTTGTAAATCGGTGCAAGGCAAAACACGTTGTGATAATTATTTCTAATATTTATCAACTATGACGTAGCAGTGGTTGTTGGAATAGTCAGATATTTTCTCTGCTGCACTAAAGAAAACAATAATTACTCCATACCGCTGTTTTCATGTGGAACAGCTAAAGTCTTCTCTCAATCAACCAATGAAGAGTGACACAAAGTGAAATGGGTCGAAATTTTGAGAAAATGAAATCTGTGCAGAATGAAAGCTCAGCTAATCAACATGCAGTGATGATAATGCTGGCCAATAGCAGCTAACAGAAACCGAAGCAGCATGAGCAGCATGGTCTGTGCTGTGCTGAATAAAAGCTGTATAGTAGTGCCGATTAAACGTTGATAAGAGAGGGGTTACTGTGGGCTGCTTTGGCTGCACAAAATCCCGCTGGTGGCCGCATTTGAGAAACTTTGTGCTAGTGGATTGTGTAAGAGTGAACGGAATGCATGCGCGTTGGATGAAAAGAAGATCAAATAAGTCCCAGTACCCAGTACCAGCATTCAAATACCGGTGAGTACCGGCAGAATTTCACCCCTGTTACCTAATTAAGAGAGAGGTACCTGAGGAAGTCAAATCCTAACTTTAGTCAGACTGGATATACTCTATTGTAATATCTGTCACCGAATAATTAAGGCCCAGAGGGTATTGTGTATTATAAAACTCCTTTGTAATAATGGTGTATTGAACAGATAGATGGTTAGACTTGGAAATGGTTAGTGACTCCTCGTAAACTATAGAGATGTTCATTGCACATGTCACTGCCATAGTCAGGTTCTGCAAAAACAAAAGGCTGTTGCTTATTTTTACACCACTTAGGTCTTGGATTTTAGTGATGTAGATAGACTACAGTCTCTCAGTTCCTTCTTTGCAAAATTTCATAAAGAAAATTCCAATTTTGAAATGGCTGCATTTGGAGTCCTCCTCTGGTTAACATGCACCAGAAATAAAAAGACAATGGACCATTTTCAAAAATCTCATGACATCTGAAAGGCTTTTCACAAAAATGAAAATCTTACTCAAGAACTGCTATTAAACATACAAAGCATTTTTTTTACTTTAGAATTGTGCTATATGTTCTTTGCATGGCATGACACCTCTATGCAGGATAAGTACTGGAATTTTTAAATAACTATTTTATTTTATATTCATTTTAAAGTCTTAAAAACTTACAAGTTTATGCTTTGTAATTAAGGATCAATGTTTTAGTGAAAAACAAAACTTAAATTATACTGCCAATGGATTTTTCAGCTAGCCAATTTTAAGCAGAGGAATTTTATTCTGATGCCCAAATAAATTGCTACTACCATAAGCCAGTGTAATTGTAACTAGATAACATGCCCAGGAGTTTAAAAGAACCATGTGTAATGGAATTCAGAGGCCAGGATCAATGATTCAAGTTTCTTTTCCTGTTTTTACCACAACCGAGGTTTATCAGAGGGAGTTTCGGCAATAAATCTGTCTAAGGTCGCCTTCAGTGGAAAAAGCTTGTATCAAGGGTGAGGTTTGATTTAATCTGGCAAGCCTGTCCCTCCCTTGTTTCTCGGAACCCCCCACTGCTGTATGCATTGCGGCCCCACAGGCTTTAAACCTTTCTCCTCAGTGTCTGGTGAATGCTGACACCACTGATGTCAGACCTAGCACTAATCATTCTGTTTATAGACAAAGAATGGCTTTTTGCCAAGACTACCACAAACGAACTGCAGAGTACAATCTTCACTCTACATTGACTATCTATTCTTTTATCACAAATAATAGAAGTGGATTTTAACACAATAAGAAGATTGGCTGCTTACATAAGATACCAACTTCAAAGTGCCATCATTGATCTTTATTGTATTATGTAAAAGAAAAAATGACATAATTTAATTACATATTTTAGAAACTGAAAAATAAGTGTAAAAAACAAAACTGGTTTAATAACTTCAACAAAGATTCAGCTACTGCATTGTTTTTGTGAACAGAATAACATAATATGGCAAAACATGTTGAAACCATTATTTGCAGCATACTTTTGGGATTGCTATTCCCTTGAATTACAAAAACATGTTGCCAGATTTTCACTGCAATTTCTGTTTTTATGAATAAAACAGTTTGTATTCATGCAACAGTTTTTGACTATAGTTTAAAACAGTTTTATGAATATAAAAAGACTTTGCAAAAACAAACAAACATTCTATAAATTACTTTTGCGGGCTATTGTGATTGACAGATTGAAGCCTGTTAAAATTCAATACTATCAAAAGTGAATTCAATACAAACTCCAGCAATGTAGCCCTTTGCAATTGGGTCTGACACATCGTCTACAAAGAAACGGTACAAGCAGAAGCATGTTGTTTGTTTATATTCCCACTCCAAATTTCACTCACTGTGTTTGTTATACAACAGGAAGTGACCAGGCAACAAAGTTCATGAGGCAGATCCTTGGCCTCTGCTGTTCCAGAGAGAGATGTGCCCTGGTGATGTTCTAGGTAGTTTTAAAACAAGGAAGTAGAGCTGTCAAAGTCACATTACATTTAAAAAGTGAATAAACTGAAAAGTTAATTAAACCACGTTCACTAAGAATAGAAAAGCAAGAAAGTTAACTGTTTGTGTTTTAATTTATTTGTTTTACCTACATTTTACACAGGAGAAAATATATAAAAATAATATTAGAGAGAGAGAGAGAGAGAGAGAGAGAGAGAGAGAGAGAGAGAGAGAGATTAAAGGTTTTCCTGTAACACTGCAGGGCTTTCCCTGGTAATTGCAGTATTTCCTATGACCGTCAAATTGGAACGCTGATCACTGTCAGTCTTGAAAATTCAGGACTGAATGTATAATTTCATGGAGACTACTCTCTGTTATTCATGAAATACATTATGTTGAATCATTTTCATCTTTTATCTGTCCTTACAAAAACAATGCAGAACTTTAGACACAATAACTTAAAAACATTAGGTTAGGGGTGACAATATTGTATAAAGGAATACTTTATATAAATCTACAGTACTGTGCAAAAGTTTTAGGCAGGTGTGAAAAAATGCTGTAAAGTAAGAATGCTTTCAAAAATAGACATGTTAATAGATTATATTTATCAATTAACTAAATGCAAAGTGAGTGAACAGAAGAAAAATCTAAATCAAATTCATATTTGGTGTGACCACCCTTTGCCTTCAAAACAGCATCAATTCTTCTAGGTACACTTGCACAAAGTCAGGGATTTTGTAGGCATATAGTCAGGTGTATGATTAAACAATTATACCAAACAGGTGCTAATGATCATCAATTCAATATGTAGGTTGAAACACAATCATTAACTGAAACAGAAACAGCTGTGTAGGAGGAATAAAACTGGGTGAGGAACAGCCAAACTCAAGCTAACAAGGTGAGGTTGCTGAAGACAGTTTACTGTCAAAAGTCATACACCATGGCAAGACTGAGCACAGCAACAAGACACAAGGTAGTTATACTGCATCAGCAAGGTCTCTCCCAGGCAGAAATTTCAAGGCAGACAGGGGTTTCCAGATGTGCTGTCCAAGCTCTTTGAAGAAGCACAAAGAAACGGGCAACGTTGAGGACAGTAGACGAGTGGTCGGCCAAGGAAACTTACTGCAGCAGATGAAAGACACATCATGCTTACTTCCCTTCTGAATCGGAAGATGTCCAGCAGTGCCATCAGCTCAGAATTGGCAGAAAACAGTGGGACCCTGGTACACCCATCTACTGTCCGGAGAAGTCTGGTCAGAAGTGGCCTTCATGGAAGACTTGCGGCCAAAAAGCCATACCTCCGACGTGGAAACAAGGCCAAGCGACTCAACTATGCACGAAAATACAGGAACTGGGGTGCAGAAAAATGGCAGCAGGTGCTCTGGACTGATGAGTCAATATATGAAATATTTGGCTGTAGCAGAAGGCAGTTTGTTCGCGAAGGGCTGGAGAGCGGTACACGAATGAATGTCTGCAGGCAACAGTGAAGCATGGTGGTGTTTCCTTGCAAGTTTGGTGCTGCAATTCTGCAAATGGAGTTGGGGATTTGGTCTCCTCAATGCTGAGAAATACAGGCAGATACTTATCCATCATGCAATACCATCAGGGAGGCATCTGATTGGCCCCAAATGTATTCTGCAGCATGACAACGACCCCAAACATACAGCGAAAGTCATTAAGAACTATCTTCAGCGTAAAGAAGAACAAGGAGTCCTGGAAGTGATGATATGGCCCCCACAGAGCCCTGATCTCAACATCATCGAGTCTGTCTGGGATTACATGAAGAGAGAGAAGCAACTGAGGCTGCCTAAATCCACAGAAGAACTGTGGTTAGTTCTCCAAGATGTTTGGGCCAACCTACCTGCCGAGTTCCTTCAAAAACTGTGTGTAAGTGTACCTAGAAGAATTGATGCTTGATGCTGTTTTGAAGGCAAAGGGTGGTCACACCAAATATGGATTTGATATGGATTTTTCTTCTGTTCAGTACTGTATATGTTCATAATATTTTATTTTTGTGTGTGTTCTCAGTCATGTTGTTTCTGGTTAGATCAGTATTTGCCATACACACTATTCCGGTGAAAAAGTAAGTTTTCAACCACTGGGTCAATTCCTGATTTGAGGTGGTTTGAAAAGTGACAGGGGTGTGCAACTTCGAGGTCTTCACAGGTGCAAATTAACAGCCCGATCTGACCTGGAACCGCCATTGTTTTTACCTGACTCGACTCGAACCAAACGCGTACTAGACCTGTATCCAACCCGAACCTGCAGGATTAGAGTTCAAAACATATACTTATATATACTTGTACTTCATATTATATTGCTGTTCAAAAATAAAAGATTGTTTAGACATGCTGTTCCTAGAGTAGTGCACCGATCCTCCAGTGTAAGACCGGCTGCAATAGTAAAAGCAGCCTCACTAGCAACACTTGAGGCTGGAACACATGCGCATGTCTCTAAACAATGACAGCGGTACTGTGAGAGGTTCATCAGTAGTAAAAAAAACATTAGCAAAGAAAATCACCTTTTGCATTATGGAGATTATTATAATGATTAGTATTGATTTATTTTTTTGTTTTGTTATTATTTTTATTTAAATGTGTTCTGGCAGAGGCGAGGTCGGCAGCTCGTCTGCCATTAGTAATGAGAAAACCTGTGTAGAATGTGACCGAGGGATTATCAGATAATTGACAGCTAGTTAATCCCTCAGTCACTAATATAAAAGCCTACAGCTCTCATTGCTCTGGGTGGGTGTTCAGAGGAGCAAACGGGAGCGAGAGAACAGAACAGAACTAAACTAAACTAAACAAACATAAACTAAACTAAACTAAACTACAATACTATCGGATTCGTGAAGGCGATTGCCCAGCCTGACCGAGGCATTTGTTTTGGTGTTCATGATTTTGTTTTTGTTTAAATATTTATTTTTGTTTTGTGATCCAGTCTTTTTGTTAAACTTTTATTTTTGTTATTTAAAAATAAAACGCCGCAAGCTCCATTGCACCGTACCTGCAGTGTCTGAGTTCTTCCTGCATCTGGCCTGACGTCACCACTAAAGCCATCCCTGTCACAGTCCTTTATAATTGATATGCAACCCTGACCAGGGTCCTTCTGTTGGTCTTGTGTGCCTTAGTTTAGCTTGCTTGCTTGCGGGCATTGGATTACACTGTGCACAAATTATCCTGCAGTCCCCCTGTAGGTGTGTCATGCACCATGTATATACATTCATTACGTAACTTGGTTGGCATTTTGTACAAATGCTGGTACATAAGTAGGCCCTCAGTGATCTGGAGTTGCATTTTGTATTTCTTGTAGGTGTCTGGTAGTGAGCCATTATTAGTCAAAGCTATTTTCAATTGTTTGAGTACAGGGTCGTGATTTTGTGCTGTTTCTAAATCAAGTGTTGTTGGTGTTGAGGCAGAAATCTGAGCTGGTTTCCACAGGTTCAGTGTCATACTCTCCTCCCCCATTTTGAGTCCATTGAGAACCAGAGAGGGCCCCTTCTTTATCAAGAAGGTCGGCTTTATGGTTCCCGATCCAGTGGGATTTGAGTTTTGTACAGGCTTTAACCTTAACAATACTGTTGATGTGCTAAGGTGAAGATATGCAGCAGTAAAGGTGCATTCGTGAGGGGCGTACTGAAGGCTGAAGTGTATCCACGAACATGCCATATGGGCAACTACTCCATGAGGTGTTGCCCAGGCTGAATCTGAAAGAATGCTACATGGTTGGGGAAAGTCAGCAATGTGTTGAAGGACCCATGCCATGGGCAGTTGAACTGAAAACCCAGTGCGGTGGGCAGTTAGGGTGAAAATATACCAAACCCTGTATGTCGTTTTCCCTCGATGCAATAACTTGAACCATCTGCATAAATGTCTGTAGCATTTTCCTGTGAGGCTGTTAGAAAAGGGCTTAACATGTGTGGCTGTGTAGTGTGCACTCATGTGGGGTAGTTTTGATACAGCAGACTTCCAGCCAACAAGGGTGGTCCTGGCACATGTTTTACTTGAATATCGCTGTCCTGTAACATAAGAGTCCAGCATGCCATTCTTAATGTAGCCTTTCAGGAGCAATTCTGTGGAGGTGTAGCAAGTATTTAACACAATCCTATAATATAGGTCAAATGTTTAACAGCCCAAAATGTTACAAACAAATGTTTCTCACAAGCACTATATGTCAATTCCACTGGTGTCAGCATTTTGGAGGCGTATGCAACAGGATGCAGCTTGTCATGTCTAGATTGTATTAGAACTGCAGAGAGTGAAACTTCCGCAGCTGTAATCTCGTGATGAAAGGGAAGCTCTGTCAGGGCTAAGTAAGACAGGCGCAGTAAACAAGGCTGCCTATTGCTTTAGTGTGTTATGGACCCCAATTCCATTCTACTCCCTTTTCAATAAGTGGTACAATGGTGTGTTAATGGTAGATAAACCTTCAACGAAATCTCTGCAGTAACCTACTAAACCCAGGAACGAGCGGAGTGCAGTTACCGAAGTAGGAAGTGGGAGGCGTTGTACAGTTTTAACTTTATGTTGATCGGGGGTGTAACCATTTCTACCAATTGTAACCCTAAAAATGTTGCTTCTGTTTTGAGAATCTGGATTTTTTTTTGGGTGAACCTTTAAGCCGTTTTGTTGCAACAGTTTTAGAAGCTCCTCTAAAAAGAGAATGTGTTGTGATTCAGTTTCGGTTTCTTTCAACAAATCATCTACATACTGCAATAAATTATGGGGTGTCAAGGTTTTCAGAGAGTTGGTCATATGCTGGTGGAAAATTGAGGGGCTATTATGAACTCCCTGTGCTTATCAAGTCCAACTGTATTGCTGACTGTCAAAGGTAAATGCAAATTTGTACTCACATTCCTGTGTGAGTGAGATAGACCAAAATCCATTTGAAATATCAAGCACTGTAAACCATTTAACAGTTGGATTTAGTTTTGCTAATGTGTCTGGTGCTGATGCCACCAGAGGGGCGCACCCGCTGGGGTTGCATCATTTAGCTTCTTGTAGTCAATAGTTAATAGCCAGGAGCTGTCTTGTTTTCAAACGGGCCAAATTGGGGAGTTGTTTGTTGATGCACATTTTCGTAAAAAGCCCTGCTGTAACAATGGTTCAACAACTGTGGCAGTATGACTGTCTGCCTCCGTAGGGAAGAGATATTGCTTATGTGCTGGAGGGACTGTGCCCTGAATATTTACACAGACAGATATATACCCGGAGAGATGCTTGTGTCTCACATAATCGGAAATGGTTTTAATCGGTTCGATGAGTTCAGTGGTTAAGCTCGCGAGATCAAACAGTTCTGGTTTCTTAATAGCAAACACAGCATGACAGTCAAAAATACATAGTGTCCCCCTAGACTATATTTTTCCACAGCACTCTGTTAGCCAAGTCAATGACATACCCCATGTGTTTTCGTGTAATCGGAGCCCATAATAGATATTTTATCTGGCAAAGCACACAATACACATTTCCATTTCCCTTTGAATTGTTATACGTTTTGATAACCTGCCTTGCACACTAGAGCCTTCAAACCCGCTTCTTTCAATTGTTTTATTTGATGCAAAAGGTGACTTGTCAGGCTGTATTGTATGAACGATAGTTAAGGATGCGCCAACAAACTTAATTGGTTTGGAATGGACCCAGTTCGATCATATCCTGAAATTTCTGTTAAGGTTAATCTAATTCCCTTTGCAGGTCCTGGTATGGCCATTTGTCATTATTTTCACAGTTTTGCCAAGTTCCACAACCTCCCTGGTTTTGTGGGCATTGTTCATTTTGATAGCCTTTTCCCCGTCCCCTCCCGTGTTGCGAGTTAAATGGGGGCTGGCGGTACATATCTTGCGGATCCACGGCAGTAATGTTAGCTTTCTGGGGATTTAACTCCACAGTTTTCTTATTTTTTCGCTGTGTGTCATTATAGTCATGGACGATCGGATCAGTACCATGCCTGCAGTGGTTTTTGTACTTATTATCAGGAACTGTCTGTTAATGCAATATTAAAATCAAATAGACATTCAATTTCAATTTGTAAGCTCATATATACAGTGGTTTGCAGAAGTATTCACCCCCTACCAGTAATGTCACATTTTGTTGAATTACAAATAATCTATGCACAGTTTTTCAAACAAACTTTTTTTTATTCAAAGCTTTAGTGGTTAAACTGAACACTGTTATATGAGGAGGAGGTTAAATGTCAGCAAAACTTGCAAAGAAAATGTACTAAATGAAATTTACTGGTTGCATAGGTATTCAGCCCCTTAAGTCAGTGCTTGGTGGAAGCACCTTTTGCAGCAATTACTGCTATGAGTCTTTTTGGTAGGTCTCTACTAGCTTTGCACAGTAGGATGGTGACATTTTTGCCCATTCTTCACGGGAAAATTGCTCCAGTTCTGATAAGTTTGTTGGGGATCGTCGATGGACTGCAATCTTCAAGTCTCGCCATAAATTTTCGATTGGATTCAAGTCAGGACTTTGACTGGGCCACTCAAGAACATTAATTCTCTTCTTGTTCAACCACTCCAGTGTGGCTTTGGCTTTGTGCTTTGGGTCATTGTCCTGCTGAAATGTGAATTTCCTCCCCAGTTTCAGAGTCTTGGCTGACTCAAACAGGTTTTCCTCAAGGATTCGCCTGTACTTTGCACCATCCATTCTCCCCTCTATCCTGACAAGCTTCCCAGTCCCTGCTGAAGAGAAGCATCCTCATAACATGATGCTGCCACCACCATGCTTGACAGTTGGGATGGTGTTGACTGGGTGATGTGCAGTGTTGGGCTTGCGCCAGGCGCAACGCTTGGAATTTAGACCAAAAAGTTCCATTTTTGTCTCGTCTGACCACAAAACCTTTTTCCACATGTCTGCAGTATCATCTACATGCTTTTTTTGCAAACTCCATACATGCTTTAAGATGAGGCTTTTTGAGTAATGGCTTCTTTCTTGCCACCCGTCCATGCAGGCCAGCTTTGTGTAGGGACCGGCTTATTGTTGATGTGTGAATACTGACTCCCATCTCAGACACAGAACTTTGCAGATCTCTCAAGATCATTGTTGGCTTCAGAGTGACATCCTGAACCAGTTTCCTGCTTGCCCAGCTGCTCAGTTTGGGAGGGCGACCTGATCTGGGTAGTGTCTGGGTGGTATGATGCATCTTCCACCCATCTGTGCTGAGAGGGATAATCAGTACCTTTGAAATGTTCTTGTACCCATCTTCTGCTCTGTGCCTCTCTACCACTTTATCCCTAACTTGTTTCGAAAGCTCCTTGGTCTTCATGGTTGCTTTGTTGGATCACTATGTGAGTTGCAGTTTGAAAGTCTTTATATACCAGAGGGAAATTATCTACAAGTTAAACCACTTTGAGTACACACAGACTGAAACCATTTCACTAATTTTGTGACCTTTCAAACAAATCATTTGCACCTGAGCTGATTTAGGGCTGTAGTAGCAAAGGGGTTGAATACTTCTGCAACTGAGATTAATCTGCTTTTATTTTTGAAAGCATCGTGGAGTACGCTCAGGTGCCAACAAAATGTGAAAACTTTGCAGGGGGGTGAATACTTCTGCAAACCACTGTATGTGACAGGGTGGCGTCACGGCCCAGGCTGGAAAATGTCAGGAAGTAGACCCAGAGACAGAAGCTGCAGGTTTGAAGTACTAATGCATAGTTTTATTATTAATAATAATAATAATAATAATAATAATAATAATAATAATAATAATAATAATAATAATAATAAAACAACAAACAAAACACAGGAACAAAATAAATAGGCAAGGTGGCCAAACAAAAGGTTTAAACGAAACAAGACAAACACTTTACCTACAACATCAGCACGCTACTTGTTTTGTTTCATTTCGTGTTTGTTTTGTTTGTCTATTAGTTTTGGCCACCATGCTGTTTATTTGTGTTTTGTTTTGTTAAAACCTTTTGTTTATTTATAATTAAAACACGCCACAGCGCTTTTCATACCCCAGTGCTACTTCTTCTGGGTCTGACGTCACCACAAAGCCATCCAGTTCATAATGTTCCAATGCCAGAATGTCACCCATGTCTTTGTCACTCATTTTGTATACTCTCTATACAACACCATACTGTACAATACTTTACTGTGAGATATTATAGTTTAGAAAGAAATAAAAATACAAATAATTGCTGATAAATAAAAACAATGAGCAAACAAAGCTGTGGATTTCTTCCCACTACTCTCCATATAGCACAAAGATGCGTTGTTGTTGCTACATGAACACTTACTCTGTCATCCTCTCGGGTTTCTCTCTCGTAGCGATGCACATGCAGCAATCCCTGGTGGTCGGCAGCAGCTAACCAAGGACTGGTCACGGCACCAGTTTTGTCACGAGTCGTACTGCTTGTCGATGTGTGACAAAAAGGGGTGGAATGGTAATATGTGCTCTCAGCATTATGTTCTGTGGGTGTGGACAATGAAACCTTGATGACACTTGTTGTCTTGAGTTCAGCTTGTTTATTTCTGCATAAAACAGAAAGGAAAAGTACAGCGCTCAGTCTTGGCCTCCAGGTCCTGCCATACCCTTATGCTCTGTGGTTGACAGACTGAGACCGGTAAAATAGCGCAACTCGGGTGATACCATGTAGTACAACCGGCGGGGGTGGGGGGTAATGTTATATATCCTAACGTCTAACTGTTAATATTTTTCCGATATCGATACTCATAACAGGTCTGTTCCCTCCCCCACTGTTATTATTATTTGTTTATTTAGCAGACGCCTTTATCCAAGGCGACTTACAGAGACTAGGGTGTGTGAACTATGCATCAGCTGCAGAGTCACTTACAATTACGTCTCACCCGAAAGGACCTCCTGGTTACAAGCACTTTTCTTTAACCACTGGACCACACAGCCTCCTACTGTTCCTGCTCCCACTACAACTGTACCTATCTGTTTCACCTGTCCTGCTATAACTCTCCCTCACATACCTGTTATTCTGTCCTCTCACTCCGATCCTCTGTCCTCTCCCCTAACCCCTCTAACCTCATCCCTCTGCCTCTCCCCCCCCTCTCACTCTCTCTGGTGCCCTCTGGAACTTTTCTACTAACAAAGCTGATTTCATCTCTGCCTTTGACTCCCACCTCTCTCTGAAACCTGGCTCTCTCCTGATAACACTGTAACTCCCGCTGCCCTGTCCTCTCTCTACATCTTGTCCCATACTCCGCGTCTCACTGGACAGGGAGGAGGGACTGGTCTTCTTCTCTTTCCCTCCTTCCTCTTTTCTGTCCACTCTGACCTCCTCCTCTGTTAATACCTTTGAATTTCACGCTGTCCAACTAACCTCTCCCTGTCAACTCCTGCTAATTGTACTGTACCGTCCCCCCTGGACCACTCGCTCACTTTCTCGATGAACTTGAATATCTCCTATCCTCCCTCCCCTCTCTGTCTACCCCAACTGTACTGTTAGGTGATTTCAATATCCATCTCTCCAACCCCACCCACTCTGCCGGATTCCTTCCTCTCCTTCACTCCTTCAACTTCTCTCTCTCTCCATCCCCTCCTACCCACAAAGCTGGCCATCAACTGAACCTCACATTCTCCAGGACCTGCAGCCCCTTCACCCTCTCAGTCACCCCTCTAGACCTCTCTGATCACTATTTCATCTCTTTTTCTCTGTCTCTCCCTACTCCACCTACCCCCACTGTCACCTCCCGCCGTAACCTCCGCTATCTCTCTCCTTCATGACTCTGACTCTGTGGAACACTCTCCCAGCTTTGGTGCATGATGCTCCCACTGTCGCTCGCTTTAAATCCACTCTCAAGACCCACGTGTTCTCTCTTGCCTTCCATGCTCTTTAAGCCTGATATCTGCTATTAACTGCTGTGTTGCTGCTACTATTTCATGTATTATGTTACTATTATGAAATACGCACTTCCCACTGTATGTAATGTACTATTTAATGTATTATGCTATTATCATGTATTATGCACTTTCCACTGTATTTAATATATTATGCCTTTTTTTTGGTTTTTACTGTATAGCATGTATTATGCATTTCTCTTTATTTAAAGTATTATGGATTTTCTTGTTGTTACTGCATCTTTGTGATGGTGGTCCACTATGAAAGGTGCTATATAAAATAAAGATTGATTGATTGATTGATTGTCAATGGCAATTAAAATACATATTAAATTAGCTGTTAGTACTAAAACAAGAGGTTTAAGGACTTGAAACTGAAAATATTCACAGAAGAAACAGAAGAGTCTTTAACTGCCAATTGAAACATATAGTCCTGCTCTTTTGCAGATCTTATTCTGCTGTATTTTATCATCTCTAGTGATGTCAATAAATCACACCTGGTGGAAAACACCAGCAGGATTAATGCGGAGTTCAAATGCAGCTGTATTAAGATTAATTGAGGATTAGGATTGGATGATAACTCTGCAAATAATTATCACGATATATAGTAAAACATTAAAACTCCCAATAACCGTGACTTCTCCTTTTACTAGCTTTCTCTCACAATCATGTCTCTGCTTTTAACAAAGGTGAGACTGAGTTAAAGTATATTCTCTTGGAAGAGAGGAGTATAAGTACTTTACTTTTAACTACTGTTCTCTGTCTGAGATATTTTCAGTTTTGTTTTGTGTAAATTGGATTGCAAGAGAACACTGTAATACAAACAACTCACAAAATGTCTACACATACCTAGATTACGACATAAAACAAATGGATTGAAAAACCACACAGAATAAATGTAATACTTTATTAGAAAAGAAGTATCAATGACTCCTGTACAAATGTAAAAAAGTGCAGTTTAGTTGTTAAAGGTCTTGTGATACTGAGTACAGAGGATACATGTGATTCGTTGTAAAACAAACCCCAAGACAGATCACAACATGTATTAAATTTTGACTAAACTAACATTTGCAAGTTTAGAAAGGAATCCCTTGTTTAGTCCCCCACAATTAGTTTTTCCAGTCGACTACTTCAATAGATTTGTTCAGACAACCTGCTTAATTCTGCTGTCTCAAAAAACTTAAGTCATTGAAGGAATGTGACTAAAAAAGTGTAATAAGAAGGAACACTGGCAAAAGGAGTGGGACACCCTGTAGTAACCCCTGCAAGACTTCTCATTTCACACTCAATACGCAGAAAAGGCATTCGTTTTCACACATTGGAGTAATTATTCAGTCAGTTTATATCCCTGCAATAGATAGATATTAATATCCCAAGAGGACTAACCAAGATTCACTCTGTTGAATTATAATTTTAAAAAGATATATGCCCCGGTCTACATTTTTTAATTACTTCTTATAAAAGTATAATAATAGTAGTAGTGGAATAATTTACAAAAAAGACTTCTGTTGTTTTTTTAGATGCTTCCACATTGAAAATAACCTCACTGGGGATGTGACTGCATTCAGACACAGTCAAACCGTGGTTATCTTGATCTGCATTTTAACTATACCTTGTACCTGTTGTCTTTGAAAATGTGCCAACCAGCAATCCAGCTCTAATTTTTACGATATAGTTCAATGCTTTACATTTATATTAAAAGGTACAGGGGTTGTACTGTGATTGTTTATGTAGACTTTTTGATTGGGACAAAACTCATTTTGACTATCAACTGTATTCAAATTTACTGAAGCTTGTACTTCACTAAACAAAGAATAACATTGTGGACATCCCAGTAAAAGTAAACATATGTGCAATTCACACAAGGCCAAGGCTGGACTGTGTACATTAACACAGTATGCCTAAAGGTTTACAGAACTGCTTACAGAAACACATTACTTTACCTCTGCTGTATGGCAGCA
This sequence comes from Acipenser oxyrinchus oxyrinchus, assembly GCA_030684275.1. Lineage (NCBI taxonomy): Eukaryota > Metazoa > Chordata > Actinopteri > Acipenseriformes > Acipenseridae > Acipenser > Acipenser oxyrinchus. Next base: position 30,161,355 of record CM060251.1, read on the forward strand.
ATATATGTGCCGATTGTTCTGCTATTGTTATTCACACATTATGGTCATAAATAGTATTGGGGATAAAACTGAACACATTACTAAATGTTCACTTCGTGACGAAAAAGAGGACTTCAGTTGAATTGCCCAGCTGATTTCTGACCAATGATGTGTAAATTTGTAGGCATCATAGTGCTCCCTTTTGGGACAAGGCTCGTTGTCTGGGTCCTGCAAGCTGCATTCATTTCAATCAAAGCGCCAGCATTGGATAAATAATATTGAGTGAAAGCTGAGAAATGTTTGAATCCCAAGCTGTCTTTTTAAAAAACGTTAACAAACTATCACAGCAACACAGGATACAGCAAGTTTCTTGTATATACTGTATACTACAGCTCTACTCTAACAAATAAGAAGTGGGTTAACCTTTATAAACGTGTACCCCCATAGTAAAATCATAGCAAGGGGTGAGGACAGCATGGTAAAGCACAGAGAGGCCATGTAAAGCATATTAAACATGGTAAACCATGGTAAAATATGATAAACACATAGCATAACCATGGAAAAACTGCGTAAAAGGGAGACATGTTCACCTTTTACGGGAAAACCTCCCAACATTACCCATTACATGTGAATTGAGGGTCAGTCATGTTAATTCCATTGGAAGAAAAAAAAAAAACAGCTAGCTTTAAAGTAGCTGATAAACCCATGTTGTCTTACTAACCTAGTTAAAGACATTCTTTACACTGATTTAGTTACATTTTTCCTGTATCTAACATTCATAATGTGGCTACCCATATCGTTGTTTAACTGCACTTAAATGATCATACAAACACAACTTTTATTTCATATCATAGTACACCTACATTCATTCTTACTATATTACTGAACTAAACATTTGTGTCTTTAGTTTTAATTTTTAAAAAAATTTTAAAAAAACATGCTAGCAATAAAGTTTCAAATTAAGCCCAGGAATGTAAAAAGATGTGTATCTGAATCATTGTATACTAATCATATGCCAATGAGTGGGGAATAGAACTACCTTCTTCAACAGACCTAATCCTTTGAATTACATCTAGGCCTGTATTACTGTAGAATATATTAGGAATTAAATCATTTTCTACCACCCATTCCTCTTCTGCACTTATTATTTTGAAATGGCACTAAAATATTTTTCTAAGTACATTAGGCACTACTTGATTAGGACTGGGGAATGGGAAATGGGGAGGGGGTATTCCTCAGTTATGCAGCATTTTTATTTGTTTAAAAGAACCTTCTAAACACATATAGGTAGTTCCTAGGTCATTGCCTCTGCCCTCTGACCTAGCTTTGATAAAGGCTGTGCAACAGTATTATAAGCAAAACACAGCTTCCCAGCAGCCACAATTTCAGGAGGATTGCCAGGTACTGTTCTTGCTCCTGCTGCAACAGTCTGCATTTGAAACAAAGACAGAACCCTCCTGGGGAGGCTGTGGGACTCGCCGACATTCCGTGCACACTGTCACCAGCACCACTCAAAGTCTTCTGAACAAGTGCAAGAAAAAAAAAGAAAAACTGAACATTTATACTGAGCTAATGTAGCTTATATATTATCTCATTCTGTGGCATGGGTCAGTGGTGCATTTCACTACTATAGCTATACAAAACAGCAGTACTTTTTCCACCACGATTTAGAGAGGTTCTTCATTTTGTCCGGAGTCCGTTTTTTTGTTTTTTTCTGAAGCGGCTGGGCGTCTGCGTGTTGGATGCTCGCCACAATGGCAGTGTCAAATACTTCTTTGAGGTTTTTCTGAGTCAGTGCGGAGCACTCCATGTATGAGACAGCTTTTATCTCCTCTGCACAGTGTCGTGCCTCCTCCTCGTCCACTGGCTTCTCTCTGCATTTGGCCAGTTCAATCAGCACCTTCACGTCCTCCCGCAGGTCACACTGCGTCCCCACCAGCACTATGGGGGTGTTGGGGCAGTGGCACCGGATTTCCTGAACCCATTTCTCGGTCACATTCTGGAACGAGGAAGGACTGACTACACTGAAGCACAGCAAAAAGATGCCTGTGTTGGTGTAGCACATAGGTCGAAGCTTGTCGAATTCATCCTGTATATGAAAAACAAATTGAACCACATATAATTTAGGATCCCAACAGAGAAAAGGGATTGATTGCAGCTATAGATCCTATATGGGACTGAGAGCTCAAAAGTATACGCTCTTTATCACCTTATTTATAGAAAACACAGCACTATCTTGGTTTCCTTTCCTCAATACTTTAATATTAGTATTACAAATACTTCTGTTCCATGGAACATATCTTTACCTTGATATCTTAACAATACCAACTCTGCTGCCACAAAAATGGATCTGTGTAGTTTAATAAATCATTGTCATCGACTCTTCTTTAAAAACACAAAGTAACGGCCCTGTGACACATGCAAGACATCAATTAAAATGTTTAATCCTTATGCTGATCTCAGGGCTCTCAGGGACATGGTACCGGTGTCCTTTACGCATGCATGGCTTGTCCGGACTCTCAGGTTGCACGTCTTTCCGTCTGACACGGGCAGCCCCACTGCATTTATTTTTACTTTTTTTATCATGCTGGTAATACAATTGCGCTGTGTGAAGTGCAAGCTTCAGCATGTTGGCTGGTTCAAACTCTGTGGCGGCAATTTGGCTAGAAAATTCTACTTGTACTTCTTAAAAATCTACTTGTACTTCTTAAAAATCTACTTGTCCCCTCCCTGTCGCACAAAACACACACAAAAAAACAGAATATAACGTGTATGATTTTGGTTTTATTTAACAGTGAACAAAATCAATCAAATAACTGGGCGGATCTAGCCTTGTAGCTTGACGGGTTCACTAAACTCTTCAAATCACACAAAAGGTTCCCTGTGACCTCAACAAATGTATAACATACTTTAAGGAAATGTTCCTTTTAGTGCAGTTTGGAACACATTTACTTGTACATTTAAGTAACATACTTAGAGTACAACTATAATAAGCAATACCTGGGAGTGATTCAAACATAAAAATAGCTTCTGCCTGTTTTTTAACCTACTCTTTCTCTATAAACTGAATCCAACTCGATGTCCAGGGGCCGGTTTTTCAAAACTTTTAATCTGGATCAAAGTGATCCGGATATTGTAATCCTATATTTTGTGATTGAGATTACTTTTATCTGGATCATTTTGATCTGGTTTTTCAGAAAATGTCACTGCTGGATTACATTTATCCAGATAACATATAATCACGATTACGAAATCCAGTTTTTTGAAGTAGGCTAGTTCTTAATATTATTATTATTGTTTTTTTTAAATTTTTTAAAAGAGGCCTTATTTATGATATAACCTAATTTAACAAAATAAATACGATTGTGGTAATAATGAATAAATCTAAATCACTTTTGATGTTAGTGCACATATAACGCATGCAAATAATGGTTATTTTATTCATGCCTACTTAGCAGAAATTAAATAACTAAATCTAAATTGAATAAAAATAAAACTTTTGAAAAAAGGATATGTGTTTTTAGACATCTTCATCGTCTTTCTCATCGGTCGGGAGTCCAGCATCTCTCAGACGAGCTTTAAGGAGGCGTATGTGAAGGCGTATGCGTATGCTTTTTTATTAAAGCTATAACCACTAAATACATGTTTTCCTTTTTGCTTGCATGTAAATATTATATTCTAACACTCTATTTGGACATACAGAGTGTGTTTGCTATGACAATCCAAACAAAATATCGATGTTCTATGATCATTTAAAAGCTAAATCCACCTCCGCAGTAGGATCACAATAATTCTGGTATTTTGGATTAAAATAATCTTGATCTCTATAAATTCTGAAAAACCCAATTGCAACATTTAATTGTGATTAAAAGTGCAATCAGATTACCAAAACGAAATCTGGATCACAGTAATCCCGATTGCATTTTGATGTTTTGAAAAACCCAATTGCACAATATAATCCAGATCAAACGCGGAAATCCGATTACCACAGTTTTGAAAAACTGGTCCCTGGTGTTTTAGTTTGTTGCATCACAGATATGAAATCATTACCAGCTATTACTGCTGCTTTGTGCAATTCTGATTTTTCTTGATGTTCTTTCAGTTTTTGAACCCCAGATTTTTAAAGGACTTGTGTATAACCTGTCAAGTTTCTCTGCATTTTGTAATGTTTTGCTACCAAAATGCATGCAATATTTAGAATAGACTCCATCAAATTCTGCAAACACAAAATATGTTTTTTTCTTTTGTTTATTTCTATTATATACTTATTTTTTTTAAAACAGTGTACAAGATTTTACAGCTATATTTCCTCATCTAACATCTTGTCCCGTGATGGTAACTGGAACACTGCTGCAGCAGGGGGATCCTGGTTTTATACCCTGGTGTCTTTTTTTTTTTTTGGGGAGGGCAACATTCTTTCCTTGCCTGTATTTTATTTTAAAATAATAATAAAATATTGTACAGATAATAAGCATTTCATTTCTATCATTCTAAACATATTTGTCAATCTTCATGTTTTAATAGTTTCACAAACTGATGGATTGTGCATGTCCAATAAATAACTAATTTCGCTTCTGTTCAAATCTAGTAAAAAATTAAATAAAATAGCGTTTAAATCTAAAAAAAATTAAACATGGTAAAATAGAAAACTAGGTTAAGCAACACTCAAATCATAAGAACAAAAATCTGGCAAAGTTTGTCTCGAAAAGCTTCAAAACAGTAAAGTGCACGCTTGACTACAAAGTGTTACAAATTACACAATCTGCAAAAATATGTTTTTTTTTTTTGTAACTTTACTAGATTGCTGCATTTAAATGTCATTTTCATGTATTAGAAAGCAGTATCACTTATTTGCTAATTTACAAAAAACATAAATAATACCTTAAGTTTATAAGATTAGTCTGTGTCTTGACAGAGGCTCTCGGGCAGCCATTTCTGGTTTTCTTTGTAGCCAATAGAAGATCAGCTTCTTCCACAGCTAGCCAGATGTGATAGGGGTGGGACGTAAACACTTTTTAAAATATTTGTGTAGCTGGTAGACTTCTGCAATTTTAGAAACTTGTGTGACTATTTAGAAACATACCCTTTCTAGCAACAGAACAAACATAGTAAAAACAAATAAATAAAAACTACTTGTCCGACGGGCAAAGTATAATGGCAATACTTGCTGTCCCTCACACAAATCCTGTTGTTCTGGACATTGGGCAATACGAATTGCAGAGCTCTGTATGTGTGTGTGTGTGTGTGTGTGTGTGATATATATATATATATATATATATATATACACACACATATACACACACACACACACACACACACACACACACACACACACATCTACACACATTAGAGGTCAGCACGGTGCCGAAAACCGGGTTTTAAAATTACCCGACGCTACCCGGGTCTCTTTACTGTCCGGGTTTCGATTTATTAATTTGAGAATTTAAAGAAAACGTAGAAGATATGACAATACAGTTGTAAGTGCGGATCTCTGGCCGGCAATGTTAAGACAATGTTAAAACAAGCTTTTCCATTAAGCCTTTTCTTAACTGACAGGATATCAATGTTTTACAGAAAACAATAACATGCATGTACACCTCAGTAACAGTAACTGCAGCGACTATTCTCAGGAACTAAATCAGAAACAAAACAGCATAACAGCAGGGTTCTACAGTGTGAGTAATTTGGTCGCATATGCGACTAAAAATTTGCTTATGCAAACGTAAATTTTAATTTTGGCGCACGTGTGCCACTAGAAATTCCTAAAGGTTTATAAAAAAAAATTGAAAGTATAAAACATAAAAAACTCTGGGAATGTAGTTTATTGGTGTCCAGTGCCCACTGTTAGTCACACATTAAAAACTACAAATCCCATACCCCGACGATTTCACTTATTTATCAGTGCGATGGCTACTCGTTTCCAGACTGAAAACTTGTCAAACCAAGATGAGGAAAACAACAAATTATTTTCATGTGATTGGAGAAGTTTCAAAAGAAAACCCCGATGAACAAAATTCAGATATATCGGCGTCTTTACAAGAAATGAACAATGAAGGTATTATTATTATTGTTTCCAGTACTGAAAAAGATTACACAAGTCTACAGATCTGAAGGGACTAAATGTATGTGTACGATATAGTATTTAAATATGTACACTACCGGTCAAAAGTTTTAGAACACCTCCATTTTTCCAGTTTTTATTGAAATTTACGCAGTTTTAATGTCTCAATGTACTCTGAAATTAAAGCATAGAACAAATAAACAATTGGAGATAAAAAAGAAATCATGGAATCGTTTTGTTTAACAAAATTTAATCTAAATTTTTGACTCATCAAAGTAGCCACCTTTTGCAGATATAACAGCCGAACACACTCGTGGCATTCTTTCTACAATGGAAATCAAATATTGTTCGGAAAGTTCTTCCCAACACTGTTGCAGAAGTTCCCACAAATGTGTTGCACTTGTAGGTTGCTTTGCTTTCACCCTTCTGTCCAGTTCATCCCAAACCAGCTCGATGGGGTTTAAGTCTGGAGACTGTGCTGGCCATTCCATGATTTGAAGCCTACCGTCTTGTTCTTTTCTTATAAGGTAGTTCTGACATAGCCTGGAGGTATGTTTTGGGTCATTATCTTGCTGTAGGATGAACCCCTGACCAACTAGGTGTATACCAGAGGGTATTGCATGGCGCTGCAAAATGCTGTGGTAGCCGTTTTGGTTCAGGGTGCCACTCACTCTGTGCAAGCCCCAGACCATCACGCTTCCTCCTCCATGTTTGACAGTTGGTGTCACACACCGAGGACCCATCCTTTCGCCTACTCGACGGCGTACAAAAACCCTGCGTGATGAACCGAAGATTTTAAATTTTGATTCATCGGTCCAGAAGACCTTCTTCCAGTCTTCAGTAGTCCACTGGCGGTGCTTCATGGCCCAGGCAAGCCTCTTTTTCTTATTTTGCCATCTTAGCAATGGCTTTCTTACTGCCACTCGACCTGTCAAACCTGCAGCTCGAAGTCTTCTCTTCACAGTTGAAACTGAGACTTGCTTACTTCGACCAGAGTTAAGCTGTGCTTGAAGCTGTTGTCCTGTGAGCCGCCTATCACGCAAGCTGTTGACTCTCAGAAACTTGTCTTCTGATTCTGTTGTGGCTTTGGGTCTGCCAGACCTCTTCCTGTCAGAGTTTCCTCCAGTTTCCAAGTGCCTTTTGATGGTGTAGGAAACTGTACTCACTGACACCTTGGCTTTCTTTGCAATTTCTCTAAAGGAAAGACCTACACTTTTAAGGGCTATAATGGTCTGTCTGTCTTCCATTTGTTAATTGCCTTTTTCTCACCATTATGATAGCAATATACTACTTCCTGCAGTACAATACTGTCCAAATAATGCTTAAGAGGGTGTAGTAACACAATCTGTTCCAACACTGCTTTTATACAGTCAGAGGGTTTGTAAGTAATCAACAAAAGTTGGGACACCTGTAGGAATTGTTAGCATCAACTTTCAAGGCTTAATTTACTTCCATTGCTGCAGAACAGCTGTAAGTTGTTAACCCAATACTTGTTCCCTGAAAAAGGCCTTTTTGTATAACTCTGAAATGTACATTATTTTTCAGTTTTTGGTAACCTAAACTTTTTTTTTAACCTCTGGCAGTTTACCGCTTACCTTTGTACCATTTCAGGTTATTCACTGGACTTGAACTGCTTAAATTTCAATAAAAACTGGAAAAATGGGGGTGTTCTAAAACTTTTGACCGGTAGTGTATCATGCACTTAAAACATTCAAATGTGATTTTTTTTTTTTAATCATTACCTGAAAAAGGTCCAGGTACCAGGGTATTTTTCATGCCGGGTACCTGGTTCCAGATTTTCTACCCGTGCCGACCTCTAATATATACATACTCTACATACATACATACATACATACATACATACATACAGTAGTCTCCGCGTATAGGAACACCTCCTAAGAGAACACTTCGCCTAAGAGAACAGCCTTGAGGTAAAATATATTTTTCCTATTGTAAATGCTCCGCCTAAAGGAACAGGAACTTTGCTTAAAAGAACACCTTTTGGCCCCAATAGCAATTCGTTGCTAACCAATTCAAAACTGATACAGCACTGTTTTGTAACCTGATAACTCATCATAATCAAACTCAAAGTGAAATGTTTTTTTTCAAACTCTTCAAAACTGACTCTTCAAAACTTTAAGATGTAGGGGTGCTGTGTTAATAACCATTGTGTTAAAATTCATGCTCGTCTTGAATAGTCTTGTATTCATAATTATTGTTAGAGTTGCTGCTGAAGAAAGGAATCTTGGTTTTACTGGAAAGAAATCTGGAAACCGTACTTTGTACTTAATTGCCCCCCCCCCCCATTTCCTCTGGGACCTTCAGTTGTTTTAGTTAAGAGTCCTGGACCCTCAATGGGAAAGTTTTGGAGAGCCCTGGATATTATGAAGCACTAAAATAAACTGTTTTACATAAATTCCAATTACAAAACCCTTTTACATTGTATATCTTTTATAGCTCATCATTTGTTACTGCTATGACAGTTCTATAAAGATGTTCTTATAGAGAGACAGATGCTAAAAGGTTGGTTACACAATAAAGGTTTTATAATACCTATTACTCAACAAGTTTGCAAAATTAAATGGCTTTGCACTTGCCTAAGGAAAAATAAGGCCCAACATGTTTTTAAAAAAGCACAGCATAATTTATGACCGATCTTCACCATAGTTTGATATTATTAAATGTAGAGAATTCCAACCCACGTTTCTGTTAATTGGTGCTTTTTTGTTTGTTCTGGGTGTAGCACTAACACCGACTCTCATGATTTAGTGGCACCTAAACATTCTAATGGATATTTTAGACTTTAGACAGTTAAAGGCAAGCAGATAACAGGAGATTAACTGATAGGGATGCATGTGTTTAGAAACAAATGGCTGACTCACTTCAAATGTCTACAGAAGAGACCATCATTGGTTTGTAAATAAGGGTACATTTTGACCATCGAGGGTTCAGAACACATTACAAACCTTCTACTAATTTGCATAATGTACTGGTGACCGTCACCATAGCAACTGTTTATATTTGATTGAAAATCCTATAGGGATAATCCATATAGCTTAGAAATATGTTATATAGAACAGTAATCATGCTTTTATTATTTAAATACAAATAAAAATCCATGTTTATGAACATGCAATTGAGGCTGCTTGCGATACTCATACATACACAGTAGCGTTGGACAAATTGAAATTATTAGTGTTATCGTATATTTTATGTTTCATACTTATTCTATCATAACACTTCTCTTACAATGTCTTGTACCCAAGTGCTTTGGTATAAAACCCCGCTCCAACTGGGTTGGGCAAAGCAGACATCTGATGAGTTCATCTTTTTTTTTAAATTTAGTAATCTCCAATTGATTTTACCCCATTTTTCTCCCAATTTGAAATGTCCAATTGTATTTTAGGCTTAGCTCACCGCTACCACCCCTGCGCTGACTCGGGAGCGGAGAAGGGGAACACATGCTGTCCTCCAAAGCGTGTGCCATCCGCCGACCGCTTCTTTTCACTCTGCAGGCCCGCCATGCAGACAACCCAGAGTCAAAATGTGTTAGTGCGAAATGGGCGTTTGCTGCGGTTCCATGGGAGTTTTTTTTTTTTTTTTTTTTTAATCGCTACTCTTATTCAAGCTCCATTTTTCTGAGTCTGTTGACTTTGATTCATGTTGGTACCATCAATGAAAAGCAGACAGTCTAGGCTTTGCCAGCTGTCCGGTTTTCGACCGGTTTTAAGGGAATTTGTACAGTGTCCAGTTCTTGCGAATCTTACTCACTCACTGTTCACTGCCGTTTGGGTATTTCCATTCTCACTGAGCCAGTCCTGTTTCAGTGCTCCACTGTGCAAACATTTTTCTTTTCTTTTTTTTTATTATCGGTCCGTTAAGTTCGAGAACTACACTGAAATGTAGTCTGCGTTATTTTGCCATTTATTGCTTAGCGGGATACGATTACTGAGCATTTATATTTAAAAAAAAAAATCACATAAAGCATGGTTCTAGTTTAATTATCATGAGCACAAATTTACAGAGGTGAAAAAAAACAGACTTATTTTTAAAGTGATAATTACAGCAGAAATGTATTTATGTAGCAGTTACAATGCATCCATCAGGTACCAGCACAATCAAAGTGTGACAGAGAAAGAATGAATCTTGGTTATAAATCTCCCTCCTGATCTGTGAGGGCGCTGTGTAAAAGGGAACAGTGTGCCCCGGACTGGCTGGTCAGACAATTCATTCCAGGGAAAGGTGTTAGTCGGCCACCTAGAAAGGGGGCGGAGCTACGGTACACAAAGTCATCACCCCAGAAGGGAAGCAATGTGGCAACCGTGGATTGGAGGAGAAACGGTTGCACTCGTTAACCAAGGAGGCGTGACTGACGGCACAAAGGGGCGTGGCTTGGCGATCTGTTCCTTTGTTATGGTTCGGCGAACCGCTAAAGGAGAACTATAATTGTACCATGAGTGTTTCGTGTTTGTTTTGTTTTGTCGTATCTAATTATACTTAATTATGTTCACAACTGTACACAAATAAACTGTATTTCACCACTTGCACGTTAGCACTCACTCTGGACTTGTGATCGTGTGTGTGTCTTTGTGTGTGTTTATACTATTATTATTATTATTATTATTATTATTATTATTATTATTATGGGACTGTAACCTGTTGTTTTGGAACAGTGCAATACACATTGCTGTGTAATTATTCTTTGTGGTCACCAGACCGAGATTACAAAAATAAACGTCTGTTTGGATCGTGAACTTTGTTGTCTGTCTTCTGTTTCGTAATCAGCTCTACACCTGCACACTGCAAACCACTTTGCCACACAAACCTTAATAAATGATCAATACACAACATATGAAACTCTCTATAAATATACACATTGTTGTGAGAGGGCTTTTACAGTTTTTAAAAATGATTGACATTCCTTTCATCACATTGGCTAGAATGGCTAGAATTACAAGAAGCAAAACCAAGAGACACAAAGATTTAGTCAACAACTTCATGAAATCGAAGAAAACTTTTTGTGCAGCTGGTGTTTTTACTATTGATTTGATGAAACACAAAGAAATGTAAAATGTCTTGAAAATTAAACGGTCTGTTATGATAATTCTATGCTTCAGTGCGTAATTCGGCTGGTTAAGAGTACTGTACTCAATTTTGTTATGTTAGCCTCTGTGCTTATCTCAATCGCTCTGCAAACAATGCTGACATAAACCGCAATGATAGCCTGTTAGTGACCAAGCATTTAAAAATGCCACTCATGTATTTTTGTATTGGCTTCTCAGGTCAGCGGTAGTAATGCGGGGATAGTGAACATTGTCTTTGCCTCCTTTTCTGTATCTTTTCATTATCAACAAAAATACATGATTGGCATTTTTAAATGCTTGGTCACTAACAAGGCTAACATTGTGGGTTATGTCAGTTCTGTTTATGGAGCGATTGTGACCAGCACGGAGGCTTCATTCATTTGAATTACTTACAATAAATGGAAACGTTGAAAACCTCCAATTTAATGTTTACAGAGCCTTGTTTGAGTGAATATTTTTCTCCAAAGCTGAAGGATATATAATACATTTTTTTTTTTTTTTTTTACTTGGAACCATTTTATAAGCGGGATAACACTCCAGGGCTTGTGCGCTGTGTTGCATTAACCATTTGCGGTCCATTTATTCAGCGCCTGTCAGGCGCGTTAGGTCCAATTTATTTTCACAGTCGCTGTTTAAAAGTAATTCAAAATCACCTTCGCCTTCAAAATCACACACCAAGTTAAGTGGCCTCCACCTGTGTTAAATTGTAGTGATTCACATGATTTCAGGATAAATTCAGCAGTTCCTGTAGGCTCCCTCTGCTGGGTAGTGCATTTCAAAGCAAAGACTCAACCATGAGCACCAAGGCGCTTTCAAAAGAACTCCGGGACAAAGTTGTTGAAAAGCACAGATCAGGGGATGGGTATAAAAAAAAAATATCAAAGGCCTTGAATATCCGTTGGCGCACGGTCAAGACAATTATTAAGAAGTGGAAGTAGTATGGCACCACCAAGACCCTGCCTAGATCAGGCTGTCCCTCCAAACTAGATGACCAAGCAAGAAGGAGACTGATCAGAGAGGCTACCAAGAGGCCAATGGCAACTTTGCAAGAGCAACAGGCTTTTATGGCCAAGACTGGTCAAAGTGTGCAGGTGACAACAATATCCCAAGCACTCCACAAATCTGGCCTGTACGGTAAGGTGGCAAGAAGGAAACCATTACTAATGAAAGCCCATCTTGAATCCCATTTGAAGTATGCAAAAAAACACTCAGGAGATTCTGTAGCCATGTGGCAAAAAGTTTTGTGGTCTGACGAAACTAAAATGGAACTTTTTGCCCTAAATGCAAAGCGTTACGTTTGGCGCAAACCCAACACAGCGCATCACCCAAAGAACACCATCCCTACTGTAAAGCATGGTGGTGGCAGCATCATGTTAAGGGGATGTTTCTCATTGGCAGGGACTGGGGCACTTGTCAGGATAGAAGGGAAAATGAGTGGAGCAAAGTACAGAGAAGTCCTTGAGGAAAACCTGCTGCCCTCTGCAAGAAAGCTGAAACTGGGACGGAAGTTCACCTTTCAGCAATGCAACGACCTAAAGCACACAGCCAAGAATACACTGGAGTGGCTAAGGAACAAAAAGGTAAATGTCCTTGAGTGGCCCAGTCAGAGCCCCGACCTAAATCCAATCGAAAATTTATGGCATGACTTGAAGATTGCTGTCCATCAAGGAACTTGACCGAGCTTGAACAGTTTTGTAAAGAAGAATGGTCAAATTTTGCCAAATCTAGGTGTGCAAAGTTGGTAGAGACCTATCCCAACAGACTCACAGCTGTAATTGCTGCCAAATGTGCTTCCATGAAGTATGAACTCAGGGGGGTGGAGACTTATCCAATTATGATCTTTCAGTTTTGTATTTTTAATATATATATTTTTTTCTCAATAAAAAGTTTTTCCCCTTAACAGTGTAGAGTATGGTGTGTAGATAAGTGGAAAAAATCCTCATTTAAATGCATGAAACTCTGAGGCACTGACACAACAAAATGTGAAAAAAGTTCAAGGGGGTGTAGACTTTCTATAGGCACTGTACATATTATATATCTATTGTGAGACAGGGCACAAGGCCCTATGGAAAAAAATTAAAATGAGTGTTTATTAATTGTACTATTGATAATTGTTTCTTAATTACTGTCGGATGGTGATTATTGCAAATTGCAGCCAGCTGCAGTGTATATAAGAACAGCAGCCAGTCTACTGGGGGCTCTGCTGTGGGAAGAAGCCCGACTGAGAGTGTGTTCAGTTGTATTCAAAAGGTATTGTGTGAAGCCTTTTTGTTTTGTGCATGTGAAACTGTGTTTTTAAACCGGTAAACAGCTTACCTGTCCGGTTATTTAGATAGGATCCTGAAGTGTGTAGTTAGTGCTCGGAGAGAGCTAGGTTTTTGTTTATTTTGTAAATTAAAAACAGCGTGTCAGCGCTTAAAAACCTCAAGTTTTGTGTCGGGCAACAAACCTTTTAATTGTGTGGAGAAAAGTGAAGATGGGTAGCGATATCTCGCATCTATGCATCAATTGAACTGTTGTATTTTACATGAAATTTGAGTTCTTCAAAGTGTACATTCAGTCAAACTACTGTATATATAAACATTCCTTGTTGTATCGCATCAAAAGGAGCTTAGGTTACTGAATTAAGCTCTGTACGCAAGCCAGTTAACCTTGTAGTATTTTATCTTGTTGCTTGTAGGCAGAGCATGGTACCCGAGAAAGGAGACCAGGACTGCTGGGGCCATACTCGCTTTGTGATGGTGGTCCACTATGAAAGGCGTTATATAAAATAAAGATTGTGACTGATTGATATTCACAAAGCTTACTTAGATCTAAGATTGGCCAAGTCATCAATATGGACTTGTCTTATTCTTAATGGAATTAACTTTAAGACTACCCTGGAGGAGGCTTAGCCCTAATTTGCTATTGACTTCAGCTATTTTTAACTAACATGGTTCGATAGATGATACTGTACGATTTATTTTTACAAAAGACCTTTGAAACACACTTTAAAGTTGTAAGTGTAAAAAGTTGTCAGGATGTTAATAATAATAAAACAATTACAGGTACATTATTTAAACAGTTGTAGCAACACGTGGGGATGTATAACGCTATATTTTTCGGAACCCCGCTACTTACTCTTTAAGCCGGATATTACAAACCTGATTGAGCTGCTTTCTGAAGTTGGTCCTGGCAGTTAGCAATAGGAAAATCACATTTGACACATAATTTAGATATTTTATTTGCTTTGAGTTTAGAAACGGAAATTTACTTTGGCTTTAAAAAGGAAAAGATGACTAATGTAGAAGTGCACCAGGGTAACGAGACGAAGTCGTCTATTTTTTTCGGAAATATTATTACTCCCATTAAAAACCTAAGTTGTTATATCACTTTACTATTGACAAAAGTAATATTACAGGTTACCTCCCCCCTCCCCCCTCCACAAACTCTGTCTAAATAGTTCTACAAGAGCTTGCCAGTATTATAAAATGTTAGTCACAGTACCTGTACGAAATATTTTAGCTACCTACACAATTAGTTAAAAGGCACAAAACCATGCAACACAAAATATTTTGCTTTGAAAGTAAATGTAATATTTGATGGTATCACCCTATAACTAGAATTTGTTTATTTTATTTTGTGTGTCTTTAAAGAGTCGATTAAGGAGCTACAGCTACTGGATTCATGTCTGGACACACCACTGCAGAACGTAAAAGCCTTTGCTTTTTAATGAATTTAAAAAGCAAAGGCTATATGTGACAAGGCAAGTAAAAATCATTTGAGGACTTTAACCACCGACTGGTACGGAATAAAATAAAATCTTTACTGAAATATCTTAAATTGTGTACAGTACTATAACTAAAGTGATCAGATTTTCAAAGCTCAAAATCCAGGACACATTGTTAAATAATTGATAAGACTAATTAAACCATTTACATATAGGCTATTTTAATGGTTATTTAAATAGCCATCCTCTCACTATTAGTATTATCTTTTTTTTTTTTTAAGCAGCTAGCTAATTTCTGTACACTCCCGGGCGTGTAATTTGTGGCTAATTAGTTTAACTTGCCATATTGTGTTATATACGTATTGCTACTTTTATACAGAGTTTATAATAATAATAATAATAATAATAATAATAATAATAATACATTCTATAGATCGCTGTTAAATATATTTACTTTTTTTACTCACTGCGGCAGGCTCTATTTATTGATGTTGGGGGTGTGGGTTAACCTGGTGGATTCAGAGGCTTGTAAGTGTAACCTCTCGCTGCTCTGTCTGGGCTACATCCTGCCAGATCTGAACAGCTACAAAATCACCATATATTACACATAACTGTAGATTCATATTTAATATAAACTGAATGAAAATGCACTGCGCACTGAGGAATATGCACATATATCTGGGTTAATCACTTTATAAAAATAATGTTCTTGATTAACTTGGTACTTATTTTATTTTATTTAGTTTTCAGTGCAGGTGCCATAAACTAAGTCATATAAAAAGCAGTTGTTTACGTTACTTTGACATGAAGTGGGACATTTTTAAGATTTTGAAAAAAATGTCAGGGCAGCAGGACCTTTGATAGAAAACTGTAACGTCTGGTCACCCTAACTATAACTGGCAATATGTTTATGTTCATAAAAAGTTTTTACATTTGAAGTATTCACCATTAAGGAGAATGAATTGTTTGGCGAAAGCGTAGAAATAAATGTTTTTTTTTAATTAACCCATACTGACCTGCCCAGCTGTGTCACAGAGCTGAAGTTTCACAGGCCTGCCATCAACAGCCACTACAGCTAGAAAAAGGAAAAACAACATGGACATTAATGAGACTGTTCAACACTTTCTATGAGAAAGACCTGACATCTCCCACGTTTGAATGGTTTACTCCAATTAGTTTCCATGTAATGACCCAGAGGGCTGGAAATAGGTCTGTCACTTACACTTACACTCCAGTTGCCTGCAAGGCTTTTCATCTAATTTCACCCAAACCAAGAATCTGGAAAACCAGTGAACTAAAAGTATTTTCCTTAGTCAAGTGAATAATAATAATAATAATAATAATAATAATAATAATAATAATAATAATAATAATAATATCTGTGAGACTGCCCATTGATCTGTACTCTCTCACACACACAAAAACTAAACACTAGAACAGGTATAAAAACTAGAGAAATACCATTTATTATGTAAAAGAAAAATCAAAAGAAGTAAAAACTTAAGAGCGAGGAAGGCAGAACTAAATTAACATGTATCACTTAGTGCAGTAAACCTTTTCTGCCCACGCTGCTTCGTTTTTCTTCCGATTTGTTAGTGTTGTGGAAGACTTCTTTTTGATGTTATTTTCATATGTATATAGTATAGTTATGGTGGAATATTGTAAAGTTTCTCAAGGATAAAGTTAAATATAGGTACACAAAAATAGACGATTTTGTAAAATATAAAATACTGACAAAAAAAAGATACCGGGCAAGACACTGTGGTGTAGTTTTTGTGTTTTTTTCACATACGTGTACATGTAGACCACTGTTCAGTCTATTTATGTTATCAAAAATACGCTATTTATTGGCATAGAAAACTGCCAACTGAAAAAGCAAATTTCACACTTTTTATTTTTTGAGGAAAGCTTTCTATTCTTCACATCTCCTGGGAATTTCTAAGGCAAGGCTGATAAATGCACCAGATGGAATTGCTCAGTGTAAAACTGAAAGAAAAAAACAGTGGCGAGGATTCAGCCTTGTATTAATTATTACTCTTCGATTTGTACACTTGAACTGACATGGTTACTACATTTAAACAGTTGTCAATAGTTACATTAATATTCTGTGAAAATATACTAACATAGTTGCATACAAATAATAGACCTTCTAAATTGTGGTACCCCACTATTCAACAAAAATTAGACTAACCCAGTCATGACGTCAACTATTATAAATATAATCATGCAGGATTTGGTTTGCATACAATTGGTTTCTTCTCGATTTAAAGTAAATTATATTGCCAGATTGTCCCTATTAATATTTACCTGCAAAGTTATCAAATGCAGTCGGGATGTACTCGTTTGGATATCCATTGGTAGTGTAGCTGACAACAAGGCTTGTTTTACCCACCGCTCCATCCCCGATCAGTACACACTTAACCTTTCGTTCTGTGGTCGAACCGGACCGACATCGTGATGCAGAGGACAACTCCCTGCTCCGCACCCTCCGAGGGGGCACTGGTGGGATCTCCGACACTGAAACGGGTTTGTATTCCGACATTCCCTGCGGCGGCATCGCAATCTGATACCAGGCGGTCGACCCCCGTACCCAGTTAACAACACACAGTGGGCCACATTAGGAGCTCGGACACTCACACTCTCATTCTCATTCTCTCATTCTCTCATTCTCTCATTCTCTCTCTCTCTCTCTCTCTCTCTCTCTCTCTCTCTCTCTCTCTCTCGAACAATCTTTTAATTAAACAAAACAGCGCTGGTGGTGCCAATCCATTTAAAATAAGAAATGTTATCCAAATTAGTAAAACGCAAATCAAATGCAAATGTTGCAATAATATAATAAGATATGAAGAGTTGGGTTCACTTCCATTTAAACTCACGTATCTCTAATCTCTAGATGGATTCTTGGTCAGTCCAGTATTCCAATACCCTGTTATCCTAAAAGTATGACATCATTTCGAACCTTTGTAACTCAAAAAAAAAAGTGCAATGCTGATTCTTCTTTGACCAATCATAGCAGCCACTGGAGAAATCCCGGGACCACGACAAACGCACGTCTTATTCATTGGGTGACTGGTAAGTCAATCAAAATATCAAACTGTTTCTAAGTTCTTGATTGGTCAAGTACACATCCTCCCCCACTGATGTATTCCAGAGGAGGGTTTATTTCGCTGTCCTTACAAAGATAACACGAAATTATCCTCTCAGGACACTGCATTCTGATTGGCTATCATATTCTTGTTACTAAAACAATGAGTAATCCTCTCCCTACATCGAAACCCTAACCTTAAGGTCAGTATCCTATACTGCAGTCATTACACATCTAAAGTAGTTCATGTTTGGCAGTGAATAAGTGACCGGAGCTGCTGACTTCCACAGTTGTCCTGACAGGAACATCAATGCAGGTGAAATAAACGCAGTGCTTACAAAGGTACCACAAAATGTTCCTGTCAGGACAACTGAGGATGTGTTTTTATTATCACACTTAAAGTCTTTTGGCAGTCCAAGTGCCAGTTTATTATGAAACAGCACCATCTGGTGGAGCTTAATAATTCTGTTTTGTTTTGTTTTGTGTTTTAACAGAGGAATGTACGGTGGCCCTGAAGTGCAAAACACAACGACATTAAGGAAAACACAACGACATTAAGGAAACGCTGCAACATTAAGCAAAACACAACGACATTAAGGAAAACACAACGACATTAAGAAAAACGCTGCAACATTAAGGAAAACACAACGACATTAAGAAAAACGCTGCAACATTAAGCAAAACACAACAACATTAAGGAAAACACAACGACATTAAGAAAAATGCTGCAACATTAACTTCAAACCGGAAAGGGTAGGTACATAGGAAAAGGGGTTCCACATCACTGATAGGAGGAACAACCTGTCAATCACTGTCCTGTGGAACTGTGTGACGAACACAGTCTATATTAATACAATATAATTTCCCTGCGCTTTGTCCTTAATATCTTGTAATGTAATATATATATATATATATATATATATATATATATATATATATATATATATATATATATATATATATATATATATATAGTACTGTGCAAAAGTTTTAGGCAGGTGTGAAAAAATGCTGTAAAGTAAGAATGCTTTCAAAAATAGACATGTTAATAGTTTATATTTATCAATTAACAAAATGCAAAGTGAGTGAACAGAAGAAAAATCTACATCAAATCAATATTTGGTGTGACCACCCTTTGCCTTCAAAACAGCTTTAATTCTTCTAGGTACACTTGCACAAAGTCAGGGATTTTGTAGGCATATAGTCAGGTGTATGATTAAACAGTTATACCAAACAGGTGCTAATGATCATCAATTCAATATGTAGGTTGAAACACAATTATTAACTGAAACAGAAACAGCTGTGTAGGAGGAATAAAACTGGGTGAGGAACAGCCAAACTCAGCTAACAAGGTGAGGTTGCTGAAGACAGTTTACTGTCAAAAGTCATACACCATGGCTTGCTCTCCGGTCTCCAAGTGCAAGCTCTTGGCCAAAGCCGGGCTAGCTTGAAGACATCTGTGGCTGTCACAAGCCAGGGTTCCTGATGCGGATAAGGCCGCGCTGCTAGATGCACCTATATCCCCAGGACATACCTTTGGGCCAGCCGTGGAGGAGATCAGACGCGACTGTCACCAGGACAGTTCCAGTCCCCATGGCTCCGCTGGGTCACCAAAGGCATCGCCTACAGGGCACACCCGCAGCAAACAACCGGACCCACCCGGCAGGCAGAGGGAACGCAGGATGTGGCCAGGCTACAAACCAGCGCCCAAGACAGCCACCCCAAACTGTCCCGCTGCAACTTCAGCAGCTCTGACAGGGCCCCTGACCCCCTTTTCGGCACAACAGCTACAGTAGTGGCGCGCTTGCACCTCGGACACCTGGGTGCTCGCCACCATGCACAATGGTTACACGCTTCAGTTTCGCTTGGGACCTCCTCCCTTTTGAGGTATCACGAATACTTTCATGACAGACCCTATCCAGGCCTTGGTATTTCAGAAGGAAGTGGCCACCTTGCTGTGCAAGCGATGCATTCGTCTCGTAGACCCCACCTCCCACGGAGAGGGGTACTACTCGAGGTATTTTCTGGTGCCCAAAAAAGAAGACAGCTTTTGCCCCATCCTAGACCTGAGGCTCCTCAACAGGTTCTTAAAAGAGAGGAGGTTCCAGATGCTGACTCACTGTCACATTCTCCAGTCTGTCCGGCCGGGCGACTGGTTCACCACTGTGGACTTACGGGACACGTACTTTCACGTTCCCATTCGTCCAGAACACAGGAAGTATCTCCGCTTCACTTTTCAGGGAAGTGTTTATGAGTTTGCTTCTTGTACGCTTTCAAAGTGCATGGACGCTATCCTGGTCCCCCTGTGGCTGCAGGGGATCAGAGTAATAAATGATGACTGGTTGATCTGTTCCCAGTCGTGAGAGGGAGCAGTGGCCCACACAGCGGTTGTGACAGGTGGTTGGGCCTCACCATCAACGATGCAAAGTGTTGGCTTACACCAGTGCAGTGCACGACGTACTTGGGGCTCCGGCTGGACTCCAGTACGATGCGTGCATACCTGTCAGACAACAGAGTGGCAGCTATTCAGGGTTGCCTCTCCCTGTTTTGACAGAGATCGCAGGTCACCCTCCTATTGTGCCAGAAACTGTTGGGTCTGATGGCCGCAGCCATATCGGCCATTCAGCTGGGTCTACTTCGCATGCGCCCACTACAAGCATCGCTCAGTGCATTCCATCTAAATCCCAAGAACGACAGACACCGTCGGCTGACTGTGTCTCACGCGTGCTCGGCAGCCCTACGCTGCTGGAGGACGACCTCTCACCTGTGTGAGGGTGTACATATGGGAGTGGTCTTCAACCGCCAAGTAGTGACGACAGATGCCTCCAACTTCAGTTGGGCGGCAGTCTGGGAAGGCAGAGGAGTCAGCGGATCTGCGGAGTGGTGAACTGGGCGGCAGACCTCCTCTCAAGGGAGGGTCCCCTTCCGTCAGAGTGGCGACTCCGCCCTCAGGTAGTGGAACGCATTTGGAAACGATTCGAGAGGGCGCAGGTCGATCTCTTTACCTCGGCGGAGACAACACACTGCCCCCTGTGGTACTCACTCCACCGCTTAGGTGGTCCACTCAGCATCGATGCCCAAGCGCAGAAATGGCCCAAAGTGTTTTTGTACTCTTTCCCGCCTATACCGCTGCTCCCGGCCTTTCTCTAAAAGGTCCAGTTAGAGGAAGCGTCAGTTCTCCTAGTGGCCCCCAGGTGGCCCAGGAGAATCTGGTTCTCGACATTGTGCCAGCTGTTACACGGCCAGCCCTGGGAGATCCCACTGCGCATGGATCTCCTCAGTTAGACAAGAGGCACTCTTTGGCACCCGGAACCAGGCAGGTTCCAACTATGGGTCTGGCCCCTGAAAGGGACCGCTGGTTAGCCCTAGGGCTATGAGATGCAGTTGTGTGTACTTTGCAGAATGCTAGGGCAGACTCCACTAGGTCTTTGTACACCTACAAGTGGAGGTATTTTCAAGCTTGGTGTCTGGCTAGAAGCCATGACCCAGTTTCTTGCCCTATGCCAGTTATCTTTCAGTCTCTGCAAAAACTGTTTGATGCTTGTAGGTCACCTTCCACTTTGAAGGTGTATTTAGTGGCTATTTCTGCATGCCGTGCCCCTGTAGATTCAGTGTCTCTGGTTGCGCATTTCTTGGCTACCCGATTTCTTAAAGGCGCTCTGCAATTACGCCCTCCCAGGAGGACTGTTCTCCCCGAATGGAGCCTTGATATTGTACTGGAGGCTCTCACGAAGGCCCCGTTTGATCCCTGATACTCCAGAGAGTTGAAGAATCTGTATATGAAGATAGCTTTCCTCGTGGCTATCACCTCCGCTAAGCGGGTCAGTGAGCTGCAGGCGCTCTGTATCAGTCTGACCAGCTCTTTGTCTGTCACGGGACACAGACCCAGGAGAGCCTCTCTCAAAGCAGCGTCTGTCACATTGGATTGTGGACACAGTCTCGACTGCGTATGATGGTGCTGGCTTACCCCCACCTGGCAGGGTAGCCGCACACTCCACTAGAGGGTTGGCTACATCTTGGGCCCTCTGGGCTGTCCGATATTTGTACTGCGGCTAGCTGGGCTACGCCGCATACTTTCTCCAGGTTTTACCGCCTTAATGTGGTAGATCCTGCCCTGCCTTCATTAGGCACAAGGGTCCTTGAGGGTGTAAGCTCATATGCGTCACTTTCTGATGCGTCACTCATATGCTGCCGTTCCTTTTCACTCGCGACTGCTCTGCTATACATTATCCCATATATAATGTTGTTGGTGGTCATCTTTGAATTGAAAGAGAACGTTAGGTTACTTACAATAACCCTGGTTCCCTGAAAGAGAAGACAACCACCAACCGCAAGGTTGCATTGGTAGCCCACGGGTTTGATGGAAAAAGAGAAATGGTTTCCTCAAGATGATGGTTTCAATCCCTCGGTGGGCAGGACCAAGTGCATCATCCCAGGAAGGGGTCTATCGGCAGCTCTGGTATAGAGAGCTCAGCAATTACCTACCCAATGGGCAGACACAGCCCATACATAATGTCATTGGTGGTCGTCCTCTCTTTCAGGGAACCAGGGTTACTGTAAGTAACCTAACGCTTTAGAAGACAGATTTAATTAAGTAAACATTTATTTGAATATTTTTGGAATTAAAAGTATAAATGCAAAACTGCATTGCATTGTTCTTTGTGACTGTGCTAAGTGAAAAACGGCAATTCAAAAACCATCAAAATCCCCCAAGGTAGCAAATCCGCTGATTTTAATACCAGCCACACTGTCCTGTTATATGGTAAGTTCCCACCCCCTAAAACATTTTTGATTGACATTTAGTAATGTAATTTCCTCCCAGCCCCAATTCAGACTTTAGAATTCAGGCCAGCCCGAGGAGTGAAATCGGACCAGAGAATTCGGGCTCCTGCCCGAATTGGGAGCAAACTCGAGTAATTTATAATTTATAATAATTTAGTAACCCGAGTAGGATGCTGGGGGGGGGGCAGCTTCACCCGGTAGACCACTTCTCTTTGGTGGTTGATGATCTTACAGGGTCGCACTCACGGTCTGTTGCGCTTCGGGCAGCGGCCCTTCCTTCTCTTGGGTCCATAGACCCAGACGAGCTCTCAGGCTTGGAAGCGTCGCCCCTTCTCCCGCACATCGTAGTTCTGTTTTTGACAGATTCCTGCAGCCTGTAGGCAGTCTGCAGGTGACGGGCATACTCCAGCACAGGGAGTAATGCACCCGTGTCCAGTGGGCACCTGAACAGCAGCTCAGTGGGGGTCTGAAGTTCTCTACCCAGCATAAGCAAGGCCGGTGTGCAGCTTGTGGGCTCCTGCACGGCCGTCTGGTATGCCAGGAAGATAAGGAGCAACTGAAGGTCCCAGTCTTGCTGGTGGTGACTGGTGGTAATGGCCAGTTAGGTGGAGAGCGTGCGATTAAATAGCTCAACCAAACCGTCGCTTTGAGGGTGAAGGGGGGTGGTGCAGGTCTTCTTAATCCCCAGGCGGCAACATACCTCAGCGAGCACCCTGGACTCGAAGTTACTCCCCTGGTCAGAGTGTAGATACTGTGATATATATTTTTTTTATCTGTTATCTTTTTTTGCTTTTGTGCATTTTCATTTGCAAGAGAACAGTGACATTAACCCTTTGCAGTCCTATTCGGACCTGGTCAGACATTGCAATTATTCCTATGCGGTCCAATGTCCGACATCATCAAAAAAACGCATAAAAACGCTTTTCTAGTCATTTTTTCTCCAGAAAAAGCCGAGAAAACCATTCAATGGCCAAGTGGGAGCGACAGGAGCCGAGACAAGCCGAAAAAAAAGGCGTATCTCATGAATAGTCATACTTGCCCCTGGCATCAGATAGGGGCGGTCATAAGGAAACAAGCTGGCTGTTACTGAATCAGCGCATAGAGAATATCACAGACATTTGCAGAGCTTTTTTGAGATGTTATAGTAATAAAATAATCACTTGGATTGCATTATTGAGGAGTTTGGTGATAAAACGAGTGATCAGGAGATGATTGATCGGTATGTACGACTATTATTATTATTATTATTTATTTCTTATCATATGTGAAAGCGATAGCGAACGAAAGGGTGGGGCTGGGCTGGAGATGCCTAGTAAGTGCTTTGTTGAGATGCAGGGCTTTTTAACCTATTTGACTGTGGAAAAAAAATACTTTTAAACAGCGCGTCTGAAATTAACTGCGTGTGTGAAGCGCCTGACACGCACTTAATAAATGGACTGCAAAGGGTTAAGACCTTGTCGAGCACTATATTCTGCAATTTTTACTGACTTGGGAAGATGTGTTGTTGCTTTTTTATCTTTTGGTTTTGCTAAATTGCATTGCCTTTTACGTTTTACACAGTTCTGTGCATGGATAACATTTAGATTTCATTTTGCTGGTAGGTCGTTAATGGGAAATTTTACATACCGCTACAGTACGTATTACAGTTAACGTCTCTTTAGTTTTGGCAAGTGATATTTTCAGAATCATATCATTCTGAATTAAAATATTACTTCTGTTGAAAATAAAATACTGTATCAACAAAACCAATACAGTACATCTAAATGGAAGCCTACTTATTTTAAAACAGTCTTTTCAGATATGTATTTTTGATATTGTATCTGTTTTGTGTTCCCTGAAAAATGGACAAGGGTTGGAACAGGCCAAAATGAAATAATCAGATATGTGTCACAGGTGTTTAACTGTCCCAGAAGTCAAAATTTTAGACAGTCGGATACGTGAGTGCTGACTGTACTATCATCTTAGTTAAATATCATGCCCTGACCTGGCACTAGGTCATTTAGCAGAGAATACATTTTGTGGCAATTCTTCAGAAGAACATCACCAGACCGCAATGGTCAGCTCATTATATTGCAGTTCCAAGCAACACCATGGTTTTCAGTTTACGGAATGTTCATTAGATGGTAGTCTCATATGTGTTGTTATTCTCAGAAAAACTGTTAGTTGGAAAGTTCACAGGCCCCTTTTTAGTTTATAAAAAGTTAAATGTGTTATTATTCTCAGAAAAAAAAACTATTAGTTGGAAAGCACATAGGCCTCTGTTTAGTTTATAAAATGTTAAATGTGTGATGATTCTCAAAAAAAGTATTTATTTTGAAAGCACATAGGCCCGAGTTCAGTTCAATGTGTGGTTCAGCTCATAAAGGCTGTTATTTTGGAAGCAAGCAGGCTCTCCATCTTTTTCTGTCTTCTCTGACTGGGGTTCAGCCAGTCAGGGTGAAAACCTTGCTTCAGATCCCTTCTTTTCCAAGGCACGCCCGGGTGTCCAGTATTGCCACAGGTATGCCAAGCCAGTTCTGGCTGTCTCCTGTAATGTATTGAAACATCCTCTGTATCCTCCCTACACTGTATACATTCTGGACTTTCAGCTGCTGCCCATTCTACGTGATTTTTGCACTTGAGACAAGTTGTCCTCACCATTTCTTTTCCATCAGGGATATGGATCAGTTCTCCTGGGCTAATTCTGGTATAAGCATGGTACCATTTAGAAAAGCAGACTGTACAATCTCCCCTCCTGTGACCTTTCTTTTCTGACATCTGTCACAGTTACAATTTTTTTTTTTCTCAGAGAGGCCCGCACCTTTCTGGAACTTATTACCATTAGCCCAAATCTCCCACAGGACAGTTATGAAAAGTCCCATACTTATCCATCTCAATCTGTTCACACAGGTATATCATACTAGATACTCTATAAGCCATTTTAATGCATTTTTAATATTGTCTCACTTCCATGTCTCCAGACTGCCACACTTTAGAACCGTAGCTACAGTCAGTTGGTATTTCTACTACTACATTAGACAAAGATCCTGCATGAACACCTGTTCCTACTTTGTATATTTTCCACAAAATATCTAAGGATCTTAACTAGCTCCATGATACGGGGAAGAGGCCAAGGACTTCCACCTGACTCTCTCCATGGGGGCCCCTGCTGGGAACTGCTGGAGCGGGCCGTGGGACCGTCCAGGGGGTCCTTTGCAGGCTGTGAAGTCATAGCACCAGCGGCAGTGGTCCTCCACATCCCTCCCACAACGGCCCCAGTAGTAGGACTGTCACAGGCACTGCAAGGTCTTGCTCACCCTGAAGTGTCCAGTGCCGTTGACCCCTGTGGCAGTGAGGGCTGCAGCGGTGACCTCAGACCAGGGAAATGAAACCAAAACACACGTACAGGGCAAAACTGAGGCCCTACGGCGCTCAGTGTTTTATTAATTAAACAAAAATAAACACTTTAACAGAACACAAAGAAACACAAAATAAACGCTAACAAATAATCCTTTTTATAAAGCGAGTACCTTGGTTCGCTTTCTGGTAGCATTTGCTCTCGCTCTTAATTCTTAACTTTTATAATGAGCTGTAGTGGGTCTTTTTATAGTCTGTGGCTGGAGCCTTAATTACCCATTAAACAATTACCTTATTAAGGCTCCAGCCACATTCCCACAAGCTTTATTGGGATGTGGATTTAACCCCATCCAGGCAGACTACATTTTGCAGGACCTGCTTTTCGCCGGTCTCAAATAATAAACAATAACGTCGGACAGCTTTCATCCGTCCGCACACAAGCACAACTATAATAATACAATATAATACAAATGGAAATATATACATATAATAAATTAATAACCACAAGAGATGAGCACCCAGTCACAACCCCATAGACAGCGCTCAGGACTCTGGGTTGAAGGGTCTGGGAAAGCACTAGCTGTCACCTCTCTTCTCCGCAAGCCTGTTTCACACAGTGTCGCTGTACCACTTCCTCCCAGAGTGTCAAGCCACCCCATTGTGGCCATAGCCGTTTGGTTGTGGACAAGCAGGCGGCTATGATCTCCCACAGTGGCCGCGTATCTTCCGTCAGCCACTGGAAGACAAGCTGTAGATCGGGGTCCTGTTCCTGTCCCTGCATCTCTCACTCTGGACGTAGGCTCTGTCACGAATTCTGTGGGTTCAGATTTCATACATACTCTTTTTATTTGCTCAGCACACACTCTTAACTCAGGGGAGACGTTAGGAGGACAGAGATGTTATTACTCCTAGTGGGGTATTGTTCATGCACTGGACCCGCAATATATCCAGATGACTTTTAGTAATCAAGAAATTCACAGACTCATGTATTTAAAGTTTTTTTTACGAATCAGAGTGTGATCAGTATTCATTAGGTTTATTAACGGTTAAATATTGGATTGAGTAGTTATAGTCTACATCAGATCCCCAGCTGATAGATGCTCTGGGCAGTCCAGTGTCTTAACAGATATCAATGTTAACACTTTAATACATTTAAATGTATTTGCAAGGCCTGCGGGCAGGCCAAGAACACATCACCCAAAGCACCCAATGCTATATTTCAGCACATTCAACAGAATACTCTCTTAATTCTAAAACATAGTGTAAATCCCTTATAGCAAAGCATTCAATACATGTGAGATAAAATAATAATTGATTAATGCTTACCCTTTGATACAATATAAATGCAGCGTTAAAATACAAGAACTGTCTTCACCAAGAAAATGACACTGAGTTCAATCAGCTTAATTGTAAGTCTGCAGAGGATGGACCACCTCACCCTGCCAGGTGTGAGTGTGGTACCCCATTATGATTACTTAGGGGTTATATAGGTTTTTCGTCCCATTGGAATACATGGGACGCCTCAATTAAATCAAATCATTAATCTGTTGAGACAGTTCTTATCTTTTTTACAAATAATATGTTTCATAAGATCCGGGCCAACTTTTCAGAATTAATTGGGGTCATGTACCAATAAATTCAAGACTTCATATTTGTCCAACTCCGAGCCTATGATCTCATTCCTTGTTTTCCTCCGAGCTCCTCCTTTTTCTGAAAGGTCAAGTGAACCAAGGTTCCCAGGATCCTGGTTTATAATATAATATAAAAAACACTACTGTTATATGTGCATGCAAACACTATTTATTGTATGTGTTATATATGAGAGATGTTTTTAATATGTGACATCATCTCTAATTGATTATATTTTGCTAAATTAAAGGTATGTGTTTCTTTTAACCTCGTATTGTGTTTCAATATGTTTTTAATGAGTCAGTTTTGATTCTATATACTAATGTCTAACAGAGTATTTGACAAAAGATTGCCTCATACAATATTCAAGTCAATTAGCTTCACTAAGTTTAAGTGGTAATAATTTTCATTACAATTATTTATCTCTTAAAAGATGTACTAACCAGGCTCTGACCTGTACCTGACTCTGTGGAAATTACTTGCAATAGCATATTCTCAGTCTCTTGTTTTTTCAAGGCCAAAGTCTGTGCAAGCACTTTTTTTAGATATATGTCTGTTATGCCATAATTTTTGCATATTATTTCAAGATATATTTTATCTGTGCTAAACCATTAATTCCATAAACCTTAAATTCCAAATCTATAAGATTTGCAGCTTTGCTGGAGTGGAATGCAAGAAGACCCCTCCTTTCTCTACAGCCCGTACATCTTGATAAGGAGAGAGGCCCCTTTTTCTCAATGCTAGGCAGCAGTTTTAAAGAACCACATTATAATGACTCCATATACCATCATTATCAATAGTATAGTGGATTAATAACAAGGTACATTATAGTACATTATTACAAACTAACACAAAAACATAGCATAATACCTTTTATATTCTGTAATTTAATGGATATTATAATGTCTAAAGATCTTTTTGTTTAATAGAAGGAGAAAGAAACCAATTCCCCAATTAATTAAATTGAATACTGCTCCGGCTTTTAATCTTTTTATCACTACAGTAAAGTCACGAACAAGCAATAACACTCATCGGTTTAAATAATATGTTTTCTTATTATACCAAATATTTAAAACATATTATTAATCCTATGAAATCAAATATATAATTTTTAGTTTCAAATATCGTTCTGTCTAGAAAAGGGTTAATCATTTATTTTTACTAACCTGTAATACCTGGCTTTTGTGTCTAATTTCAATATTTCTTTGGTGATTCCCTCTAAGATTTCAATCCAAATACAGTCCAGTATAAATGCATTCAACTTCTATATTCTATAATGACTGAACTAAGCTGACCCTGTCCTTTGTTCATACAAAATCCAGCCGAAACAGGTTTTTTTCTTCAGACCTTGGCTGCTAAGTTTTAATTGTTGATTTATATGTTGCAAAGAATCCTTTCTAATCTTGTCTTTGGAAACATAAATTTATAGGTGGGAGTAACATCCACTTTTTTAGCCGAAATTGTGCATTTTTATCAAGCGTCATGCTTTCTAAAGATGAGATATACAAGCAATTAATCATTTATTCTATATTTTCTTATAGACTCAAGGTTACTTTCTTAACAAAACAACGAGTGGACTGACCTATTTCATGGAGCAAGGGAGCCATCTACTGACAATGCAAGGATACTCTCTCTTTATCCTTCTATGTTTGTCTCTTAAAAAACCCTATTCTTTCATTTTTTTATATCAAAGTACATTTCATATTGGAAATTGTCTAGCACATGTCCAGGATATCTGCACGTTCCCATCAGGATTCAACTTCTGTACCAGGTTCAGCTCTAGTTGGTTCCACAACAAGTCCCTTGATCCAAAGTTTCTCCATCACAGGTGTGGATTTCCATGGTCTTATTTCTTACCTACAAGATACTTTTAGCTGTACATATTATTTCTATATATTTCCTTTTTCATCCAGAATACTAAAGGAGGTCAAAACTCACTGTTATTCATATTTTCGGGCATCCAATTACTGTTCTTCTCCACATCATCAGTTGGCAGACTTAACATAACTGAATCTGAATCAGTTGATGAACCGTGAACTGTAGCTTACTGAGATCCTCCATGCAAAGGGGTCCAATGTTTTACTACACAGAATAACTAGTTCAGCGTCACCTGTGACAGCTCCCATCTCGTCCTGGCTCTTTGCCTGCTTCCTTTCCATGCGCCCTTCTCTGGCTTCCCTTTCATGCTGATCCCTCCTCTCACAGTCGTGGTAGTTTTCTAATAGACAAGGGCAGCGGTACCTACTCCATCATTCTCTTGAAGGTGACGGGCGTGTTGCACAGTCCGAAGGGGAGGACTTTCAACTGTCCGAGTCCTCTCCCTGTGGTAAAGTTGTTTTAGGGCGGGCTTCAGGGGATAGCTTGACCTGCCAGTAACTGCTGTGGAAATCCGGGGAGCTGAACCAGGCTGACCCAGCCACCATGTCCAGCGACTCATCTATGCGCGGCAGGGTAAGATAAGGGTAAGGTAAGAATCCTTCTTCGTGGTGTCATTGAGGCGGCGGTACTCTACACAAAAGCTCCACTCTCTGTTCTTCTTAGGTACGAGCACCATGGCGGAAGTCCAGGGACTGTCAGAATGTTTGATGATGTCTGCCTCTTGCATCTCTTTCAGGATTCTGTCCGCTACTCCCTGCTAGGTGAGGGGCAGTCTGATGGGACAACCGTCACCGGTATCAATGGTGTGTTGCACCAGGTGAGTGCGGCCGGTCTTCTCAGGGCAGGCAGCGAAGCTGTCCTGGAACTCGGCCAGCAGTGCCAGGGGGCCCTAAGCACCAGCCCAGGGTTGACGCAGTCAAGCGACGATGTTCCCATGACGAGTCAAGTCATGGGAACAAGTCGAGCAGGGTCCCCACACGCTGTAGGAAGTCTAGCCCGAAAATGCAGGGGTCTTGTACTGCAGCCAGCCAAACTTCATGTTGCTTTGTCACTCCTCCATACTCGACATGCAGCCATCCTTTGCCTTCCATGGGTGCCAGCTCCCCAGTGACCATCTTCAACTACCTTGGGGTTAGGTGGACTTTCGCTCTCCAGTCTGTAACTGCATGCTGCAACACATGGACGGTGCAGGGGACTCCCTCTATGTGGACCTAGGTGTGCAGGAGCATTCTGTCTTCTGTGCGCCCAACCACAGCGGTGTCAGGACTGAGAGTCGTCAGCTTTGGGGTTGAGTCACTGGGCTCGTGCTTCCCCTCCTACGTGGACCCCATCCCGTTTCCCGCCCGTCCTGGTGGAGGCATCTCTCGGGGTTCCAAGCGGCGGCAGTTAGCAATAAGGTTAGGGTTAGGGTTTGGGTTCGCTCACTCTGCTGGGGGCATCAGCTCTTACTCTTGGCTGGGGATCGTGTCCATATTCGCAGCCTGGGTTTCCTTCAGGGGCGGGGCCAGTCGAGCGAACGGCCCTGGTGGTCGCATGACGTGGCAGGGGCTCTTCATCTTGTAGCATGGCCTCAATTGCTATGGCCTGTTTCGCTGCTTCCTCCAGTGTTTGTGGGCCAGCGATGCGGTGGTTGCAGGCTGCACAGGAAGGTATCCATGGCAATCCAATGGCTGAAGCTGTTGGGCTCATCGCTGTAAGCCCGTCTCGCCAGGTGTGCGATGTCTGCAGCTAGGGCCCCCAGCTTCTCCCCCAATCCTCTCCTCTGGAGTTGGAGCTGGTCCTGTAAGCCGAGGTAGGAGTCACAATCTCTGAATCGCCGCTTCAAAGCCGTGGTCAGCGCCATTCAGTCAACCCTCTCCTCCAAGCTCAGGTCTAACAGCACTTCAGAGACTAAACCCTCCAGGGTTGGGACAAATAGGTAGCCTTCCTGCGGTCCGTCCAGTCATTGTCGGCAGCAAACAGCTCGAACTGGACGAGGAAGGCTTCCAGGGAAGAGGAGTCCTTGAACTGGAGCAGCTTCAGTGTTGGTCCTCAGGGTGAGGCAGGCTGTCGGTTCGTTGTGAGCGGCAGCATCTCGCCCTCCTCTGCCCTCCTCTGCTGTGTCCTCTCTGAAACAGTGGGCGACAGCTGGGGGAGTTCCAGGTGGATCCCCCTTGGTAGTCGGGGGCAGACTTCGAGTGGGGTTCTAGTCTCATGGCCTACTGCTTCTCTGACAGCAGTGGCCGGCTCTTGGGTGGATGGCGAGGAGGAACCTGACTCTAGCTGGCTTGGAACGTGGCGCTGTGATGCGCGCCTTCACGATTGGTGTTGCCTTCAGCCACGATAGCGGCACGATTGGCGCTTCAGCCTCCAGGGATCCTGACTTTCGCGGGTCCTGCTGTGTGTCTTCTCTATTGAATCTCATTGTATCCTGTTTACTTCAGTGTAGTGGCCGGCTATGTGCAGGGGATTCTGGTGGTCAATGAAGAGGCAGACATCTGGGTGCAGTGAAAGCAGTGAAAACTGCTGTTTTATTTTGGCTCTTTGTCTCAATGGATTTTTTTCGTGCTCTTCTATCAATGGGCTCTCTCTCTCGCTCTCTTTCATACAGTACTCCCAACTCAACTCTCCTCAATTGGTGTGCAGCACTCCTTTTATGGATGCTGACTCTGCCCACTCATCACCCATTGGCCCATGTGTATCCACTCGCATTCACACACACACACACACACACTGACACTGACAGGCAGGCATGCTACTCAAGGATAGGAGGAGAAGATTAGCTGGTGAAACAGACTTACACTCACTCACTCACACACACACACACACTCACTCACAGTGCACAACACAGGTTACATTATGGGTACAGTACAAAGTCCCAACCCCTTCCATAGTCCATAACACCATCCATGGGAGGTATACTGTTCGTTGTGGTTGCCCTGCCGCTATATATATATATATATATATATATATATATATATATATATATAAATTGTGACAAAGCCCCTCCTTGTCAGGTTCTGTTTTCTGTGGGTGCAGTCCTACTCACCAAGTAATGTTTTAAAGCATGTAAGCTCACTTTTTATTAAACATACAATCAAACAACAAAAACCTAGACTAAATACAGGTTTTCTTAACTAACGGGTTGGGATGGCTAAGCCATTTTCCCAACAAAACCGCTCTTTCAATTAACCAGGTTAGACAAAGCCTTCACTGGATTTCTTTTTAACTCACCATACATCTAAGCTGTTTACTGGTTCCAAACTATACTTTTCTCACAAGTACTTGGCAGGGATAGGTATTAACCCCATCCCTGCCAACCACCACTATATATATATATATATATATATATATATATATATATATATATATATATATATATAGTGAACAATGTGTTTGTGTGTTTGTTGTGGTAGCCAACTGGTGGGGAGAGAGGACTCAGGATGACAGAAATTGAAGTTGAGAGTGGGCAGTTTTATTTTAATCAGCAGCAAAATAAAACCTGCCCACTTAGGCGCTAACTACACATTCTTCTTTTGGCCCTAACTAGACTTGCACAAGCTAAAAAAAACCTCACACTTGTAAGCTTTTCATTCCAGTCTGGGTTTTCCAGTTGCCACTGGGTTCACAGGTCCTGCTTGCAATATTCCTATGATGAGTCCCCAGGTAAGTCACCCAGTCGGTCTGTTTTATTTTGCACAGTCCTTTAAACACAGCCGTTTATTATTTGCATAGTCCATATAAACCAGGTTGTTTTATTTTTAACACAGTCTATATACTAAAGGCTGTTGGGTCAGCATACACGCCATGCCATTCAAGAGCGTTAGCTTTCCTTATGCCCATGCACAGTTAATTTATACAAACAATGCCTCTCGATCCGAATCAGCATTTAATTACACTGTGAGGCAAACACAGTACAGGCTATGCATCACACAGTAGTATAACAAGTGAGTTTTCACAGCATCCATACTATTCAATGGTACTCTTCGAAACAGGTATACACGGCACACTATTTGAGTCCATAACAATTGTTCAAGCCTAAACAAGAGAATGTATAGGTTTCTAACAGAGATCGAATGATTCTTGGTGTTAGATCTCCTTCCCGACCTGTGAGGGTGCTGAGTTAAGGGAACAGAGTACCCTGGACTAGATGGCCCGACAGTTCATTCCCAGGGTTAGGCGGAAGTCGGCCATCTAGAAAGGGGACTGAATCATTGACCCAGAAGGTTAACGGTGTGGCATCCACGGATTGGAGTAGTGGGTGCACTTGTTAATCAAGGGGTCATGGTTGATGGTATATAAAGGGGACGTAGTGAGGTGATCTGTTCCTTTGTGAATGGTTAAATTGCGTAACCAGAAGGAAAACCAGTGATATAAAATCATGTTTTGTTTGTTGATTGTCGTGTCTGAATTATACTTGTGTGTTATTATTTAGACGGCTAAACACAATCCAGAAGAAGTCACTAAAGGCCAGCACGAACCTGGACAACACTTCAGTTTGTTTTCACTAAAGAGCTGTATTTTCACCACGAGCACTAGAGCACGCACTGTGGACTGGTGTTTGTGTTTATGTATGTGTTACATGTGGGTGAATTAAAACGGGACTGTTATTATTTCGGGGCCAACCTGTGGATTACAGATAAGCAATACACGCTGCTGTATTGATTCTCATTGACATTGTTATTATTTACTGTTGTTCGCCATCAGGCATTTGGATTACATCCGGCACGACAATAACTCCAGTTTCAGGCTGTGTGATCGGGCGGCTGGTGTTTGGAGCAGAAAGGCATCAGGTTAAAGTGCAAACTTAAGAAGTTTATTAAAGTTCTGAGTGCCACATGAATGTTGCTTTTTGTCCAGAACAGTTTTCAAGTAAATAAATAAATACAACAGTGCAGTGAAAAAAAATAAAGACATTAAACCAAACAAGCACAAGGTTTAAAATACAAGACCAGGATAAACTATCCTATACTTTCATTCCTAAAGCATTTGCAGGAACACCGCTACCTGCTGTTTCCATCTAGAGATCCCCCTTTTAAATGAGCCATCCTCTGCTATATATAGATATATAGAGGCTGGCTATATCATTCCCCGTGCTTTGGATAATATACCCTGCTCCATACACAGCAGTGGCACCATTTTGAGTTCCTACATATAATGATTTGGTAGTGGATTTTAATACAACTTTTGTTTAGGTAATATGTATTATACAGATCAAAAGATTGAATTTTGTATGTGAGTGACATTTATAATGTGTGATTTATAGTATTCACACATTGTCAAATGGTTTCTGTTAACAGAGAAAAAAAAACAGTGTGTGAATGCCACCTGACGAACCTTCAAAGGTTTAAAACTACCTTTGAATTCCTGGCTAGTGAATGAACCTTCAAACACAGCCATAATACATTTTAATTTATATATTAACATTAATTATTTAAAATGTGTATACTGAAAATATTTTTTGTCTTGGTATTTTCATAACAATACTAACATTTTTGATATGAAAAATTGTTAATTTTTAATATCAAAAAGTTTTATTATTGATTACAAAATATCAGAAACTTTCTAAAATCAACATTGCAATTGTAAAATATAAAAAACATATTGTACCCCAGCGTGTCCTCACAGGGATACTGTACCCCAGCTTGTCCTCACAGGGATACTGTACCCCAGCTTGTCCTCACAGGGATACTGTACCCCAGCTTGTCTTGGCAGGGATACTGTACCCCAGCTTGTCCTCACAGGGATACTGTACCCCAGACAGGGATATTCTGAACTAACTGTAGGTCCCCACATATTTTATGGCAAAGACAATCTGAATTGGTAGGGTCCATATTAATCATATTAATGAGACGATCCAAACAGCAGCGATGATCTCCATCTTTGATAATAAGAATCTAACGTTGTTATTTTACTTGTTAATTATATACCCTTATTTATTCTTAGGCCTATTTATTTATAGGGGCAAGCCCTTGAACCACAGTAACAAGAGTGGGGACATGCATTTGCCAAATAGAACTACTAGGGACTGGCAAACTCTATGCTAGTATTTTATTATATCCATGGATACAGGTTCATTCCAGGGTGTCGAGGTTGTGGCGTCGTATCCACTTTTGTGATTCGGCGCCGACCCATCTGTAGATTCGTCTTCTTGGTAGGGTTCAGCCAGTGTACCATGTGATCATACAACTTATGCGCGACAACCCTGGGGCGTGTACCCGGGGATCTTTGGTACTCTGTGAACCGCGCGGTGTGTTTTCCCCCGTGATGTTGAGACGATGGAGGGTATCTAGCTTTACCAGGTCATACTGGGCAGCTTCGGCATCCGTCATGGCCTGGTATGCTGCCTGAGCCTCCCTGATCGGGCAGGGTTCCAGCTGTCTTGCCCAAAACCCCTGTGGCCATGACGCGGTGGTAGCCAGCCACTCAAAGGCGACCAGGTAAGTTTCCGGGTCATCCTCTGCCCGTCATCTTCTGTGCCTGTACCTTTGGGGCCGTTATCACAGGTCCTGCTGGTACATTTGGCGTTATTGCCAGACCGACCCTCTTGATGGGTGTCGTGTACCTCTCCTCTCTCCTTCTCTCCTCAGCCTCCCGTCTGCTATCCAGCGCCTCCAGCAGCGCTGACTGTAGCGTGATCCATCCCTTATTTCTGACACCACATGTGGCAAAGTGGTTTGCAGTGTGCAAGTGTATGGGTGGTGCAGTGCTCAAGACAAGGACTGTGACAGAAATATAATGAGTTCTGGTGATAAATCTTCCTCCCGACCTGTGAGCGCGCTAAAGAACGGGAGGAGAAGTATCTGGAAGGGCTGGCCTGACAGTTCGTTTCCGGGACCGGGAAGTGGGTCAGCCTGGAAGGAAGCGAGACTCTGTTGTAAGACCGTTTTGACTTGAAAGGTAAACGAGGGGCAGCTGCAAGTAATAAGGCAGCTGCAACCGTTTACCTAGATATCATACGGGATTACATATAGGGGCCAGGGTAACGCTGATCTTTTCCTTCGTTTGGGTTAGAACGATAAGAGAAGGACTGAGAGAGGAGCTCTCAGAGAAAGAGAAAGAGAAGGAATAGTGTTACGTGTTGTGGGTTGTTTTTGTCTGTCTGTAACTGTCTGTCTGTTTTGCACCACTAGACAGTTAAACACCTCCGGAGCTGTCGCCGGAAAGCACTATCCGAGCACCACTGCACAGAGCACCTCCACGTTTGGAGTCACCCAGGACTGGTGACCGTGCCTTTGTTTCTGTTCGGGACTGTTCAGTTGCTCACGCTCCCGCGCTTTACACATCGTTGTGTACTGCCGGGCTTTATTATTTGGCGGTCGCCAGCCTGGAAATAGGCACAATAAAACACTTATTCACCCAGTTACCGTGTCTGTCTGTCACTCCTGCATCGCATCACCGTTACACCTGTTCCCCTTACCGACCACTTTGCGACACGTGGTGTCAGATCCGGGATCATGGACCGCAACGCACTGGCGGAGCTGCTGCAGGCGCTGGAGAGCAGACGCGACGCAGAGGAGAGAAGGAGGGAGGAGCGCTACAGGGGGCTCATTGAACGGGTAGGGCTGGCCGTTGCCGCAGCGACGGCCCCTACCACAACACCGCAGATGTCGCCCCCGAAGGCACGGGCGATGAAAATGTCGGCGGAGGATGACCCAGAGGCGTATTTGGTGGCGTTTGAGCGGCTGGCTACCGGGCGGCATGGCGCGGGAGTTCTGGGCCAGCCAACTGGGACCCTGCCTGATCGGGAGGCTCAGGCAGCCTACCAAGCCATGAGCGACCATCACGCCACCGAGTACGACCTGGTCAAACAGGCTATTCTCCGCCGCCTGAATATAACAACGGAGACCCACCGGGCGCGGTTTAGGGAGTACCGGAGAGCCCCAGAGACACGCCCCAGGGTGGTGGCAGAGCGGTTGTGCGACCACATGGTGCATTGGCTGACCCCAGGGAAGAAGACCGCCCAACAGATGGGGAAGCCATTGTGGTAGAGCAATTCTGCCATGTGGTCGGCGCCAAACCCAGGCGTGGATACGGCGCCACAACCCTGACACCCTGGAGGAGGCGGTCAAGCTGGCAGAAGATTTTGAGGACTCCTGACTTCTGCCCGGTCGGGATCCTATCGGCCCCTGCCCTTCGGAGCAGTCGACCTCTCCCTCCCTCTCCTCCAACACCACCACCCTTGTTCCCGGGACCCAGACCTCCGAGACGCCGACCCCATTGGGCCCCTTGCCTCCCCCATGGAGACCAAGGTTGGCCCCCAGCTGGGGTAGAGGTGCTGCCCCTGCCCCGTTGCCATACCAGCAGCGGGACAGATTCATACCCTATGCCCCTCTGTCCCTCCTATCTGTTTTAGGTGCCACCAGCGGGACATCTGGCCAGGTCATGCCCCGCTGCCATGGAGTGTGACGTGGCCGCGTGCAATTGGGCACCTGAAACTGGTAAGTGTGGGGAAAATGGTCGGAGGGGCCTTGTTTAATCAATGTTGTTTTAGGGAATGTGAAAACCCACGCATTAGTGGACACAGGGTGTGCGCAAACCTTGATTAGGACAGCTCTCCTGGGCGGTGTGTCGTGGCGCCACGAGGTCAGGTGGCCATCTCCTGTATCCATGGAGACACGGCGGCATACCCCACAGTAAAGTATATTTATCGGTAGGACCGATAAAACGTCACCTTGTAGTCGGGTGGCGGAA
Source organism: Acipenser oxyrinchus oxyrinchus (assembly GCA_030684275.1). Classification (NCBI taxonomy): domain Eukaryota; kingdom Metazoa; phylum Chordata; class Actinopteri; order Acipenseriformes; family Acipenseridae; genus Acipenser; species Acipenser oxyrinchus. The sequence goes on from CM060251.1 coordinate 30,199,571, forward strand.
AGGTTGCCACACCCAGTTATTCTGGGCGAGACTGGCCAAAATTCAGAGATTTGATACAAAAATGGCAGTCTCAGCCACACACGTAAGCGTGGCAGAAAAAAAAAGGAACGGATTGGTGATGTGTTTCCTTTTCACACTGAAATGTTTTCCCCTTTTTCCGTCCTAGAAAAACAAATAAGGAGAGACGGACCGCAAAATGGGAGGGAGCGTTTTGAGACAAGGCTGGGGTCTGGTGGGAGAGTGCTGCAATGGTAACAAACGCCAGTCGAAGGGAGTGGGAACGCAGTGTGACCGAGCGGCGAGGTTACTGGGCCGACTAGGGCAGAGGTTATTCCAGCCCCTCTCAATGTACCGGACCCGTGGTACTCAAGCGGACCTAGTGTGGGGCCAACATAACGACCCGTCACTGGTGCACGCTTTGGGGCAGGTCCGTCCATTGAAGGTAAGGATGTTGATGGCGCTGGGGCGCTAGTATATCCACATTTCAGTATCAAGGGGCAATTACTGTATAGGGTAAACCTAGCCGCGGGCACAGGACAGCCTGTAACACAATTGTTGGTTCCCCGCCTTGTCGGACCGAGGTCATGAGGCTGGCGCATGATATCCCTTTTGCGGGGCACCTCGGAGCCGAGAAGACGAGGGAACGGATATTGGCTTGATTCTATTGGCTGGGTCTTCATACTGATGTGTCGAGATATGTAGCCACATGCCCAGACTGCCAGCGAGTAGCGCCGGGTCGAGGCGCCCGCCCTTTGGTCCCACAGCCGATTATTTCCACTCCTTTCGAGCGCATTGCAATGGACATAGTGGGCCCTTTGCTACCTTCTGACTCCGGGTATACGCATATATTAGTGGTGGTGGATTATGCAACGCGATACCCGGAGGCAGTTCCATTGAGGTCCACTAGTGCCGCTGCAATAGCCACTGAGTTAGCGCAGATTATGGCTAGAGTAGGGATCCCCAAGGAGATTTTGACCGATCACGGAACCAATTTTTGTCCAACACGTTACAGCAGGTGTACAAAATATTGAAAATACGCCCCATCAGGACATCCGCTTATCATCCACAAACGGACGGTCTGGTGGAACGCTTTAATCAGACCTTAAAGTCGATGCTGAGGCGATTTGTAACACAGGAGCAGAAACATTGGGCATCGCTTCTTCCCTACCTCCTCTTTGCAGTAAGAGAAGTGCCGCAGAGTTCAACAGGGTTCTCCCCTTTGAGCTCCTGTACGGCCGGCAGCCTCGCGGCATTCTTGACCTGCTGAGAGAGGGGTGGGAGGAGCACAAAGGCTCGTCCAAAAATGTAGTGAAGTATGTGCTCCTACTAAGAGATCGCCTGGATTTGGTCGGTCGTTTGGCCCAGGACAACCTCAGATCGGCTCAGCACCGACAGCAGCAGCATTACAACAAAAATGCACGGATTCAACCTTTCGACCAGGGGACAAGGTAATGCTGCTACTTCCCTCATCCGAATCAAAACTGTGTGCTAAATGGCAGGGGCCGTATGAGGTGATTCGGGCTATAGGGAAAGTAAATTATGAAATTAGACAGCCCGATCGCCGGAATGAACGTGAAATTTACCATGTTAATTTGTTGAAGCCCTGGCAGGCAAGGGAGGTCTTATTTATAGCCCCAGGCAATATGGAGGATGATTTAGGCCCCTGTCCAGAGACCCCGAGCACCAGAGCGATTTCAATGGGGGAACAATTGGTTCCGGATCAGCAAAGAGAACTGCGTAAGCTTATTGAGAAGTTCAGCGATGTTTTTCTGACGTGCCCGGCAGAACAAACGTAGTTGAATATGACATTATCTCTCCACCAGGTGTCACAGTGCGAGAGAGACCGCATGCGGATCCCGGAAAGTCGACGAAGTGGCGTTCGCAAAGAGGTATGGGATATGCTCGAGCTTGGGGTGATTGAACCTTCCAGGAGCGAGTGGTGCAGTCCTATTGTCATAGTGGCTAAGAAAGACGGCACCAACCGCTTCTGCGTTGATTTCCGTAAGGTAAACGCTATTGCTAAGTTCGATCGTATCCCATGCCTCGGTCGACGAACTTTTAGACAGACTGGGAAAGCGAGGTTTATTTCCACTCTGGACCTGACGAAGGGATACTGGCAAATCCTTTAACCCGCAGCTCCAGAGAGAAAACCGCATTTTCAACACCAGAAGGGCTGTTCCACTTTAAAACCATGCCATTTGGGCTACATGGTGCGCCGCTGCCTTTCAGAGACTGATGGACCAGGTTTTACGCCCACATCATGAATATGCAGCAGCGTATATTGATGACGTGGTGATTTACAGCTCCACCTGGCGAGAGCATTTGGCTAGGGTTGCAGCCGTTCTTCAGTCTCTAAGGGCAGACCGGCTGACAGCTAACTTAAGGAAATGTGCGTTTGCAAAACAAGAAACTCAATATTTGGGATTTTTAATGGGAAATGGAAGGGTGAGACCTGTGGTCACCAAAATCCAGGCTTTGGTTGATGCAGCGATCCCCAAAACCAAGACTCAGGTGAGGTCACTACTGGGCTTAGCCGGTTATTACCGCCGTTTCATCCCCGAGTACGCCACAGTGGTTAACCCGTTAGTTGACCTCACCAAAAAGAGTGCCCCAAATTTAATCAAATGGTCAGCTGAGTGTCAGGGGGCGTTTGATACGATTAAGCGTAGACTTTGCCAGGCCCCCACTCTTATTACTCCAGATTTCACCAAGAGATTCATCCTCCACACCGACGCATCGGATGTAGGTTTGGGTGCTGTCTTGTCTCAAAAGGTAGATGGAGTAGAACACCCGATACTGTACATCAGTAAGAAAATGCTACCTCGAACGCAACTATCTCCGTGAGTCGAAAAGGAGTGTTTAGCCATTAAATGGGCTACTCACTCTTTACGATACTACCTGCTGGGACACTCATTTGATCTGGTCACAGACCACGCCCCACTCAAGTGGTTAAGCACAATGAAGGACAGCAATGCCCGGATAACTCGGTGGTATCTGGCATTGCAGCCCTTCATGTACCATATGGTACACCGTGCAGGAAAGACCACCAAAATGCGGATTATTTTTCCCGGAGGGGAGTAATGGGAAAGGTAGATTTAGCCGAGTGTTCCTTCGGCTCCACTCTGAGCGGTGGGATATGTGACAGAAATATAATGAGTTCTGGTGATAAATCTTCCTCCGACCTGTGAGGGCTTAAAGAACGGGAGGAGAAGTATCTGGAAGGGCTGGCCTGACAGTTCGTTTCGGGACCGGGAAGTGGGTCAGCCTGGAAGGAAGCGAGACTCTGTTGTAAGACCGTTTTGACTTGAAAGGTAAACGAGGGCAGCTGCAAGTAATAAGGCAGCTGCAACCGCTTACCTAGATATCATACGGGATTACATATAGGCCAGGGTAACGCTGATCTTTTCCTTCGTTTGGGTTAGAACGATAAGAGAAGGACTGAGAGAGGAGCTCTCAGAGAAAGAGAAAGAGAAAGAATAGTGTTACGTGTTGTGGGTTGTTTTTGTCTGTCTGTAACTGTCTGTCTGTTTTGCACCACTAGACAGTTAAACACCTCCGAGCTGTCGCCGGAAAGCACTATCCGAGCACCACTGCACAGAGCACCTCCACGTTTGGAGTCACCCAGGACTGGTGACCGTGCCTTTGTTTCTGTTCGGGACTGTTCAGTTGCTCACGCTCCCCGCGCTTTACACATCGTTGTGTACTGCCGGGGCTTTATTATTTGGCGGTCGCCAGCCTGGAAATAGGCACAATAAAAACACTTATTCACCCAGTTACCGTGTCTGTCTGTCACTCCTGCATCGCATCACCGTTACACCTGTTCCCCTTACCGACCACTTTGCGACAAGGACAAACAACAAAGTACTGGTGAAATGATGGTTCATTTTGTAATCCAAAGTCTGATGACAACAGTAAACAATAATCATAACAGGCAATACAGCATTGCGTATTGCTCTGTTTTATCCACGGGTTCAGTCCCGAAATATTAGTCCTGGTATTTAAACACCCACAAATAACACAAACACAATCACAAGTCCACAGTGAGTGCTATAGTGCTGATGGTGGTGCAAATACAGTTGAAGTGCGGAAATACTAGCGCCCCAGAGCCTTCAACATCCTTACCTTCAATAGACCGGACCTGTCCCCAAGTATGTACTAGTGAGGGGTCGTTGCTTTGGTCCCACACTATGTTCACACTTGAGTGCCACATGTCCGGTATATTGAGAGGGGCTGGATTAGCCTCTGCTCTGGATGGCCCAGTAACTTCGCCCTCTCGGTCACACTGCGTTCCGTTCCATCAGAGCATTCTCCCAACCAACCCCAGCCTTGTCTCATTAATGCTACCTCCCATTTTTCAATCCATCTCTCTTGTTAGTTTTTCTGGGACGAAAAAGGGGGGAAAACATTTCAGCTTGAAAGGTAAAAACATCACCAATCATTTCCCTTTTTTGCTTTTCTGCCACGTTTACATGTGCGGTCGAGACTGCCATTAATTGTACCAATTATTTATAGTTTGGCCAGTCTCAGCACAGAGTTACTGGGTTTGGTAGCCTTTCCACCACCCCAACTATTAGGTGATGTTTTATCGGTCCTATCGATAAACATACTTTTACAGTGGGGTATGTCGCTGCGTCTCCATGGATACAGGAGATAGCCACTTGATCTTGTGGCTGCCATGACACACCGCTCAAGACAGCTGCCTTAATTAAGGTCTGCCCACACCTTGTGTACAGTGTTGTGTATTGCTCCATTTAATCCACGGGTTCAGTCCTGAAATAATAGTCCCAGTATTTAAACACCCACAAATAACACAAACACGATCACAAGTCCACAGTGAGTGCTATAGTGTTCGTGGTGCAAATACAGTTAATCGTGACACAAGTGTAATGTTGTCCGGGTTTGGTGCTGGCCTTTAGCGACAGCTCTGGATCATGTTAGCCGTCTAATAACAACAAACAAGTATATTTTAGACACGACAAATCAAACAAAACACTCATGATAACAATACGGTTTTCTTTCTGGTTCAGCGTTAACCATAACAAAGAAACAGATCACATCGCTACATCCCCTTATATACCGTCAATCACGCTGCCTTGGTTAACGATTGCAAATGCTCCTGCAATCTGCGGTCCCACATCGTTTCCCTTCCGGGTCGATGATTTTGTGTACCATAGCTCCGCCCCCTTTCGAGATGGCCGACTTCCGCCTAACCCTGGGAATTCATTGTCTGGCCATCCAGTGCCCTCACAGTTTGACTGTCTGAGTATCTTAAAAGTCAGGGTTGGGAACCACAATGGAAGTGATCTGGTTAAAAAGTCTACAATGATCATGCAAAGGTTATTGCATCGATTTCTCTCTTCCAGATCCGCCATTATCGATCTTGGTCTCATGAATCGCTATAGACCTCTTGTTGCTATCTACTTGGTTGCAAAGAGTAGCAAAATCAGATTTAAGGGACTTAAATTCCTGGGAAAAAGCTGAGAAATCAGTACGCAAAGCGGCCATCGCAGCAACAGACAACATCTTTTCAATCCGAGATAACACGTGTTCCAAATATTGACGAGTGTGCAACATGCAGGCCTCACTAATGGCGGACAGGTCCGGATCAATCTTATTCTTTCCCCCCTTAGAGGGAGAAGATCAGAGATAAGTCTTTTTTTCGACGAAGTCGACATTCTTGGACAGTTCAGACGTCAATACGCATATAAAAGAACAGTGGCGCTGGTGGTTTTTTGTAAGGTGGGGCAGAAACCTGACAACCCCCAACCCCCACCACACACACACACACACACACAAACGGATACACACTCCCAGGGGTAAAAAAATATATATATACGTATATATTATTACATTAAAACTATTTACATTGTTTCCATTTAACTTATCAACATTCACATTACATTAAACATAGGCTATATAAACATTATCAAAATTTTTACTTGACACTATAAAAAACTGAAATAAACAATTACATAAACTCAAATAAATAACATTTACATGAACTCAAATAAATAAATCCAAAATAAATAACTCAAGCATGTGCATTAACTCAAATAACTCAAACATCTAAACATCACCAACATTTTTACTGTATAGTTCAGTATGTGTTGTATGTGTGACTGAGTGATTGAGTGTGAGTGAGTGAGAGATTGAGAGTGTTTTGGAAGTGCCCTTAAACACAGTTGCAGTCTCTAGGTGTTCCTTTAAAGCACTGTCCAACGTTGACATCAAATCCACTAAACCTAGAAACACTCCTGGGTTTTGCGAGCCTTCACTCTCATCATGGCCACGTAAAGCTAGCTCAAAGGCCCCGCAGAGTTTGACACAGTCAATGATTTTTGACAAAATATGTCTGCTCCTGTCTACCTCTTCGTTGTGCTTTTGAATTCCGTTTTTATAGCCCTCATACAGTTGGGTAGCTATGTTAACTTTGCCCAACATCGCTAGCTTTACCACATTCTGCATATGGGTTTTACCGTGTTCGTGCTTTTTCATCTTTTCCGAGATGTGCTTCATGTCGCTCACCCCTCGGTCAGTCCAGGCCAAATCCGAAGCAGCTGTCCGAAACAGCAGACATGGAAAGCAGAACACCGTGTTGCGTGTTGCACACCCACACAGCCAGGGCTTTTCCTTGTACCATGTTCTGGAGAATGTCTGGTTGTACAGTTTCCCCCTGTCGCTGCTTTGCTGATTTACTATAATATTTGGCTGATCCGGGCCCAACTCCTTGATCTGTAATTTCTCTGGCAGAGTTCTCCGCTCAAACAGACTTTGCTGTACAGACAGCATGGCGTTCATTGGCCTTTCTTGTTCTGTCATCGTTCACTTTCTAACAAAAAATTACTTCTCTTTTTCCTTGTTGAATGTTCTTATTCTGAGGCTGCTATTTGGCTACAACATTAATCGTCTTGATAAATATAGCAATATTTTATAAACCGTCATCTAGTGTGTCTAGGTGGTAACTGCATAGACTCCCCATTGGGCGTTAAATTCACCCCAAATGGGATTAATAGGAGCAGCGAAAAGCTAGGCTACAATTTCGGCCGAAAATCATAACTACGCATTCTCATAAACGGTCATCCTCTGGGCGCGACCCCCCGGAACCAGGAGAAGAGGCATACGATAAGCATAGCCAGCAATTTGGCATAAATACTTTTTTTTTCCATAAAATGCACATTTGCTGTGGATAATAACAACTAAGAACGTGAGTAAATGTCAGAATTAAGCACTTAAATGTTCAGTCGTTTTTATGCTTTTTATTTTTTTTCTTGTGTTCTGCTATGGTGGCGCGGCGCCCTAGCGCCCCTAGTGGACGAAAGATATAAACCCTTCTCAAAGAGCAATATATGCAAGGGCAGCTGAGGAGAAAAAATCCTAAGCTACCATCGCTCTTACAGGTGATGTGATCCCTTATTATTATATTCTATATGTAGAAAGAAAAAAAAAATACTAAAATTGTGTTGCTGCTGTTTAATTTAATTGGCGCTGTAACAGAGTGACATGTTACATGTGTGGGTAATCACTGGAAAATACTGACACAGACAGAGCATTGGTGTTGATACGCTGCTCAGGCGCGCAGATTTAATTTTAACACAGAGCTGACACTAGGGTACCAGCAATGGTAGACCTAGTGTCACATTTAATAAAGAAATAAAAACAAAAACAAAAGCTAAAAATAAAAGTTTGCCACACAAAATGACGAGCTCTAGTCCCAATTCAAGGAACATCCTCCTCCAAGAACCTTACTACTCTACGGTAACCTTCTCTATACTATTTTGGGATCCACATCCTCTAAGCTGACCTACTTCTGTTCTGTTGCTTCTGAAGTCTTGGCCTCCCAGCGACTCCGGGCCAGTCCGACAGTCCTGGCTGGGCAATCGTCTTCACAGGCCCCATCTTGCAGTTAAAGCGCTCCGTGGTAGTAGTTCCCGCAGAGCGGACGCTTCCCTCCTGGATGTAAACAAACACTCTCTCACTCAGCGACCGTCTGTACAGCAATGGCCTTGCAGCAGCCACGAGCTGTAGTGCAGCTGCTTTTTGAGGTCTGTGCAGCATCCCCAGGCACGCCCCCCAGCCAATCCAGACCTCCTGATCATCTTAGCTCAGGGCGAGCCTCCCACTCAGCTGGTTGCTTAGCAACACATCGATTTCTCACAGGCACACACATGCAGGAACCAGCTCCCTGCTACAGGCGCCTATGCCAGTAATCATTAAGCTCATTGTTAAACTACTAGTAATCCCTGCATTCATTTTACTACTACTTACTCATCGTCTCTTTTATTGGTCTCATCCACGCTATACTGCTGTCTGTACTGTAGTAAGCCGTGTCCAACACCCCCGATTCAGACTCACGGCTGAGGAATCTCCATGCTGTATTATACTTGGAGGTTGTTCTTCACATTTTCCTTTTACTTTCTCCAGTTCCTGGCAACACACACTTTACCTGGCAGTCTCCATGTTCTGGCAATTACCACAGGAACACCTGTTCAACAATTTTATTTCAAAATGAAGTGAGCTAGAACAAGTGGTTTTGTACTGGTATATTCTATAAGGAAACAAACTGTACAAGTATATTGTACCAATAAAAGTGCAAACACCTACTATCTTCATCTATCTAAGTATAAAAAATGCATTCATTAATTTGTTATAACTTGGAAATTAGATACTTACTGTCACACGGCTGGCTGAGTGGTGCCGTCAGATCCAGGAAATGAATAACACACAGGACAGATGAGATGAAATGGTGAGTGAAAGCGCTGCTGCGCGGTTTATTATAAATAAACGGTTTAAACAAAACAGAAGACAGGACACGGCACTTTACGCCAAAATAAATAGACAAACAAAACGGACTAACATTAACAAACAGTGGATGGACAGACAGACACACAAACACGGTGAGCAGCCCCGGCCCCCGTCCAGGCCCCGCTGCAGCCTCAGGCACCATACCCCCCTCCCCGCAAGGGAGGTGGGAAGGGTCACCTCAGCTGGCACAGGAGGACACGCTGTCCATAGCGGCCTCGGGTGATGCAGCATCGTTCTTCTCCGACATGCAGGTGGGGGACACCCTTGCGGAGGAGGAACCCGGCTCTGAGAGTGTGTCAGAAGCCAATACCACCCCATTGCCAAGCTCGGTTTTGGCTCTCATGGAACGTGCTGCAGCGTTCCTGCAAGTTCCCTGGACACCTGCGGCACAGCTGTACCGGTCCGTGTTCCAGACGCAGGTGCTGGCTCCTCACCCGCAGTGTTTCCCAGCCTTCCCAGACTTTATGGAGGAAGTACGCTCCTCCTGGGACAGGCTGGCTTCGGGTCCTAGCATCTCCAAGCAGGCTGCACCGCTCTCCTCCTTGGAGGGTGCGGATAAGCTCGACCTGGCGGGGTTTCCCCCGGTAGACTCAACCATCGCGGCCCTGGTGAGGGCCCCGCCGGTGGGGGGGCTTGCTAGAGACCCAATGTGTCCTAACCCTCAGTGCAGGGTGACAGAGACGCATTTGAAGCGAGTGTACGCAGCAGAGGCACAGGCAATCTGCTTGGCTAACACAGCGAGTGTGCTGACCGCGTATTTGGACGGAGTGTTGCGCGAGGCCCCACTCCTGGAGCCGGTGGCCTCAGAGCTGTGTCTCCTGTCTGATACACTGCTGCAGATCTCCGGTCTGCAGGGGCAAGCCCTGGTCCGGAGCCTGGCAGGCTTAATTATGGCGCGTAGACAGCTGAGGCTGTCACAAGCCACGGTCCCTGACGCAGATAAGGCTGCGCTGCTGGATGCGCCTATATCCCCAGGTCATACGTTTGGGCCAGCTGTGGAGGAGATTCTGCAGAAATCTCTTCGTGAGCGGGAGACTTCCCGTCAGGTAGCTGCGCTGCTTCCTCCCTGTGCTCCGGCATGGGGTAGGTCGGGCCGTTGGCGGGCTCCCCAGACTCAAACTGTCACCAGAACGGTTCCAGTTCCCACAGCTCTGTGTGGTGACCTAAGGCATTGCCTTCAGGGTAACCAAGCCTAACTGGCAGGCAGAAGGAACGCAGGTCGTGGTCGATCCACATACCAGCGTCCCAAGGGTCATCTTCAGGGCCAGTGCGCTATGCGCTCACCCCAAACTGCTCAGCCTCAGCCTCAGCAGGGCCCCTAAAAGCTGGTGGCCTCAGACCCCATTTTCGGCACAACAGCTGCAGTACTGGCGTGCTTGCACCTCAGATGCCTGGGTGCTCGCTACTGTGTAAACCGGCTATGCGCTTCAGTTTCGCTCCAGACCTCCTCCCTTTCGAGGCGATGGCCGCAGCCATAGTAGCAATCGAACTGGGTCTGCTTTGCATACGCCCACTGCAAGCGTGGCTCAGTGAGTTTCATCTCAACGCCAAACACAACAGACACCGCAGGTTGACTGTGCGTGCTCAGCAGCCCAATGCTGGTGGAGGGTTCCCTCTCACCTGCGCAGAGGGGTGCAAATGGGAGTAGTATTAAATCACCAAGTGGTGACAACAGAAGCCTCCAACCGGGGTTGGGAGCAGTCTGGGAGGGTAGGGGAGCCCGCGGATCCTGGTCGGACCGCTGGGCACCCCTGCACGTAAACATGCTAGAGTTGCAGGCGGTGTTCCTTGCTCTCCAGCATTTTCTTCCAGTGCTGAGCGGCACACGTTTTGATCCGGACAGACAGCACAACAGTAGTAGCGTATATCAACCACATTACGGGCAGCAGTGTGAAGTAGTGGTTAGGGCTCTGCACTCTTGACCGGAGGGTCGTGGGTTCAATCCCAGGTAGGAGACACTGCTGCTGTACCCTTGAACAAGGTACTTTACTTAGATTGCTCCAGTAAAGACCCAACTGTATAAATGGGTAATTGTATGTAAAAATAATGTGTAAAAAATAATGTAATTGTATGTAAAAATAATGTGATATCTTGTAACAATTGTAAGTCACTCTGGATAAGGGTGTCTGCTAAGAAATAAATTAATAAATAATAATAATAACATTCCGGGAGTGGTGAACTCGGCAGCGGATCTCCTCTCCAGGAGAGGTCCGCATCCGTCAGAGTGGCGTCTCCACCCTCAGACGGTGGAGCGCATTTGGGAACGGTTCGGGAAGGCGCAGGTCGACCTGTTCATTTCAGCGGAGACGACGCATTGCCCCCTATGGTACTCCCTTCTTCGCTTAGGCGGTCCACTCGGCGTAGATGCCCTAGCGCACGTTTAGCCCAAAGTGTTTTTGTACGCTTTTCCTCCTATACCGTTGCTTCCGGCTTTTCTGGAGAAAGTCCGGTCAGAGAAAGCATCATTTCTCCTAGTGGCACCCAGGTGGCCCAGGAAGATATGGTTTGCGACCCTGTGCCAGCTGCTGCACGGCCAGCCCTGGGAGATTCCACTTCGTCTGGATCTCCTCACTCAGGCACAGGGCTCCCTTTGGCACCCGGATCCAGGCAGGTTCCGGTTGTGGGTCTAGCCCCTGAAAGGGACCGCTGGTTAGCCCTAGGGCTGTCAGACACGGTTGTAAGCACTATGCAGAATGCTAGGGCAGACTCCACTAGGTCTTTATATACTTACAAGTGGAAGTGTTTTCAAGCCTGGTGTCTGGCTAGGAGCCATGACCCCGTTACTTGCCCGCTGCCAGTTATATTGCAGTTCCTGCAGGAACTGCTTGACGCTGGAAGGTCCACTTCCACCTTGAATGTGTATTTGGCTGCTATATCTGCTTGTCATGCCCCCGTAGATTATATGTCTCCGAGTGCACATTTTTTGGCTACGCGTTTTCTTAAAGGCTGTGGCGGAGTGTCCCGCCCCTGTTATTATTATTTGTATTATTGTTTGCGGCGCGGGTAACAGCGCCGCGTATTTATTATTATTTATATTTAAAAAAACCCGTGAGGATGCGTGGCTGATCAGCTACTGATTATTTAACTAGCTGACAGTCACGCATCCTTACCAAACGCATGCAGACTGTGGCCGAGGGGTAATAAGATAATTAACAACTAGTTAAACCCCTCGGCCAGAGTATAAGAACCTGTAGCTGTCCGTTCTGCGGTTGTTGAGGGTGGAGTGTACAGAGGAAAGTACGGGAGTACACGGGAGAGCGAGCAAAAACAATTGCTATATTTAATATACTTGTTGCTGTTTATTTGTTTGGCCAACGCGCCTTTTTGTTTTGTTGTTTGTTTAAATCTTTTATTTTTGTTTTGTTTATTAATAAATACGCTGAGTGCCGTTGCACTCAGCTTCACCCGCCCATCCATTGTTTTGGTTTCTGTACTTCATGGTCTGTGACGTCACCACTGCGAGCCAGCCTGCCACAAAGGCGCACAGCGATTACGTCCTCCTAGGAGCACTGTTCTCCCTGAGTGGAGCCTTAACATTGTACTAGAGACTCTTACTAAGGCCCCATTTGAGCCCTTAAACTCCATAGAGCTGAAGTACCTGTCTATGAAGACAGCTTTCCTTTTAGCTATCCTCTCCGCTAAGCAGATCAGTGAGCTGCAGCAGCTGTCCGTGCACAGCTCCTGCATGCGGGACAAGAAGTGGAGAGACAACGGTAGTTGAGCGTGTTGCAGTCGTTTTTCTTAACGAAAAATATTACCTCTGAATATTGGTTTGATTTCTGTTAAAGCTAAAATATATCCTACTCGGTTATTTTTTTTTTCTCACTGTAATTTACCTGCTTGTTTGTAATTTCTCTGTAAGAGAAACCGAAACTAAATCTTCTCATAGATAGTAAGCAAGATTTTTTTATATATATATTGAGAGCAGGGAGAGGGTTAAATTCCTCCCTGCTGAAGAAAACAATGTGCCAATGCACATGGGTTTATTTTAGTTGTTTTTGTTTAATGGTTTAATTAGATTTGGTAATTGTTTTATTATTATTAATTATCCCCTGCACCTGGTGATCATTGTAAATTAGAGCCAGGTGCAGGGTATAAAAGGAAAGCAGCCAGTCTGCTCTGGGCTGCTGAAGAGTAAAGAGCCCGGTTGGGAGTGTTCAACCGTAAAGAGAAAAAAAAGGCAGTGTTAAAACCTGGTGTAGTGTTTTGTGTGGAAACTGTGTTTATTTTGTTTTATTTTGGTGTTTTATGTCAGGTAAACAGCTTAGCTGTCCTGCACATTAGACAGGGACCTGCATAGGTGTTAGTTAAGTGCTCAAAAAAGAGCTAGGTGTTTATTTTGTTTTTTTGTGTTTATTAAAAAAATAGCACACTTTCAAAACCTTCTATTTTTGTGTTTGGGTCAGTATTTTAAAGGGCAAAACGAACCCGAGCCGCAAAGGCTCGTTTACAATATATATATATATATATATATATATATATATATATATATATATATATAAATTAATTGTACAGGACTGAGTAAAATTCCAATTGAATAAAAAACAAAACAACTAAACCCCCTACAAGAAGATATCTTCAGCCAGCTTTCGGAAGCTCTTAGAGACCGACAAAGCTCTAAGTTCCTCTGAGTTTAAGTTTTCACCATCCAAACTGACGACGAGGTAAACAGACAGCCCTTGTTTTATCCCTTGTTTTATCCCTTGCTGTGCTGGCACTGAACTCTGCTAGTAAAAAAGGGACGTGAAGGACTGCTGTGCTGTAAGTAGTTCATCTTGGGTTGTCTGTCGGGACTGTACTATAAAATAACATTTGCTTACTAAGGTGGGTGTACATTAGTTTGTATTACATGCTGGATTGAGGTTGCAGTCTCTTCGGGGGTGTCATGTACATAGGCAGAGTTGCGCGTTTCTTTCTTTATTTTTTGAGCAGGGGTACAAAAAAATACCTTTACGTTTCTTTATTGAGGCGGCGTTTATTCGAGGGTGGCGTCTATTAAAAAGCTGATATCTGAGTGAGGCGTTAATTTGAGGGTGGCAAAGTTTTATGATATATATATATATATATATATATATATATATATATATATATATATATATATATATATACAGTACTGTGCAAAAGTTTTAGGCAGGTGTGAAAAAATGCTGTAAAGTAAGAATGCTTTCAAAAATGGACATGTTAATAGATTATATTTATCAATTAACTAAATGCAAAGTGAGTGAACAGAAGAAAAATCTAAATCAAATCCATATTTGGTGTGACCACCCTTTGCCTTCAAAACAGCATCAATTCTTCTAGGTACACTTGCACAAAGTCAGGGATTTTGTAGACATATAGTCAGGTGTATGATTAAACAATTATACCAAACAGGTGCTAATGATCATCAATTCAATATGTAGGTTGAAACACAATCATTAACTGAAACAGAAACAGCTGTGTAGGAGGAATAAAACTGGGTGAGGAACAGCCAAACTCAGCTAACAAGGTGAGGTTGCTGAAGACAGTTTACTGTCAAAAGTCACACACCATGGCAAGACTGAGCACAGCAACAAGACACAAGGTAGTTATACTGCATCAGCAAGGTCTCTCCCAGGCCGAAATTTCAAGGCAGACAGGGGTTTCCAGATGTGCTGTCCAAGCTCTTTTGAAGAAGCACAAAGAAACGGGCAACGTTGAGGACCGTAGACACAGTGGTCAGCCAAGGAAACTTACTGCAGCAGATGAAAGACACATCATGCTTACTTCCCTTCGCAATCGGAAGATGTCCAGCAGTGCCATCAGCTCAGAATTGGCAGAAAACAGTGGGACCCTGGTACACCCATCTACTGTCCGGAGAAGTCTGGTCAGAAGTGGCCTTCATGGAAGACTTGCAGCCAAAAAGCCATACCTCCGACATGGAAACAAGGCCAAGCGACTCAACTATGCACGAAAACACAGGAACTGGGGTGCAGAAAAATGGCAGCAGGTGCTCTGGAATGATGAGTCAAAATTTGAAATATTTGGCTGTAGCAGAAGGCAGTTTGTTCGCCGAAGGGCTGGAGAGCGGTACACGAATGAGTGTCTGCAGGCAACAGTGAAGCATGGTGGAGGTTCCTTGCAAGTTTGGGGCTGCATTTCTGCAAATGGAGTTGGGGATTTGGTCAGAATTAATGGTCTCCTCAATGCTGAGAAGTACAGGCAGATACTTATCCATCATGCAATACCATCA
This sequence comes from Acipenser oxyrinchus oxyrinchus, assembly GCA_030684275.1. Lineage (NCBI taxonomy): Eukaryota > Metazoa > Chordata > Actinopteri > Acipenseriformes > Acipenseridae > Acipenser > Acipenser oxyrinchus. The sequence continues at coordinate 30,214,584 of CM060251.1, forward strand.
GGGAGGCATCTGATTGGCCCCAAATTTATTCTGCAGCATGACAACGACCCCAAACATACAGCAAAGTCATTAAGAACTATCTTCAGCGTAAAGAAGAACAAGGAGTCCTGGAAGTGATGGTATGGCCCCACAGAGCCCTGATCTCAACATCGAGTCTGTCTGGGATTACATGAAGAGAGAGAAGCAACTGAGGCTGCCTAAATCCACAGAAGAACTGTGGTTAGTTCTCCAAGATGTTTGGGCCAACCTACCTGCCGAGTTCCTTCAAAAACTGTGTGCAAGTGTACCTAGAAGAATTGATGCTGTTTTGAAGGCAAAGGGTGGTCACACCAAACATTGATTTGATGTAGATTTTTCTTCTGTTCACTCACTTTGCATTTTGTTAATTGATAAATATAAACTATTAACATTCTTACTTTACAGCATTTTTTCACACCTGCCTAAAACTTTTGCACAGTACTGTATATATATATATAATGTGAAAGATTTCACTACTCACGGGTTCGTGCCCCTTTAAAAATACAACCCAGCAACAACAGAAATGGATTTTCTAGCGCAGTTGCGCTACTTTTTAATAAACACAAAAACAAACAACACAAAACAAAAACCTAACTCCGTTTTGGAGTACTTACTACACAGGTTATTCCCTGACTAACTTGCAGGACGGCTAAGCCGTTTACCTGGCACACAAACAAACCCACACAGGTTTACACAGCACTTACTCTTTCGTATGACTGCTCGGAAGCAGAGCACCTCTCTTCTGCTTCCTTCTACTCAGCAGCCCAGAGCAGACTAACTGCTCCTCTTAAATACCCTGCACCTGGTCCCAATTTAATAATAAGCACCAGGTGCAGGGAATGATTCATAATAAAACAATTCACAAATCAATTAAACAATAAAGTAAAACAATTAAACTAAACAAAAGAGGTGCCATTTTTTCTTCAGGGAGGTTTTAACCCCCTCCCTGCTGTCTCACACAACCCACTGCCTTACAATATATATATATATTACAGTGCTGTGAAAAAAGTATTTGCCCCCTGTCTGATTTTCTGCATTTTTGCACATTTTTCACATTGTATTTGGTCATTGTATTGTATTTGTGGGTTATATAGAGGGAGTCTGAGAGAAAAAATGACACCAAAGTTTGGTGCTTCTTTCATTTGTTTGGTGTGCAAGGTAATCAAACATGCAATCTTCATGTGTGAAAAAGTTATTGCCCCCCCCTAGTTAACTCAACCCAATTAAAGGGATAATTAGGGTCAGCGGTTTGAGTACTTTGGTTAACAACCAGGCCTGATTTGGGCCAGCCCTGCCCAATATAACTCTGACTAACTTTGGCCCTTACCATCAGAGTGAAGTTGTCAGCACACAGGTTCTAGAGGCACATCATGCCACGAACAAAAGAAATTCCTAAAGACCTCCGGAAAAAAGCTGTTGATGCCTATCAGTCTTGAAAGGGTTACAAAGCCATTTTTAAGGCCCTGGGGCTCCACCGAACCACAGTCAGAGCCATATTGTCCAAATGGAGAAAGTTTGGGACAGTAGTGAATCTTCCCAGGAGTGGCCGTCCTGCCAAAATCTCTCCAAGAACAAGGCGTAAAATCGTCCAGGAAGTCACAAAGAACCCTAGAACAACATCCAGGGATCTGCAGGCCTCTCTCACCTCGGCTAAGGTCACTGTTCATGACTCCACCATCAGAAAGACACTGGGCAAAAATGGGATTCATGGCAGAGTAGCAAGGTGGAAACCAATGCTCACTAAGAAGAACATGAATGCTCGTCTCAAGTTTGCCAAAAAGCACCTGGATGATTTTCAAGAGTTCTGGAACAATGTTCTATGGACAGATGAGTCAAAAGTAGAACTTTTTGGCTGACATGGGCCCCGTTATGTCTGGCGAAAACCAATGTTTTGCTGCATCAGGACCTGGACGCCTTGCCATCATTGAAGGAACCATGAATTCTGCTCTGTATCAGAGAATTCTACAGGAGAATGTCAGGCCATCCGCCCATGAGCTGAAGCTGAAGCGCAGCTGGGTCATGCAGCAAGACAATGATCCGAAACACATGAGCAAGTCTACATCAGAATTGTTGAAGAACAAGAAATTTAAAGTTTTGAAATGGCCTATTCAAAGTCCAGACCTAAACCCCATTGAGATGTTGTGGCAGGACCTGAAACAAGCAGTTCATGCTCAAAAACCCACAAATGTCACTGAGTTGAAGCAGTTCTGCATGGAAGAGTGGGCCAAAATTCCTCCACGACGCTGTGAGAGACTAATCAATAACTACAGGAAGCGTATGGTTGCAGTTATTGCTGCTAAAGGTGGCGTAACCAGTTATTGAGTCTAAGGGGGTGATTACTTTTTCACACGGGCATTGGGTGTTGCATAAATTTCTTTAATAAATAAATGAAATATGTATCAAATGTTTGTGTTATTTGTTCACTCAGGGTCCCTTTTATCTAATATTAGGTTTTGGTTGAAGCTTTGATAACATTCAGTGTCAAAAATATGCAAAAATGCAGAAAATCAGAAAGGGGGCAAATACTTTTTCATGGCACTGTATACACTGAGTGTACAAAACATTAGGAACACCTGCTCTTTCCATGAAATAGACTGACAAGGTGAATCTAGGTGAAAGCTATGATCCCTTATTGATGTAACCTGTTAAATCCACTTCAATCAGTGTAGATGAAGGGGAGACAGGTTAACGAAGGATTTTTAAGCCTTGACACAATTGAGACATGAATTGTGTACTGTATGTGTGCAATTCAGAGGGTAAATGGGCAAGACAAAAGATTTAAGTGCCTTTGAACGGGGTATGGTAGTAGGTGCCAAGCGCGCCGCTTTGAGTGTGTCAAGAACTGCAACGCTGCTGGGTTTTTCACGCTCAGCAGTTTCCCGTGTGTATCAAGGATGGTCCACCACCTGAGACCACCAGGGGGCTTAATATGGAGTAGAGGTGTAAAGCAGCAGTTCCTGAATCTTTTAAAATAATCTTTAGTAATCCTTTAAAATCCTTCCTTTAAAATGTCACTTTTTGTTTGTTTTAATAAGTTTAACGTTACATCTGCTATTTTATTTGATATATCTGTTTCTGTCAGTCATACTTACTTTGTAATGCCACCAAAGCCGTCAAGCAAAAAATCGATGGCTGCTGATCCGGCTACACCTGCTCCTGGGCCGATCGCTGTTGCAGGAGAAAGCGGAGGGGGGCCCGGCTACAGCTCCACCATGCTTGACGATTTCCGTAGGATCGTCAGGGAAGTTATCCGAGATGAGATTGCTATGCTTCGATCCGAAATTCAGTCGGCAATTGCTCCCATTAAAGCCTTGTTGTCTGAGTGCTCTGAAAAAGTTTGAGAGGTGGAGGGCTCCATGAATGTGTTTGACGCTCGCCTTGCTGAGGTTGAATCAGCCTGCAACTTGCTTGCTTCTGAAAATAACACGCTTCTTGCTAAAATTGACGACCTGGAGAACCGAAGTAGGAGAAATAATCTGCGCGTCGTCAGAATTCCGGAGGGGATGGAGGAAGGCAGACCAACGGAGTTTATGTCGAGCTTCTTTCAAGAAGTGTTTGGGCAGGAGTGCCTGGACTCCCCCCCTGTTCTGGATAGGGTGCATCGCTCCTCGGCTGTGAGACCACGAGAGGGAGAGCGCCCAAGGCCTTTCATTTTGAGTGTTCACCATTTTCAGGCTAAAGAGCGGCTTCTGCGCTTGTCAAGGGAGAAGGAGCAGCTCATCTTCCGCGGAAAAAGAGTCTTTATTTTCCCCGATTTTAGTCCTGACTTGGTAAAGCGCAGAGCTGCTTATAATGGGCTTTGACTGGGCCATTCTAAGACAATCAGGTTCTTGTTTTTAAACCACTCCAGTGTAGCTTTGGCTGTGTGTTTAGGGTCATTGTCCTGCTGGAAGGTGAACCTTCGCCCCAGTCCCGGGTCTCTTGCAGACTGAAGCAGGTTTTCCTCTAGAATTTCCCTGTATTTGGCTCCATCCATCTTGCCCTCAATCCTGACCGGTTTCCCAGTCCCTGCCGATGAAAAGCATCCCCATAACATGATGCTGCCACCACCATGCTTCACTGTGGGGATGGTGTTCTCAGGGTGATGAGCAGTGTTGGCCTTGCGCCAGACATAACGTTTTGCTAAGGCCAAAAGTTCAATTTTGGTCTCATCAGACCAGAGAACCTTTTCCACATGTTTGCTGTGTCTCCCACATGCCTTTTGGCAAAATCCAAACGGGATTTGATATGGGTTTTTTTCAGCAATGGCTTTCTTCTCGCCACTCTTCTATAAAGCCCAGCTTTGTGGAGTGTCCGGGTTATAGTTGTCCCATGGACGGTTTCTCCCATCTCAGCTGTGGATCTCTCCAGCTCCTTCAGAGTTACCATTGGCCTCTTGGTTGCTTCTCTGACTAATGCCCTCCTTACCTGGTCACTGAGTTTTGGTGGACGGCCTTCTCTAGGCAGAGTCACGGTTGTGCTTTTCCATTTTTTAATAATGGATTTAACAGTGCTCCGGGGGATGTTCAAAGTTTGGGATATTTTTTTATAACCCAACCCTGATTGGTGCTTCTCCAGAACTTTATCCCGGACTTAGTTTGATAGCTCCTTGGTCTTCATGATGATGTTTGTTTAGATATGCTCTCTAACAAACTCTGGGGCCTTCCAGAAACAGGTGTATTTAATCTGAGGTCATGTGACACTTTAATTGCACACAGGTGGACTCCATTCAACTAATTATGTGACTTCTGAAGGCAATTGGTTGCACCAGAGCTTATTTAGGGGTGTCACAGCAAAGGGGGTGAATACTTATGCAGTCAAGATTTTTCAGTTTTTTATTTGTAAATAATTTTGAAAAATATGTAGATTTTTTTCCCCACTTCGACATTATGGACTATTTTGTGTAAATCAGTGACAAAAAATCCTAATGAAATCCATTTTAATTCCAGGTTGTAACACTACAAAATGTGGAAAAGTCCAAGGGGGGTGAATACTGCAAGGCACTGATATGTGTATGGGTGTGTATGTGTATGTATGTGTATGTATGTATATATACACACTATATATATATATATATATATATATATACAGTCATGTGCAAAAGTTTTAGGCAGGTGTGAAAAAATGCTGTAAAGTAAGAAAAATCTACATCAAATCAATATTTGGTGTGACCACCCTTTGCCTTCAAACCCAGTGAAGCACAATCGAGTGTGATCTCACCTTCAACAACTGAAAGTGGGCATTGCTTTTCTGCAAGGAACACATCTTCCAAATTCAGACCACTCCCGTATGCGCAGCTGCTCCTTTCATGGCAAGGCTCGAGGAGCAGCAATTTTAGTACACAAATCCATTCCATTCATTGCCTCCCAGGTGACTGCGGACCCAAATGGTCGTTATGTTGTTGTCACAGGTACCCTTTATAACACCCCTTTAATTTTAGCTAATGTCTATGCTCCTAATTGGGATGACAGTCAGTTTTTCACTAACTTTTTTTCTTCCCTACCTGATGTGCACAGACACCACCTCTTACTCGGGGTGGGGACATGAACTGTACTCTTAATCCTAGGTTGAACCACTCTTGCTTAAATCCAGCACCCCCTTCAAAATCTACTCTGATTATTCGTTCATTTCTTGACACATATGGGGCTTCTGATCCATGGCGCTTTCTTTTTCCAACTGCCCGGCAGTACTCTTTTTTTTCTCCTGTAGATCAAACATACTCTCGTATTGACTACTTTTTTCTGGACAAAAAACTGCTTCCCTATCAACCCCCTATTATTATCTGATCAAGACTTTGTCCAGTTTATTTCTTCCCAGATAGACTTCTTTCTGGATACCAACTCAACACCTGGGATGTCCTCCATCACTTTATGGGAAACCCTAAAGGCTTATTTACGAAGCCAAGTAATCTCTTACAGTGCTCGACTCAACAGGCTTCGAACAGGGTGGCTCTCAGAAGTAACTGACCTTATTTTGCAGTTAGATCTAAACTAAACAGGCAGAGCAATTAATGATTAGATCACGGCATGCACTATATGAACATGGTGTCAAGGCTAGCAAAATTTTAGCATCATCTGAGTCAATCTGCTGCTTCACATTTGATTCCGCAAATTAATTCTCAATCAGGTCTGCCTACAACTGACCAGCAGGAGATTAATGATCAATTTAAAACATTTTATTTTTCTCTTTACAAATCGGAATCACCTGCCAATCCCCCATTAACCGATTCTTTTTTTGAGAGCCTTCATGTTCCAGTTTTGGATCCTGACTCAAAAGCCCACCTGGAGGAGCCCCAGATGAAATTACTCAAGCTATTAGGTCAATGCAGAGTGGATTAGGTCAATCCAGATCGGTTTCCCATAGAATTTTATAGGAAATTTAGCTGTAGTTTGTCTCCCCTACTGAACACCATGTTTGCTGAATCTTTTACATCTATGTCCCTACCGCCTACGCTGTGCCAAGCCTCTATCTCTGTACTGCTTAAACAGAAGAAGAACCCTCTTGATTGTGGATCCTACCGCCCCATTTCGCTGCTTAATGCAGACTTTACAATTCCTGCTAAGACCCTGGCACACCGTCTTGAGTCGGTTCTCCCCTCTATAGTCTCTTCTTACCAGACAGGATTTGTGCAGGGCAGACACTCTTATTTTAACCTTCGCGGTCTGTTCAATATTATATATACTCCCTCTTCTCCCCTGCCTGAGGTTATTCTTTCGCTAGATGCAGAGAAAGCTTTTGATCTTGTTGAGTGGGATTACTTGTTTGCTGCTCTACATAGGTTTGGCTTTGGTCACAATTTTATTTCATGGATCAAGCTGTTATATTCCTCCCCTACAGCTTCTGTTCGCACAAATGATGTGCAATCCAAATACTTCCCTCTCCACTGAGGTACAAGACAAGGTTGCCCTCTCTCTCCCCTTCTTTTTGCAATTGCCATTGAACCTCTTACAATATCCCTGCATGTAAGTCAGGATATAAAAGGAGTAATTTGGGGCACGAGCAGAAGGTGTCACGTTATGCTGATGACCTTCTTTTATATATTTCTGATCCTATCTCTTCCCTCCCCCATGCCTTGGTCATACTGGAGCAGTTTAGCAGGTTTTCTGGATATAAACTTAACCTACACAAGAGTGAATTGTTCCCTATCAACTTGGCAGCCCGTCGCTGTCCCCTTGAGAATCTCTCTTTCAAAATTGCATCCGAAAGCTTTACTTACTTGGGGGTCACAGTCACACGCTCATACAACAAACTCTTTAATTTTAACTTTACTCCCCTACTAGAGCGTATTAAACAAGACTTTCTTCGTTGGGCCACTCTACCACTTTCTCTGGCAGGTCGCTTCAACTCGGTCAAGATGAACACACTCCCTAAGTTACTCTACCTGTTTCAATGTATCCCTGTTTTTATCACTAAAGGTTTTTTCAATACACTTGATCGGATGGTTTCTTTGTTTATCTGGAATAAGAAGCCTCCCAGAATTCGGAAAGATTTCTTACAAAGAATGAAACCAAGGGGGGGTATGGCTCTGCCTAACTTTCAATTTTATTATGGGTCGGCTAATATCCGAAATCTATTACATTGGTCACATTTTCACCCCCGGCTGGACGGCCCTGCGTGGATGGTCATGGAGTCAGCTTCCTGTCGCTTTACCTCCCTGCCTGCCCTACTGTGCTCTTCTCTTCCCCTCTCGACTTCTCAGTTTAGTGTTATCCCAGTGGTATGTCACTCCCTCCGGATCTGGTCCCAGTTTAGGAGGCGGTTTGGCCTACAGTCCATGTCCATATCTGCTCCTGTTGATGTAAACCATCTATTCCCAACCTCAGTGAAAGACTCTGCTTTTAGTCTATGGTATAGAAGTGGTATTAAGTCTCTGAAAGATTAATACATTGACAATAATTTTGCATCGTTTGGCCAGCTTGCCCAAAAATTTAACCTACCTCAAACACACTTTTTTCGCTACTTGCAAATTCGAAACTTTGTTCATAATAGAGTGGTTCAATTTCTTCTACTGCCTCTTAAATCAACCACTGATTCGATTCTAGAATTCAACTTCATTGTCCACTTTGAAAACCCTGTGGGAACAAGATCTAGGACTCCAGATAACTGATGACATTTGGATATTTGGGAATCCATCCTTGCTCGTGTGCATTCCTCTTCAGTTTGTGCTCAGCATGGGCTTATTCAATTCAAGGTCTTACACCGTCTTCATTTATCAAAGGTCAATTTGGCCAGAATATACCCTCAATTGGATCCAGCCTGTGACAGATGCAAACTAGCACCAGCTTCTCTCATTCATATGTTCTGGTCCTGTCCCAGGCTGGCTCCATTTTGGACCTCTGTCTTTGAGACCCTCTCTCAGTTCTTACAAGTGCCTATTGACCCCACTCCACTCATTGCGATTTTCTGTGTGATTCCCAACAATGTTCCCTTAATGGGGCTGCAGTCGGACACCGTGGCCTTTGCAACTCTGCTGGCTAGACGCCTCATTTTGTTTGGTTGGAAACAGGCTGCCCCACCCTCACATGTTCACTGGATTAGGGATCTCATGTACTCCCTTAAATTGGAAAAAATAAAGTTTACATTAAGGGGATCCACTGCAAAATTTTATAAAGCATGGCAACCCTTTCTCTCCTATGTTGACAACCTCAGATTGCCCTCCCCTCCATAATCTTCCTTTATAAAATGAATAATAATAAATAAGCAAGCACGGCACTTTCTCTGTCTCTCTCTCTGGCTTTCTTTTCTTTCTCTTCTGTCTTTCTCCTCTTTCTCTTCTCTTTTATAACAATTATAATTATTATTAGTATGATTTCCACTTAAATCTCTATTAAATTATGTTTATGTTTCATCCTGTTTAATTTGTGGAATCCAATAAACAAAAAAATAGGATGGTCCACCACCCAAAGGACATCCAGCCAACGGCAGACCAGTGGTCGAAAACGGCTCATTGATGAAAGAGGCCAAAGGAAGCTGACATGAATTGTGCAGAGCAACAGACAGGCTACAGTTAGTCAACTGACAGTCCAGAGCAACATTGGTGCCGAAAGACCCATAAAAGAATGCGCAACTCGTCGTACCTTGACACAAATGGGGTATGGCAGCCGACGACCTAACAGAGTTCCACTTCTTTCAGCAAAACACAAGAAACTGCGGTTACAGTGGGCTAAGGAACGAAAACACTGGACACTGGAGGATTGGAAAAACATTGCCTGGTCTGATGAATCCTGGTTCCTGCTGTTTCACGCTGATGGAAGGACTAGGGTATGGAGAAAACCACATGAGTACATGCATCCATCATGCCGCATGTCAACATTGCAGGCTGGTGGTGGTGGTGGTGTGATGGTGTGGGGTGTGTTTTCATGGCACACATTGGGCCCCTTGAGAAAAGTGGAGAAACGTTTGAATGTCACAGGATATCTGAATATCATTGCCAATCAGGTGCATCCCTTCATGGCAGCAGTGTATCCATCTGCTAATGGATTTTTTCAGCAGGATAATGCCCCATGCCACAAGGCTAGGATTGTCCAGGAATGGTTCCACGAACATGACAGTGAATTCAGCGTATTGCAGTGGCCTGCCCAGTCACCAGATCTCAATCCAATTGAGCATCTGTGGGATGAGATGGAACAAGCTATTAGGAGTAGAAATCCACTACCAGACAACTTGACACAACTGTGAGAAGCATTGGAGTCAACATGGGTCAGCATCCCTGTGGAACGCTTTCGACACCTTGTAGAGTCCATGCCCCGACGAATTGAGGCTGTTCTGAGGGCAAAAGGGGGTGCAACTCAATATTAGGAAGGTGTTCCTTATGTTTTGTACACTCAGTGTATATATATATATATATATATATATATATATATATATATATATATATATATATATATATATATTAATAAGAAACATCTGCTACAAATCAGGCATTACTGTATATCCTAGTAGTGCAGGCTACCGTTCCATTAAAAAAAAAAAAGGATTCGCTACATTTTAGGCCTGCTTTTCAGTCACACATGTGAACGCACAAATTATGAGCATTCCTGCATAAATTCACAAAAATGGGGTGGAGTGCAAATGAGGGTTCTCAAATATTGTAATGAGATGTACTAAAGCTGCCGGCAATTGCGACACTTACAATTTCATCAGTTTGTTAAGAACTTTTGAAAGCACATTTTAACCAAATCGCAATTGTTTCTGGCATTTCCCAGCTTTTTCTTGTGCGTTGTCAGTTGTGTGCAATGCATTTTTAAGGCGAACACACAAATACCTATTTTTCCCTAAAAGCAGGGTGTACTTACAAGTCTTGAAAACAAATTTCTATGACATTTCTGGTTTCCTCAACGTGTTGGAGCAATAGACTGAATACATGTGCCGTTAACCCCTCCAGCTCATTCTGCACTCTGTATAGGAATAGGAAACACACCTATTCTATTAATGTGCAGGTGGTTTGTAATTGTTTGCACCACTGACTAACTTAAATAAAAACTGACAGTAACATTTGGCTTTTAGGCTACTCATGGTAATGCTAATTATTAGGGCAGCAGTGCGGAGTAGTGGTTAGGGCTTTGGACTCTTGACCGGAGGGTTGTAGGTTCAATCCCAGGTGGGGGACACTGCTGCTGTACCCTTGAGCAAGGTACTTTACCTAGATTGCTCCAGTAAAAACCCAACTGTATAAAAAAAGGGTAATTGTATGTAAAGATAATGTGATATATTGTAACAATTGTAAGTCGGCCTGGATAAAGGCGTCTGCTAAGAAATAAATAATAATAATTAGTGGTATAATGCAAGATTTGGTACTGGTCCCTTGAAATTCGTATCAACGAGAATTGACTGTCCTCCTGTAAGTATCATAACTTGTCAATGTGGCACCATGACCTATTTTGTCTAGGCTACTACGGCCAAGTTAAAAATAATAACAATAACAAAAATGCTAAAATCATTTAGTTTAAATTAAAAAAATATTATGTTATTCGCATTGCACACCAATGTGTACAGTGCAACAGCATGATTTATGTTGTGCTACCGGTAGCCTACAGGCTAAAGTAAAAAGAAAGTGCACCAGGTATTCATTAGATTTTACTACTGTACTGTATACTGTATAGGTCTACTGTACAGATTTATATTGTACATAATGTAATGTGTAGCCTACCCCAAACACATTAGTGTTATTTTAGCACAATGATTTATACATTTAAAATACATTGAGCACTATAAATTAAATTGTGTGAGATTGTATTGTATTTTTTGAAACCCCACACCTCCTTATGACGGACAAACATGTGTAGCATGGGGCTACTGTATGATTATGAAAAGCTTTTTGATAGAAACACGTTTTTATTTGGGGGTGAAGGTGGGGGCCTGTGACAGAGAGCGAATGAATCCTAGTCAACAATCTCCCTCCCAACCTGTGAGGACACTGTATAACAGGAACAGTGTGCCCCGGACTGGATGGTTTGGCAGTTCATTCCAGGGTCAGTCGGAAGTTGGCCATCCAGAAAGGGGGCGGAATCACAATACCAGAAGTTATTGCCTTAATGCGGTAGGCGATGTGTCAGTCATGGATTGGAAGATACATGATTGCACTCACTACCGAAGGGGGAGTGACTGAGGGTATATCAGGGGAGGTGGCCAAGCAATCTGTTCCTCTGTTATCAATCAATCAATCAATCAATCAATCCATCTTTATTTTATATAGTGCCTTTCATAGTGGACCACCATCACAAAGCGCTTTACAAATAAAAGAAAATCCATAATACTTTAAATACAGAGAAATGCATAATACATGATTGTGAACGTGTGGCAGTGCGTAGTGAAAGGGTGATGCAGGTGCTCCAGACAAGGACAAACACAAAGTTCACGGTTCAAGTTCCTTTTATTTCTTGACCAAATATTTAAATAATAAGGCTGGCTCTACCCAGCAATGGGTATTGCCAGCACAAAACCAGGCTCAAATAATACAGCTGGCTCTACCCAGCAATGGGTATTGCCAGCGTCAAAACAAGGGGTTGCAGTCCCGAAATAATAATCACAAAAACCACAAACACAACACAAACACAGACACGTCTCCAGACAGTGTGTGCTCTTAGTGCAGGTGCGGTGCTGGAAACAGTGATGCTTGGTTAAGTGCAGGTGCGGTGAAGTCCGGGTGAATCGCTGGCCCCAGGCTGCAGCTCCCAGATCCGTGCTTAATTATTCTGGCAATGACAAAAGACACACGGTTGCAAAACAAACACAAAACACTTAACTCTCACTCGAAAGAGTCTTCGTTTCCTCCCATCAACCACAACAAAGGAACCGATTATGACGTCACGTCCCCCTAAAGTACCCTCAGCCCCGCCCCCTCCGTTAGCTAGTTCAATCACGTCTCCTCCAATTCATGACTGAAACTTTGCTCACCGTACTAGGGCGATGACTCCAGGTACCATCCTCTTCTCTGAATGGCCGGCTTCCAACTGCCCCTGGAATAAACTGCCGAAACATTCAGTACGGGGCACGCAATACCTGCTGTACAGTGCTCTCACAGGTCGAGAGGGAGATTGTTGATTTAGATTCATTCGCTCTTTGTCACAATGATATACAGTAAAAAATGCAAAATACATGAAATATTAGCATAATACATTAAATAGTAGCAACAACACAGCAGCTAATAGCAGATATCAGGCTTAAAGAGCATGGAAAGCAAGAGAGAACAAGTGGGTCTTGAGAGTTGACTTAAAGCGAAAGCACGGTGGGAGTTCCCAAGAGTCGGAGCCATGAAGTTAAATGAGCGTTCTCCAAGTGTGATACACTTTTGCTTGGGGATAACAAGCAAGCCTTTGGAGGACCTCAGTTGGAGGACCTCAGCTTGCGGGCAGGGACATAGCGGGTTAGCAGGTTGAAGAGGTACTCAGTACCTGTGTGATGAAGGGCATTGTAGGTGAACAGGAGAGTTTTGAAAATAATCCTGAACTTTACATGTTAGATGTTTTTTTACATCTGGTAAGGATCCTGGCAGCGGCATTCTGAACTAGCTGCAGTCAGTTTATGGTGCGTGCCGGGAGACCACCATATAGAGAGTTGCAGTAGTCGAGTCGAGAGGAGACAAATGGATGACAAAGTATCTCCGCATCCGGGAGGGAAAGGTAGGGACAGACTTTGGAGTGTTTCTAAGATGGTAGAAAGAAGATTTGACCACTGAGGTGGGCATCAAAGGAGAGGTTGCTGTCCAGAAGTACACCAAGGCTTCATACAGTAGGGGAAGGCAACAGCAGACAGTTTCTGAGGTTCAGGGCAGCTATATTGAGATTCTTAAGTTGAATTTTAGATCCTACTAGAAGGAGTTCAGATTTTCTAATGTTCAGCTGAAGAAAATTGGCAGACATCCAGGCCTTGATGTCTTGAATGCAAGCCGAGAGCCGGACCATGGCAGAGGGGCTTCCATGGTCGAGTTTTAAGTAGAGCTGGGTGTTGTCAGCATAGAGTGTGCATAATGGAGGGAGCAAGATCAGAAGCACAGAGACAGACAAGGTTAGTCGGTCAGGGGTCCAGGGGGTATGTGGCAGAAGTTGATTTCAACAGTAAGCCGGAGACATCAGCAATAGAGAAAGAAGAGAAAGAGGAGAGGGCAGGAGGGGCAACTGAAGGAGAGTCAAGGTGGTCAAGTAGCAAATTGGGTTTGTGGTAGGAGAACGTAGAATAGATGATGTCAATTTTGTTCCGAAAGAAAGAGGAGAAATCATGACAGGTAAGACAGGAGGATGAAGGGGAGATGGATCTGTCGGTGGCTGGATGTAGGATTTGGTCAATGGTCTTAAAGAGAACATTGGGTTTACCATGTCCCACAGTTATGATTTCAGAGAAGTACTTCACCCTGGCAGTGGTTGGTCCAGATCTCTCTGTGAACTGTTAGTCCAGACGACCTCCACTTGCGCTCAAGTTTGCGGCAGGCAGACTTAAGCAATCGAAGTTCGAGGATGTGTCATGGACAGTTTTGATCTTTCTTGACGGTTCTGGTTGTAAGCGGGGCAACAGTGTGAATGATATGAGTAAGGGTAGCATTGTAGAGGGTCACCACATCGTAAACTGAGGACGGGAGAGTACCAGTTAGAGGGGATGCAGAGACACATTCTGAGTTTCAGATGATTCTTGGGCCGGAAGGAGATAACAGTATCAGTAGCGGAGGAAGGAGCAGGGAGATTAATATTAGCAGTGATGAGAAATGGTCAGAGAGAGAAATATCTGTGACGGAGAGATTTGAGGGGTCAGGTCCCTTGGTGATGAGCAGATCCAGGGTGTGAGTGGGGACGTTGACAGATTGAGAAAGTCCAAAACTAGTCTAGAAGTGTGTTGAAGTCGGTCACTAGGGGGGAGGAAAGCAAGTCAACATGAATGTTGAAGTCACCTAGGAGTAGGATTTTTGTTAGTTGAAGTGCAAACGAGGGAGAGGAATTCTGAAATCTTGGCAATAAAAGCAGAGTTGTTCTTAGGTGGACGGTAGATAACAGCAAGGGTGAGGGACATGGGAGAGGGGAGCTTGATGGCGAGATGCTCAAATCAAGAAAAGGCACAGAATTTGCAATAACAGCAGTGCCCCCGCCTCGGCCAGTGAGACGAGGTTTGTCAAAGAGGGAATAGCCCTTTGGTGTGGCTAGATGCAGCGAGTGCATGTCATTTACAGAGTGCCAGGTTTCAGATAGACAGAGAAGATCAAGATTGGTATCGGTTAGAAGTTTGCTGAGAAGCAGAGATTTGTTAGTCAGAGAGCGAAAATAGAAAAAGGAGATTTTCAGGTTTGTAGCAGGCAGCGTAGGGGGAGAAGGAGTTAGTAAGGGTATGTGCAGCAGGTACTTACCAGTGTTCATTCTGGGAGTGGAGAACGAGTGAGCCCGCTTTGTCCAGTTGATCCAGACGTTAGGTGTCAAAGTAGGAATGAGGCTTCTAGTAGCCATTGGGAGGGATTTGGAAAAGGTCCTCGCTCTACCTGTCCTCGCTCTGACTGCCACAGCTCAGACTGCCCTTGGACTGGCTGGCGCTTAGAATGGCTGGCGCTCTAAGACACATTTTGTAGTTACCTCAGCAAACAAGCATTCAAAAGTTACTTACCAATTGCTATTCCTTCCGACTGCAAACAGCAACAAAACTGTGTACTAAACGACTGGGAGGAATAAAAAGAAACCGTAAGTGTTTAGTGTTGTCTTGTCTGTCTATTTAACTGTTGTTATTTGTCATTGTAGACGGCTAAATATCCAGGAGCTGTTGTTGTTAAGCCAGCATCAAATCTGGACTGCACTGCACCACTGTTATCACTATTCACAACACCACTTGAACCCAGAGCACTCACTGTTGGACTGGTGATCGTGTAGGTGTTTTAAAGTGTGTGTTATTATTATTTCGGGACTGAACCCCATGGTTTTGACTGGCTTTACACATCGCTGTTTATTATTATTTAAGTAATTAATAAAGCTTTGTTTTCAGAAGACTGGACTGTTATTACTAAGCACTGCATCACCTCTGCACCTGTGCACTACAAACCACTTTGCCACAGGGCCCCACTATAGAATCTGATGGAATTAAACTACCTAAAGATCTTGGTAAAATGAGGCAACAAATATTTAAATGTGTATATTGCAGCTCTTTATTAACAAATTTTCTTTCAGTACGTAAAACAAAAATGTATACTTTGCAAATTGCCGTAAGGAAAATGCAAATTGCAGTTTGTTTGCGCTGCAACTGGCCCATCTTAGTACATCTACCCCATAGTATTAACGATAGACACGTCTATTGATGAATGGTTTGTAAATAATTGCTATTTATTGTTACTTTGATATTTAGCATCGTGAAAATAGTTTTGAGGTGATTGTGGCTGTGTATGAATAGTTCCTATGTGTTTGTATATTACTGATAATTCCATAGATGCATGTCTTCATGCTTCAGTATTTTTACTTTAAAAGTGAAAACCTATTAAACCTTGGTATTCTATATACCCAGTTTTTAATTCAATATACAAACCTTTAGTTCAATGTAATTTAAATACAATCAAAACATTTTCTTGATACAAATGTAAAGAATGAGGATCCTGGAAAATGTAAGAGAATGGAAAATGAATGGTCAATATTGTGGCTGCATAGTTGTGCCGTCCTGCAGGGATTAACCTGAGTCCCAGCCATATCAAATAAACACAATATTCTTATTTCTTTTAATTATTACTATTACTATTGTATAACCTTCTAATGGGTTTTTCAATTATAAGACACAGTCAACTGTCAATTATGATGTACGGTGAGATCCTCATCACACCCCAATAATGACACAACACAACACAATTTAAGGCCACAGCTTTATTAGATGAAATAAAATGAAATAAACATAAACCTTAAAACTAAACTATATACAGAAATACAATTACATATCGTTTTACTATATACCAGTGGAGCAGCTTCAGCCTTCTTGTTCAACTGCCTTATTTCACCACCTTTGAAGTGCACTAGAGTCTGAAATAAATTATTGTGCATGGCACTGATATAGCTATACTTACTAATAGATAAGGCGGAGATATTTAAAAGAAAAAACGCAATATAACAGATGTTTTTGTAATCCTAGCTAATTCACTACAGAAATTGTAGCACTTAAGTGTCTTACCATGTTTTTCTTGGTGCATTTTACAGTTATGCTGTCATTGAAGAATACATTTGCAGTGGCTTCTGTGTAATTTTGAAGAGTGTTTCATTTCAACATAATAACAAAGAATAATTATCTGTGAAAAAAAAGAAAATTAAGCTCTTGTTTAATTAACAGCTGTAGAAAAAATGTTACATTTATCTTCTTACATTGCATTTAAGGATTTAACATTACAAAGACAAACAAACGACACAAATATATAACAACATTTTTTTTTTATTAAAACACAACAATATAGATAAAATATAGATATATGTAATAATATATTTTTCCAACTCCAGGCACAAGCCTGGTGTTAAATGGCCAAGAGCTTCTGAGAAAACAGCATGGGACACAGTAAACACGGATCTCTGTTTTGCGTTGTTAAGGTTAGGTGGAACAGTCGAAAAGAAGCTGGATAAATTTGGGGATGCCATCTACGCATATGGAAGCAGGAGGTTTGGAGTTGAAAAAAGAAAGGAGAAAGTACAAACTATTCCTGTAAAGTCTAGATGGCAGCAGGAGATTGAGCGCTTAGTTAGAGAAAGGAGGCAGCTGAGGAAGCAATGGAAGAGAGCAGAACAAAAGTCAGAAGGAGGCACTCAATCTATTACAAAGGGTCATAAATGATAAGCTTGTAACATTGTGCAGAGCTGAGTGCCTACGGAAACGCTGCAAAAAGAAGGAGCATGCGAGAAATAACTTTTATAAAGACCCATTCAAATTTGCAAAGAAATTATTCACCAGGGAGAAAAATGACACACTAAAAGCAACTAAGTCTATCTCGAGGAAAAGCACACAGATAGGTAGGAGCCTATGTCAATTCCTTCAGACATCCCACCTATCAATCCACCAGAATACCAAATGGAGGACTGTGCAAGTAAGTGGAAAGAAGTAGAGCAAGCTGTGAAAAAAGCAAGGGCTTCATCATCTCCTGGGCCTAATGGAGTTCCATACAGAGTGTACAAGAGTGCCCCTGATGTTCTAAGAATCTTGTGGAAATTGATAAAAGTAGCATGGGAAACAGGTTGTACCAAGAGCATGGTGCCAAGCAGGTGAGGTCAGTTTCGCCCTATTTTTCTGTTAAGTGTAGAAGGCAAGATTTAGCAGAGATGCAATTTAGTTTTTTAACTTCAGAATTCACCACTAGATGTCTAGAAATTGGAATAATGGCAGGATGCACCATTTCTCCACTAGCTTTTACCATGGCAATGGAAATAATCATTAGGGTGACATTAGTAGAGTCACATGACAAATGTGTGAGGGAGGCAGCACCTGTGTTGAAAACTGGAAAATGCTGGCCGATGTTGGACAACGGCTTATTTTCCCACCTGGGATTGCCACCACTAACCTTCGACCAGATATTGTCTTGTGGTCTGGATCAGCACGCCTTGTTCACTTGGTAGAGTTAACAGTGCCAAGGGAGGATGCTGCGGATGAGGTGTATGAAAGAAACTTCGGCACGCTCAACAGCGAGGGTGGAGGGTCCAGGTTTACCCTGTGGTTGGGTTGTCGAGGATTTGTGGCACACTCCATGACCCGGTTTCTCAAAGATGTCGGATTCAGTGGTCAACAGTTGCGACACATAGTGAAGAACTTATCTGAAGCAGCAGGGAGGAGCAGCAACTGGCTCTGATTGAGACGAAAAGATTCTGATTGAGACCTGAAGCACAGTAGAAAGAAAGAAACGTTGATGGAAAGGAAGATGAGTAAGCTGGGCTTAGCTAAGTGGGGGACAGACGGGAGTGATGCTGGGTGCCAGAATCACTGTCGAGCCCTCTTAAGGTGTCGTGAGCTAGTCAACGAAACACCAAGGATGGAAAGTGCCCACTTGAAGACCCCAGAGAAGTACCCTACTCAGCTCAGTCCAGGCGGTTGTCATGCTGATGTGCTAGGGAGGCCGCACTGTGGTTGATCCCTGGAGCCAGCATTGCAGCCGTTGTGTGTGCTGATGTGCCAGGGAGCAAAACAGGCTGATCCCTGGAGCCAGTATTACACTTCAGCCATCAACACCAGGCAGAACGATATTTAAATCAAAGATGGAAGGAAACACAGATGGATCACATTAGTTTACAGTAAAAGAAGCTATGTCTTAGTTGGTGCTTATCTTGGTGAGAGTCCAATATCAGCATGAAGTTTTAACACCTACTCTCATGTAATGGAAATCATTTTTATAATTATTATTAGGAATAAACACTGACCTTTATTACTGTAAGTTAAGTATTAGGAAAACAAAATAATTAGCCGAAAGCAAAATTAATGATAAATCTGTAAAATCTGAATATAACAGCGGCAGACTGAGTGGTCAGACCACCCCGCAGTACACAGGACAGTGTACCAGAGTTTTGCTCGAGTGGTCCAGACCACTGTGACATCACATGCCACAGAATGGTACAACCGCTTTTCCACAAAAACATATGCAAAGTTAACGTTTAGTGTGCTGATTCATGATAGCCCGTTGCTATATAATACCTACAACTCTATGGATCTTCCACTTGAATTCAGTCAATATGCTGATAGAATGCAGCAACAAAGTAATCAGACAAACTAAACTTATTTCAATACATGCACAGTAAATGAAGCTACCGTAATAAACATAAATTGACCTGCTCACAGAAGCAGCTAATTTAAAGCAGCTTACAGATATTAGCACTAAGACTCCTGGCTGCAGACTACTACATGGACAGTTCAGTAATATTGCTCCATTCAGATATCTGGCACTGTTCGATAAACTATAACCAGCTCTGACTAGTAAAAATGTTATTTGTTTAATAAAGTTTTTTTTTTTTCCTCTAATTATCGGGACTATTTTCTTAAAACATTTCTCAGCGCAAGGGTACTCAATGACACATTACAAGTTCAAGGAAAATGTAGGTTTCAAAGTGGTTTTTTTAAAGAAAATACTGAGAAAATAATTTTCTAATAGCGATAGTGGCCTTCTGAGGAAGGCTCTATCGTGTGTTAGTTGACCGCAACTGGAGTAATGTGTCCCGAGCCTTCATTGATGGGCACTATCACTTAAATAAATAACAGTAATTTAAAAGGAAAAGGAACAGTAATTTAAAAGGAAATGGAACAGTAATTTAAAAGGAAAAGGAAAGTAGAAATGCCAAAAAAAATATGTAGCAAGATTAAAAATAATAAAGAATACAGCAGAATATACAGAACTGTAAATCAACAGCAAGTAACCCACTGAGTGGTCTGGCCTTGCTGTTATGGTTGCTGAAAAAGCACTTAGCATTTTAAACTATTTCATGCCAGTTGATACTAGGCTATAGTCTGCTGAAAAAATCTGCAAATATATTATTGACACGGTTCTACAAGTTGTTGAAAAAATTGTGATTACAAAAAGCTTAAACATACTGACAAAAAGAACAATAGATGATTGTTAAGCCTTTTGATAGCTTGTAATAGATTCCAGATGGCGAAGAGACTTTGGCGTTTGCGGAATGACAAGATTTCGCTATACAGATGCTAAACTGGACAGTGCATTTGCTAAAGCAGGTTCAGGTTTGTGTTTTTTTTTAATTGTACATTATCGTGCCTGCTGAAGCTGGCTATTTAAATACAGCTAAGTAAATGCATAGTTTACAGCAGCTTCAGTTTGCCATTTTCATATGGTGAGCTACATTAGAAGTACCGGTACATGAGAATTTATGACTTTACACATTTTTACATGTTTATGCAATCATGAATTATTGTATTAACATGGTAAAATGTGTAGCTAACACCTCGAAATGCAATTAACAAGACTAATCTTCATTGAAACAGGTTTTATTTATGTTTTACCTCTTTGTAGCAGTAATTCTACACAGCTGCTATTTCAGACACCATTTAAGGGACACCATTGCAGGGTTACATTCGCAGACAAACGTATTGGTACCCAAGGCTTATTATACAGGGTAACAGATAAGGACAAGCATTTAGTAAAATGTAACCACTTTACTCAAATAAAAAGCAAAATATATAAATTCTAGTAATTTAACAAATAATCTTTATCAAAAAATGAACTCACCCCTGCTTTAACTACGGCTTTCAGACACTTATGATAATTTTTAACCAGTATGTTATATCTTGTTGGTGAAATCTGGGCCCATTCTGTCTTGCATATTTATTTCCGCTCAAACAGATTGGACACACAGTGCTTGCCTACAGCTTTTTCAGATCAACCCAAAGCATTTCTATTGGATTTAGATCTGGTGATTGTGAAGATCATTCTAGAACTTTTAGTTGACTTAGCCATATGCTTTGGGTCATTGTTGTGATGGAAGAGGAACTGTCTGACAATCAGTGTTTTGATACATGGCTGCATTCATTCGATCTTCAATCATATGACTGTCTCCAGTCCCTGAACTGTAAACTGTAAATACTGTGGTCCATTTTGGGGGGAAAAGTTATATTTTTTGACAAATTTTAGGTGGTTTGTTTTCTGAATTTTCTTTAAAAGTGGTTTGCAGCGAGGTCTACATGCTTACAACTCTTCTGTGTTCAGGTGCCTTTGGACAGTTCTTTTGTGCACTATTATTATCTTCAAATTCCTGTCTGTTAATCCTGTAATTGCTGTATCTGTAATTTTCTTTGGATGACTCTGTGGTACTTCTTGATTATTGCTGATTGTGGATTTTGGTATTCCATATTTGTTTGATTCTGTTCTGTAGCCATTTCCTTCGTTGTAGTTTGCTACGAGTGATTTTCTCAAACATGAATCAAATTCTTTTGTCTTGACCATCATCTGCTGTGTTGCCAAAACGTTCTTCAACAGGTGATGAAAATAATTACCTCTTTTTTTGGTCATTGACTTTATAATGCAGCTTAGTTACTGTGTAATGTTTTTCAATCAATGAATATATTTTAAATTAGTTATATTAACTTTTAAGGTAATGGTGCCAATACTTTTGTCATGAGCAAATATTTGAAATTGCTTAAATGCTTTTTTTTTTTTTTTTAAAGATTGTTTGCTAGCTACCAGATTGTGTACTTTGGTCTTTGTCATTAATTAGTGGCTAATGTTCACTATGCTTGTATTTAACGTTTTTTTTTTTTTTTTTTTGCATCATCTTATATTCAGTGTAGGATTCCCATACTTTTGTCTGTGACTATATAAAAAATGTTTATTACAGTATTTTAGTTTCGTTTTAATAGGAACATACTTGTATATTGCAATGTCTTTCTTCATAATATCACTTTCACTTCTAATTATTTTTCTTGCTGTTTTTTCAGATCATGCATCAATTGCTGAATCACCTGAAGGTTGACAATCCTTAAGCCAGTATTGATTGGGGAACCCTAGCAGTCTACACATGTGCTGAGAGCTACGACCAAGGCAATACACAGCTGAAACATGACTACTCTGCAGACCAGATATAATCATTCATAAATTGTTTTTTTGGTTCAAACACAATAGGGAATGTGAAATAACAATATACTGAGAGCATCATCTGTGCATCCCTGCATATTACTGATGAACCTATCTGGGGTGGGGGACTTGAAGAAACATGAATTCATGAGAATAATTGAAATCATGTTGCTGCATCATTGATAAAGTTCCAGTATTATTTGTTCCACATAATTTTAAACTTGTTTGTTCTGTGGAATGGTCTGTGATGACAGTGAATGTTGTTTATTTAGATTTCAAAAAGATCAGTGGGAATACAGCCGGCGCCGCAGGAGAAGGAAAAAAGCCTGAACAAGCAGCTCTCCCGCTTAAATGAGAGGCAGCTGAGACAACCTTAGTCGCTTTTTTGTTTCTTAATGAAAAGATGCATAATTTAAAAGTTTTTTTTTATTCCTAAACAAACAAAAAAAAAAAGATTCATTTCTACATGAAATGAAAAACAATGAAATCACAACTTCTCACAAGGCGAGGCACCTGCGATGCTGACCTGCCAACATTCTTTGAAACAGCAGCTTGAGAAACCACAGGCGATTCCTCCTTGCATAATTACACACGTCACAGCGTAATGCTACATGACCTGTCTTGCTCTGAAATGCGATCTCCATTCATCATTTGAAAATACTGTATACCAATTAAAGTGATGTCCCAATTAAACAACATAAATCGCATTGGGATGAATCATTTCCCAGAGTTTTATCCCATTTAAGCAGCAATCCCGATGATCAGTATCCCAATTAGGCGGCGCCGACTGTAATGCATTTTACACAAAATTTATTTATTATTTTTTTTAATAAACTTGTTATGGGTATGAAATACCAAAAGCCACCAATATACCCAGCTCTACCAAAAGGAAATGTTCCACACTGCAGTTTCCTATCCTTGCAAATGTACGGAGACAAAACCACATGGTGATCTCCTTGAAGTGGATGTCGAGGGAGTAATACTATAGCTTGGGAATAAATGTTTAATGTTGTTTGGTACCCTTATTAGTTTAGTACGTTTCCAACCACATTTCACGCTGTAGCACAAACTTGCAAATCATACTAGGTATGCAGCCAATCGTACGGAGATCACCGCCCTCAGATTTGGGGTCTCAGCATTGTATGTTTTAATTGTACCCAAAAACTTCCCCACTGAAAGCCTGTACTAGAGTATGAAATTTCAGGAAAAACATGTCTCATCTGAAAGGGCCAAAATAGTGAATTCTTTAATTTTTTTAATTTGTTGATCGTCTTTTGTTTTATTCTCACCTGAAGCCTTTCAGAAGGTTATAGCTTCCCCTGTGGCCCTAAATCGAGTACAGCTGGTACATCAATGTTGCCATTAACCTGCCCCCTGCATCTACTCTCAATGAATGTAAGAAATGCCACATAGAACAAATGTCATGGGTTTACTTAATCCTTAGTGTTCACTTAATTGGCCTTAACAAAGGAGTCTGAACAGAAGACTTTAGTGCTCAATTCAGTTACAAAACATATGCAACTGTGTTATGTAGGTGGTCCTCAATGTGTTGAGTACTTTATGTCAAAAGCGTTATGTTCAGAATGAGTTTTATACTTTTCATTCTACTAAAATAATTTAAGCTAATACGTACAATTTAATATTTTTTTTTGAACAACATGTTATTTTCCCATTGTGCACAAAAAGGCAGACCTGGCAGTTCAGCTTGAGTAGACAAAAAAAAAAAAAATTATATAAATAAAAATCTGCTTGGCCCTATTTAACGTAACTATACCAAATAGACATCTTCATGCTCACAGCAGAAGTAAAAAAGGGCCCAAAGGCATCTTCCTGCTCAGGAAGCAAAATCTCATGGTTAAAAAAACAAACAAAAAAAACACATTTGTTTTGTAACACTGCACCTTTAATACAAATAATCGTTTTGCTAGGTTCAGGTTAGTAACTATACAATTTCTCCAAACAAATGACATACTGGAACTGAAGCAGATAATCTATTTCCAAACAAAGTGAAACATTATTGCCAAATATATAAAACCAAAAACATTTCTGAACTACAAATACTGATGCATATAACCATTGTTACAGCAGTAATTGATTTATCAGCAATAAATGAATTTGTACAGAACAGCTTTTTCAAACTTGACAGAAATACAGAATAGCAACTGGAGCTCTTATTGAAGAGGCCATCTACCTCAACATTTGACTATCTTATGGTCATACCAACATACTTACAGTTGCTCAGAGTGTCATTATTTTGATTATTCTCAATTGCATACAAGGGATACTTGAGAAGCAAATGCATATAACTATGGATCAACTGCCAGTGGCTTGTAAGTGGATACACAGCACATTTGGTAGCCACAAGTACATATATACTCTATAGTAGCCCTTTATGGTGCATTACAAAACTACAGATTACAGCGTGACATGGCTCGCTCGCTCAGTCAGTCCGTCCGTACCCCGTCAAGTCCCCGTGGGCTCTGTAACTGCAGGCAGCACCATAGAACTAGTAAGTAAAGATTGAATAATGGCAGTGGTAGAAACACGTTCAAAAAATGTAATAACACACATTTCAGGTGTACATTGAAGGCATGTACATTGTCTTTGAGAAGCATACAAAAAAATAAAAGCTCAACATGACCCGAAGTTTGAGACATAAGGATTCAACTGGGCTACGAGAAACTTATAAAACCAATGACAGATTGATTTAATAGTGTAAACATACAACATGGTACTTTATTTAATCCTAACTCACACATGCCTTTGGTTCATTCAGTTATCCAAGAACATAGCACTAAATATGCAAACTGTTTGAGTCTCTGGCAAGACCAGGCTCCACCTACGTACAGTTAGCTGCACTCCCCAACATGCATCACAATGTACAGATCTGATTGTGGTTAAGTTGTAGGGAGCAGGCAAGGCTGGGGCTGCCTTCAGCTTCTGGACATACAGGAGCAATTTGCAGCTTGAAAAATTAGGCTTTAGTTTCCAGAACCAAAACACCACTGGAATGAACATATAAAAGTAATTAAAATAAATCACTGTTATTACATTTTCTGGCAAGAGGGCCCTTTTAAACATACAACATATGGAGACACTGTCCCCTGTATAGGCAGAGATTTCTAAATTCCCAGATTCCACCAATGACATGGATTTATTTTACAAAAACAAACTACTCATAAAAACAATAGTTTGTCTGATAGATCTTCAGTCATACTTTGCAAATAAAAGGAATGTTGGAAAAATATCAGTATGTCTACATTTGAACTGTAGGGTATAAAAGGGTTAAACATTTAAAATGCAATACAAAAAAATAAATCTTAAAAAGCTAAAATAAGTAAAACACCAAAAATGACCCCCTTGTTTCCAGAAGTACTCATCAAGACAAATCTAAATTAAAAGCAGACATAGTTGCTAAATAAGGACAGGGAAATCCACACCATAGGCAGCTTCAGTACCATGATACCAGCCTGTCTCTTCCCTGGCATTGGTGTATGAATGTTACTGGACTGTCATTTTTATAATTTGAAAAAAGGTCCTCTTTATCCAAGTGGTTACGTGGTCTTCCTGAACCCTTTTAAAATTGGATAGATGTTTTCAAATGCTTCATAAATCTCTGCTCGGACCTTTGCACCTTGAAGTGAAAGAGACAATTAAGAAAACATGTTAGGAACAATTTAACACATTCACTTCTGATGCATAATAGCTTATTTCTATGAGGAACCCAGGTAGTTGGGCAGGAGCCAACATCTAAAACAAATTTAAAAGTTTTAGACGTTACAAACTCACTTGACAAGTTATACTATACACATACATACAATTTTATGTAAACCCTGCTTTGAGGAGGACGCATTAGTTAGACCTGACCTCCTGTCTTGTTTATTGAAATCCGAGGCGTCAACAGACAATTTCAACTAAAAATGAATGCATCTTCCAAGGTTAAGCTTTAAGCTAAGAGTTTTCTTTTTTTTTTCTTAATTGTCGATAGGTTAATTGGTTAATTCTTGATTGTGGCACGCAAGAGAGAGCGAGAAGCAACGAAAGCGCTTTATTTCAGCACTGCTCACAGCAAGGCAAGATCAACAAGAAGAAAAATTGACTTTAGGATCATCAAGGCCCTTGCAATACAACAAGGCTGTATGGAATAATACCTGGTATTTGCCAATTTTTTATTGCATCTGTTTTATAAGTTGGATAACACTCCAGGGCTCGTGCATTGTGTTGCATACGACTTTGTTGGTTGAACACAACACACCCTGCATACGGCTTTGTTGGTTAATGTAACAAAACACACCCTGTTGTGTGTTATCCCTTACTTTACAAGCTGCTGTGTGAGAGCAATACATGAAAACTCCCTAGTAAAGAATACATTCGCTTCATTTCCGTAATTATGTAACCTTTCCACAGATCACCTGAAGAGCAGTGTTCACGCTAGGTCGCACCATTGCCCCCCTGAAATAAATGTCCCGCTGAATTTCTCTTAACGCGCCCGTGTGTCCCCCTTCCCAGACCAGACGCAATACCAATACGCAGTAAATTAATGCATTTTGTATTAACATGAAATGTCTGACAGGCTAATCTTTTTTACTTGTTTGTTTACACTTGCGTTTTCATAATTAAATTCCTGTGTTTTTATTCTCCAGTCCAGTAGAATGCACTCACACCCTCCCTGGTTACAGTCAGTTTCACAGTAAAGCCTGGACGACAACATCAGGCTTGTTAACAACATGGCCCAGCGCAAATATAACCTTGTATCCCTGTTACACCAGACCATTACTTCTGGAAGAATAAGTAATCAGCTTTGGCAGTGACTGTTGAAATGTAGGCTATTATATTTATGCTTAAAAATACTGTGAAATGAATCTACTGTAAAGGTATCTATTTGCTAGACAAAGTATCTGTCTGATATTTGGAGATAGTGGTTAGGGCTTTGGACTCTTGACCGGACGGTCGTGGGTTCAATTCCGGTGGGGTCACTGCTGCTGTACCCTTGAGCAAGGTACTTTACCTAGATTGCTCCAGTAAAACCCCAGCAGTATAAATGGGTAATTGTATGTAAAAAATAATGTGTAAAAAATAATGTAATTGTATGTAAAAATGAGATATCTTGTAACAATTGTGAGTTGCCCTGGATAAGGGTGTCTGCTAAGAAATAAATAATAATAATAATAATAATAATAATAATAATAATACCACCCTATTCCCATTAAAAAAAATAAACCTACTACAAAAATAATAAATACATTTCCCAGTGCTGCTGGGGCAAATGTCCCGCCTTCCTGACGTGCATCTATCATTGATTCATTCTCAATACCCGCCCCAACTACTGAATGACAGCACATTCCTACATTTCTATTGGAGACTCCGCTTACAAGATTTAAAACGAGATTACAATCAGGATGGAGGCTTGTTAGCGGGATTTCAAGCTGTATTACAGTTAAGATACAGAGGAGTTAAAACAGAATTGTGGCGAAATGTACAAAAATGCCTATACACAAAAAACCCAGAAGAATGTGCCTGTGACCATAGGGATTTCATTGTGGAAGACAGCAGTGGAAAGAAGGTACAACTTAAGTGTGCAAGTACTGTCAAGTTACTACTATACATATTGACAGAAAACAAAACGCTCAAGCATTTTGGAAAGTAACCGAAAACACTAAATTTCATACAGTATATCAAAAACGAAAGCCCTGAAAAAAAACAAATTTACATAAAACTCAAATAACTTAAAATAAGCACCGGAAAATACAATTTAATAAAACCCGAAAAACAGAAGCCCTAATAATAATATTACAGAAAAGATGGCAAAGAAAAAGTTCACTATCCACGCATCTCTATAGCTGACCTCATTATGAAAATATATTATTGGCATTTTTAAATCCACCAATTTAATTTTTTTTGTATTGGGATGTTTTATCGGGTTTTATCAGTTAAAACTGAAAATCAGAAGCCCTAATTATCAATAAAAATACATGATTGTCTTTTGCTATCACAGAATAAGCAGTCCTGTGTCATTTCTGAGTGACTGAGGCTAGAACGGAGACTTTGTTGATTTTAATTAATTAGTAATTGCAATAAAATGATGATGTTTCCAACAACTAGAAACCTGTTTGAGGGACTATTTTGATCCAAAAGTAAATATATTTCTTTCCGTTCCAATACTGTAACTTTTATAATTGTATCCATCACACACTCCAAGGCTCTTGTGCATTTTGGTGTATCATGTTATTGTACAAATCTTTTCTGTTTTCATTTTATTATGACTCTCAGATGGGGGTACGTGGTGGACTACATTTTTTGGAAGGGTATGCAACTTAAAGATTGAAAACCTCTGTCTCCCTAAAATTGAGGGGGCCACATTGACCCTCAGTCTGTAAGTCCTGGAGCGATATTTGTAATGTTGGCATTAAGGCTTAGGCTATTTGAATATAAATAGAATGAAAAAAGCGAAACAAGATTTATACGAGAGCAAGTATCTGAAGCTGCTTCTGAACAAAATACATCTATACTGTACTTAACAGAAAAAAAAGTAAAAAGAAAAAATACCCGTTTAATAATGCAAATGTTTGATTTGCTTCAAATGAAAAATTGATAACCCTGTCCCGACCTTACAGAAGACTCCAGTACGGATTTGTCTCAAGTGTATATTGTCTTTAGTAATAAATTAAAAGCAGTATTATAACAAATGTGAATTTAATGAAGATCATAGACTTTGAAAATACTACGATTCAGTTTCTCCATGTGTGATGTGGACCCGGCGTAACAAAACTACTGTTGGACACCAATGTGGAATATGCAGTTAAACACATTATGGCATCAAGCCAGTGTTACAAAGGTGCAATAATTCTAATTCTTTTTAAACGTTTGCGATTGTCAGGATTGTCAAAATACTGGATTACGGTATTAATGAAAAGTATGGACATTTTTAACAAACTGTGGTGTGGACATATCATGTTCTGACACTCACAAATGGAGTAGTTAATTTTATTTTGCATATAAATAACTTCTATATTTAAAATGACAGCGCAACAATACACATTTATACATCTTAATTGAAGGTATGTCACAAATACCAGTTTGGAGCACTGTCTCTCAAATCTCCTTCCCTTTCGTCTTCTGCCGTCAGCTGATATCCCACTATGCCTTTCGTCTTAAAGGAGACAGCCTCTAAACATGACATAACTCGCCTCCCCTCCCCCCCAGAAATAACTGAATGGTAGAATTTCAGTTTTAGAATTTTAGAACGACACTTGTCAATTTAGTAACTGGAATGGGGACCGGTAAGACCGGCAGCCTAGATCAGTGGTTCTCAATCTGTGGTTCATGGACCACTGGTGGTCCACCGGCCGTGGAAAGGTTACATAATTACGAAAGAAAGCAGCAACATAGGTTTATGGATCCCATTGCAAACCCAAAATTTGAGACTATAAAAACTCATCTACAGAAGCAGGAAGAAAATGCATATGTTAAAACAGGAGGTGGATCCGAGCAATACGCATAGTCCCTTCACCACAGACAAACAAACAAGATAGCTGCTTCCACATCCAGTACTCAAAGAACCCCCTATCATGGTCGTTAGTGACATAGCCTGGATTCGAACCTGCGATCTCCAGGCTATAGGGTGCATCCTGCACTCCACACGGAGCACCTTTACTGGACTCGCCACTCGGGAGCACCTAAACATTGGAAGTTTAAAATATTTCCATTTATTGTAATTAAAATGAATGAATGAAGCTTCCGTGCTGGTCTTTTTTGTTGATAAGGAAAAAATATGAAGGAGGCAAAGAAAGTTCACAATCCACGCATTACTACCACTGAACCGGAGAAGCCAATAAAAAAATAAGTTCATGGCATTTTTAAATGTTTGGTCTCTAACAGGCTAGCATTGTGGTTTATGTCAGCACTGTTTGCGGAGCGATTGAGACACGGATTGAGGCACGGAGGCCAACCACAAAATTGAGCACTCTTGACCAGTCGAATTACGCACTAAAGTATGAATTATCGTAACAGACCGTTTACATTTAAGTAGATTTCCATTTCTTTGTTTTGTCAAATCAATAAAAACACAAGCTGCCCAAGATTTGTTTGTTTTGATTTCACCAAGTTGTTGTCGCTTGCTTTTTTTTTTTTTTCAACAGAGGTTTTGTTTCTTGTAATTCTATGCACTTCTACGCAGTCAAGCCTCTGAAGAGATGTGAAGAAAGGAATGTCACTCATTTTTAAAAATTTTAAAAAGACATCACAACAATGTGTATATTTATTGAGAGTGTAATATGTTGTGTATTGATCATTTATTAATGAACTGTGCTACGGAAAAAAAAGGTTTTGCCATGCATTGTACTAGTTACTACAGGGTAAAAAAATCTTAAGTCATTCAACGTGCTGAATCCAAACATTTCCTTTAATAAAGATTATAGCTGGAGATTTGTAGCTGTGCTGGTCGTGGATGTATTGTATCCAATTCACACACGTACATTTCTGCTGTAATTATCAATTTAAAATTTCACCCCCTCTGTAAATTCATGTTAAATGAAAGCTAGAACTGTTCTTCAAAACTCCAATTTTAAAATAACTTTGCTCAAAGAAATAGGCCCACCCATCGCATTAAAACAAAGAAAGGTAAGTCTATGGTTATTCTTAGTATTATAGTGCTTTATGTGCTTATTTGTCAGTCGGCTATACTGTTTATTGTGTGGTCCACTGAGGCTTTAAAAAAAAAAAACTAGGTGGTCTGCGAACAAAAAAAAGTTTGAGAACCACTGGCCTGGATAAATGTCAGGCTTTTCAAAGCAGTGAAATATAAAAGTGCCAAAGCCAGGGTGGTGCAGATCACATTGTATCCTGGTGGCCATTTGGTCACTAGCTTCAAAACCTGGTGCCAAGTGAACTTTATGGTGGACGACATTTTCAAATGGGGACAATATGAGGAGACACGTATATTTTGCACACGTGTGAAAATGTGTATTGCTTTTGCATGCTTTGTTTTCATATAATGAATGTTTTTAATTTTTTTTTATTAACTTTAGATTGTGGGAGGGGAACTATATACAATCGATGTGCCAGAGTACTAACTCCATGAAATTCCAGGGAACTATATACATTAAATACCAGGGAATTATTTACTGTGTGCATGAAGTGCCAGTGAGTGAAGATAAACAATTGTAGTCAAAAGGTTACATACTTTAATGGAAAGTTATAGTTTCTAGAAATCAAAACAAAGAATTTTAGGGAAAAATCTTTTGTAGCAAGAGTTTTGCTTTTGTGGATGAGGAAAAAAAGTTACAATAGAGCTACAATTATTTATTCCAGCAATTTTTTTTGCAAAACTCCAAAAATGCCAATTCAAAAGTATTCATACCATTTGATGCTATGATAGTATTGTCTACAAGGTGCAAGAAATTTCAATATGATAATGCAAAACCTAACTCTAGAAAAGTCTAGAAAATGCTGGATTGTAGGTGAACATTCTTAGAGAGTATAAAAGGGTTAGGCATAGGATGATTACTGTCATTACCAGCAAGTCAATATGGGATAAAGTAAAGAGCTATCTGACCTTAGTCAGAAATGATTTGTCATAAAGCTGGAGGAGGACAAAAGAAGATTTCCATGCTTTTGGAGTGAGTATCCCAATTTCAGCTATTGTTTCTATTATCAAGACGACTCATGGTGCTGTCACAACACTCCCTCGGTCTGGAAGAAAGAAGGTTCTTTCACCAAGAACAAGTAGAATTGAGGAAAGTTAATAACAATCCGAGATTGACTGCCAAAGATATTCAAAGTGAATTGGTTGCAAGTGGGACTGGGGTTTCCATTTCAACCATAGGTCAAGTATTGCATGGTGAAGGTCTCAATGGTCGCAGGACAAAGAAAAAGCACTTTAGGAAAACGTCACAAGGACAATCACTTAAAGTTTGCAAAACGACCTTTGAAGGTTTCTATAGGAGTTCTGGTCAAAGGTTTTGTAATTAAAAAAAGAGCCATAGTCGTTACGTTTGGAGAAAGTCTGGTGAGGCCTACAAAGAAAACACCCTACCTACTGTCAAGCACGGAGGTGGTAATATCCTTCTATGGGGCTGTTTTTTCTCTAATGGTACAGGAAATTTAGTTCCAATACAAAGTAAAATGGACTCCATAACATACCAAAAGATATTGGCCAATCATCCGAAACCCTCCGCTACAAAACTTGTTTTAAAGCGCAACTGGACGTTCCAGCACAACAACAACCCAAAGCACACATCAAAATCTACTTCAGAATGGTTAAAGAAGAATAAAATCAAGGTTCTGGAAAGGCCTAGTCAAAGTCCTGATCTAAACGCAATTGAGAATCTTTGGTATCAGTTGAAGAAGCCTGTGCACAAGAGAAGTCCTCGGAATTTGAATGAACTGGAACAATTTTGCATTGAAGGTCCCAAAAAAAAGAAAAAAAATTGCTAAAGAATCATGCCAAAAGCTCACTGATCAGTTATTTAAGAGGTTATTATTGCTAAAGGTGCCTCAACTATTTATTGATTTAATTTTCCTCATCAAGGTATGAATACTTTTGAATTAGCATATCTGGAGATTTGCAAAAAAAATTGCTGAATTAAATAATTGCAGACAATAACTGCACATTTCTTGTAACTTTTTTCCTCATCCACAAAAGTAAAACTTTTGCTACAAAAGATTTCCTATAATTATTTTTGAGAAATTTCTAGAAATTATAAAATTTCCATTGGAGGATGTAAACTTTTGACTACAACTGTATATAAAAATGCCAGGAATTAAATATATATAACAATTCCAAGAAAATTATCATTTCTTTATTTCAGTTACTGTCATATTTGCTTTAGTTTTAACTCTAAAAATGGCAGGTAAGCAACACAAAATGTTTATTTACACTATTTTCAGAAATGAGAATTAATGGGGAATGTCATATTACACGGCAATGATAAATTTTTACGGAAATCGTGAAAGAAATACAGCTTTATCAAGGGCCTGTAGCGATGCAGTTCTCCGGCAGAGAAAAACTTTAAAAACCGTCCTGTTATTTTGAATCCACTTGTCTGAGCCGTAGGGCTGTGCAGACACCTCCACACTCCCTTCGTCCTTTGTTGTCAACCTACTATCTGAATTAAAAAAAACACATTTATAATAATCTTATTACAGTTGGCAAAAGCCGTCTCTTCTGAACTACAGACAAAGCATAATTTGGTATGATAACTTCCAATGTTCTACCCTAACGACTGCCTGGTGCGCATTACTATGGAAACAAGAAAAAGGGTTGGTGGAGTTTAAAAGGATTGGCTCTGTGAGATCAAAAGGGGCACAGCAGATTCTGCCAGTTTTGAAACAGTAAGCCTTTTACTATAGAGCAGAAGTTCTGTTGTACTTGTGCATAATGCTTAGGTCGCCAACGTGGCGATGTTACTGTGGAAATCTACTGGCTATATTAAAACTGAAGGTCGCATTTTGCAACCTGATTTTACCCACCCTGGCCACAGCCCTCTAAAACCACAACTTGTTTTATTCAGCTGTAAAAAAGATAAAACTGAGCAATACCCATTTTTATTTTATCAAAAGCTGACTTACCATACCAAATAAATCCCTATCTGAAGTCTGACCAACCATGACTTTCTCTCAAGCTCAGGTAGCTATGGCCTGCAGGGAAAGAGTCTCAATGGAAAAATGACTAGCAAATTTAAGGATGTTTTCTGTAAATGTTTTGGAACCGTTAGTCTCAGTTTGAATGTGTAACCATTAAATTAAATAATTTTTGCATTTAATTTACTGTGTTGTCCTTTGGATAAAGTGTTTTACCAGATATAGCCAAAATGTATTTTTATAAGTTAGGGTTAACCAAATTTCACCAAAAATGCTTATTACCTAAACAGATTCCTTAAAAACATCTTACAGCCAAAGGTAAAACTATGTCCAGTAGACTGGTGGTGGTTATCATCTAATAAGCATATTAAAAACAGAGGTATAATACATTTGAAGCTGACAATTCATTTAAGAATAGGGCATCAGAACCTGTTTGTACATGCACACAGGTTTTTAAACAGAAAATCAAAACCCCTGTAAGATTTGCATTTAAAATAGTTCTCCATGAAAATATACCACTCTATACATTATGTAAACACTGAAATGTACTGGTTTTAATGGTAACAAAAGGCACTATAGTTACTGGTTTAGTTTAACTGCAATTTCAGAAAATTGAAATGGTTCTCTATATTCATCTAAATATTGCAAATCACAACTGCCCTTCCTATTGTGAACTTTTCAATTTCTGGGGAGATAAGTAATGTCAAATCTTACCTGTAAGTACAACCTTTCCAGACACAAATATTAACAGTACAATTCTAGGTTTGATCATTCTGTAGATTAACCCTGGGAACAACTCTGGTTCATAACTAAAAAAAAAAAAAAAAGAGAAATGAATATTAGTAGCACTACATGTGATAACTTCAAACTTTTAATTCGAGTCTACATCAATTCTGCCCATACTCAAATTATACAGTATCAAAGAAGGATCAAGTAGCTTAAACAGTAGACACAGAATGTTACAATCAAAGTTCAAATGAGAACTGTTTATAGATTAAATAAAAAAAATTTAAAAAATTAAAAGGCACATACTGGAAATGCATACACCTTCTTGCAAGATACTCTTAGTTTTAGTCTTATTTACTACATTATGTAGAACAGACGGCAATTTTCCAATTGTTTATTTCACTCCTTTAAAACATCTAACTTTAAAAATGCTAAATCTGAATTCGAAATAGTCAACGCAAATGAATGTTAACTCCGACAATTGTCAAAAAGAAAATTAACTTAAATGGTTCTTACCTTTACAAACACCAATTATGATGGGTGAAATCACAAATTATGTTCCATAACTATTTCAACTAGAAGTCTCTCAAAGTCTTCAAAGTTAAAATGTTCATTGAATTTTATTTTAGTATTTCGAAATTAAGATCTCATTAAAATTTAATTTACTTCAATTGCACTAATCTCAAGAATCAGTGTACAACTAGTGTCTGCAGATGGAAGGTCTCCTGAGGTCAGGTAAAATTGAAGGGTTTCACTAGTGTTTCATAAGATATGCACAGTTGATGCCTAAATAAGCAGTGATTTGAACTTATTTTCAAATCACTTTCTCTTGATCACAGTACCAAAAAATAAAATAATGGTTTTACCTGCTAAACTGCTGATGTGTCAGTACCAACCCTTCTAGTCTGATTGGGAACTTCACATCACAGC
The DNA here is from genome assembly GCA_030684275.1 of Acipenser oxyrinchus oxyrinchus. Taxonomy (NCBI): domain Eukaryota; kingdom Metazoa; phylum Chordata; class Actinopteri; order Acipenseriformes; family Acipenseridae; genus Acipenser; species Acipenser oxyrinchus. The sequence goes on from CM060251.1 coordinate 30,249,808, forward strand.
TTCCCACCATGTTCTGAATCTTAAAGTCCAGGAACTTTGCTGGGAAACCTAATTTCTGGACAACTCTGGCATATTTTCTAGCTGCCAAACGGGATTGTTCCTCACTGCAAGAATCCAAGGATGAATGTTAACACTTGTGCTTATCTTTACTTGACTATCACAGCATAAATATAGGTAGGTCGAGTGGATTCAAAAAAGGGACATACATTAGTACAATGGTTTAAATCATGCAATGCAGAACCAGGGTAATGGTAAAAAGAGAGCGAAAAAGAGAGCGAGACAGAGAGAGCGAGAGCAAAAGAAAGAAAGAAATGAGCTTCTGCAGGCAGACTGGATGGAGAAACAAAATTAACAAATATTCCAGAAGACTAATTTGTCTTTCTTAAATATTTCAGTGGCATTGATTTAAGCTAAATCTGAATGTTGTAAAAACATATCCACCTATGATTCTGGCCTCCTTGATTATTGCATCATAGTTGGATTTGTTGTGAAATTTTTAAACCTGGGGATGTTTGATGTCAATGAGGCGGAATGCATTCAATACAAAGAAAAAAAAATTCACACATACCTCTTGGCTCCGGTACACACCATTTTCCCTGAGCTGAAGATAAGTGCTGTTGTTCTTGGTTCTCGAATTCTCATAATGACAGCAGCAAAACGCTAAAACATATTAGCACTATTGTTTTAAAAAAATATCCATTTCAATTTAATAGAAATACAATTTTTCACAATTTTTATACATAACATTAAATCACAGTATGAAAGGAATAATCCAAAATCGCACTTCAATCCAGTCGCTGCGTTCATACCACATTATTCATCATAATTGTCTTGCCTGCTCTGATCAATGGTCAGTTATGCATTTAGTAAACCACAGGGACCTTTTTTTTTTTTTCTAAATGTCTGTTTTGACAAGACACACAGTGTGGTTACACTGTGCGATACAGTCCTGCTAAAATATTTATTTTCACTGTTTTGTGAAAAAAAAAACCTACATACCCCGCTGCTTTAACTTCATAGCAAAACAAACTTAATGACGAAGTACTAACAAAATATCCTCTGGTTGATGGGGAGCACTATGCAGCACCAAGACTGCCTTTTCAAACTACAAAGATTTCCTTTCCATATTGACACAGCAATACATGGCATATAATTACCTCCCTGCAAAATCGATTACACTGTTACAAACAGAACGTTTTTTTTCAGAAGGCAGTGACACATTGCAATGGGTGTGGAAGTCTGAATATCAGTCCAGCCCTACAATGAAAATAATTACATCCGAGCCATTAAATCTAAGTGACAGACCAATACTGCACCTCTGCATTTACATCGCTCCCTGTGCAGCTGGCTCTTGCAGTGATATGCAACTTCTGACAATTGTGTAGAATATATTCAACTCTTACCTTTGGATTGTATTCAGCGTTTCGGGCACGAAGTGCTATTGTTTTCAGGTCCAATTTACAGCCCAAGTTTACAGTGGAGACAATATTCCTGAAAAATAACAAAAAAAGAAGAAAACAATTGTAAACAGCAGCACAATTAACCAGCTACAATAGGGGAAAGACAACTGTATAGTTAACAGTTCTTTACAAAAACTGAAAGGAATCACTATGGGTTTCCTTAATACAATTCTAAAACTATGAGGCAGACACCAAAAAAAAAAAAATTTTGCTTGGAGAACCAACAACCTTAATTGCAAGGCCTTGTCATTGTAAATCACAACAATACACAGGAGAACAATTCTTTACAGCAGAAACATTGCAATGAAACTGAATTTGTCTGCGTGGACATGTTGACTTCCATTCCCTACAATAAAGTAGAAAAGCTACTTGCTGTAGTTGTGGAACAATGCCTGAGCTCTCGGAGGCAGGAGTCGCAGGGGTGATGGGAGTCATGGGGGTTGAAGGGTAGAGGGGTGTTGTGCCTGGCAGACCAGTCGTGGTAACAGTCTGGGAGTGGAAGAGCTGTGGGGTCTGGCCAGATGACACCTGGACAACTCCTTGCTGGGATGTGGACTGCTGCTGCTGCTGCTGCTGCTGCTGCTGCTGTCTCTGCTGCTCTTCTAACAGGGAGAGGCTGTTTGTGCTCTGAACAGGCTGTGGAGTAAGCCCTGTGCCATAAGGCATCATAGGGCTGAAAATAGGGATGCCAGGCGTCATCGCACCCTAAAGGAAAAAATATAACCAAACTCAATATTTACACATTACCCACGCCAAGAACAACCCTATTAAACTGAAAATATGTTCCATATGATTCTATCCACTCGCTACATACACAAAGGGAACATATTCCAAGAAAGAAAAAAAAAAAAAACTACCTTTCCCACAAAGCAAGTGAATATTCAATCTACCAACTAACTAGCTCACTGTGACAGAAGACTACAATCCTTCCTATTGCTATTTAACAATCGGTTAGGTTTAATTGGTAGATTTTGCAAAAGCCACACTAACCTGTAACAATCAGCTTTTAAATGGAAAGAATGACAATGAAAAATATACTATTAGAAACTTGCACTAGTCCTGCTAAACGTGTTTTACAGAACTCCCCTGGTTTGTATTATACTATTGAAATGACAAGGCCAGGAGTTTAAGCAATCAGGATCTCTTAAATAAACTGTGCTCTCTTTACCTGGACACTCAACACCAAATAGTAAATCTCCAGTCTCAAAGTGTGAACAGTTCAGGACAGATTTATCTAGAGCCTCAACTGCTCACATTATTGGCACCTGGTAATGTTTAATAAAATGTCTACAGGACAGTTCTGACCCAGGACCGGGTGCGCTACTAGTGGGTTTGTAAACCTGAATGCTGCTAGTGTTTTTATTCACATATTTTTAGGGCTGCAACGAATGGTACATTTTGACCTTTGAAGGTTCAGAACTCATTACCGAAGGAAAGTCTGAACCTTCAATGGTACTCATTTGCATAATTTACTGGTTACGTCACCATAGCTACTTGTTTATGTTTGATTGAAAACCCTATTTTACAGGTAATCCATATAAATGGAATAAAACATTCACGTTTAAAAATACGTTATATAGAATAGTAATCATATTTTTATAATTTAAATTTAAATAGAAATACACGTTGTTTATTTACACGTAATAGATGCTGCTTGTGATATATACAGTAAGCTTGCATTGCAGCAGCACCAACTGCAGCAGACTTAGGCAAAACAAAGCTTTATTTAACAGTCATCGTTCCAAGCACGCTATCAGTCACATTTTACTACTACTAAAAATATTAATACTACTACTAATAATAATAATGATGGTTATATTTGTCAAGGGACCCGGAGATTGGTTGTGCCTCCATGATACAACAGTTGCGCGCACTTTGCTTTCAACCTTTTTTTTTTTTTTTTTTGATCGTCTGGGCATATAACAAAAAAATACCAAACAGACGAGGGATTGAGACATTTCTTTCAATAAACTTTTGCACAGTACTGTATATATATATAAAAAATTATATATATATATATATATATATATATATATATATACAGTACTGTGCAAAAAGTTTTAGGCAGGTGTGAAAAAATGCTGTAAAGTAAGAATGCTTTCAAAAATAGACATGTTAATAGATTATATTTATCAATTAACTAAATGCAAAGTGAGTGAACAGAAGAAAAATCTAAATCAAATCCATATTTGGTGTGACCACCCTTTGCCTTCAAAACAGCATCAATTCTTCTAGGTACACTTACACAAAGTCAGGGATTTTGTAGGCATATAGTCAGGTGTATGATTAAACAATTATACCAAACAGGTGCTAATGATCATCAATTCAAAATGTAGGTTGAAACACAATCATTAACTGAAACAGAAACAGCTGTGTAGGAGGAATAAAACTGGGTGAGGAACAGCCAAACTCAGCTAACAGTACTTATCTTGCTCTTATTGTATTATTACCTGTACTGTAACACTTGAAATGTATTTGCTTACGATTGTAAGTCGCCCTGGATAAGGGCGTCTGCTCAGAAATAAATAATAATAATAATAATAATAATAATAACAACAACAACAAGGTGAGGTTGCTGAAGACAGTTTACTGTCAAAAGTCATACACCATGGCAAGACTGAGCACAGCAACAAGACACAAGGTAGTTATACTGCATCAGCAAGGTCTCTCACAGGCAGAAATTTCAAGGCAGACAGGGGTTTCCAGATGTGCTGTCCAAGCTCTTTTGAAGAAGCACAAAGAAACGGGCAACGTTGAGGACCGTGAGCGCAGTGGTCGGCCAAGGAAACTTACTGCAGCAGATGAAAGACACATCATGCTTACTTCCCTTCGCAATCGGAAGATGTCCAGCAGTGCCATCAGCTCAGAATTGGCAGAAAACAGTGGGACCCTGGTACACCCATCTACAGTCCGGAGAAGTCTGGTCAGAAGCGGCCTTCATGGAAGACTTGCGGCCAAAAGCCGTACCTCGGCGTGGAAACAAGGCCAAGCGACTCAACTATGCACGAAAACACAGGAACTGGGGTGCAGAAAAATGGCAGCAGGTGCTCTGGAATGATGAGTCAAAATTTGAAATATTTGGCTGTAGCAGAAGGCAGTTTGTTTGCGAAGGGCTGGAGAGCGATACACGAATGAGTGTCTGCAGGCAACAGTGAAGCATGGTGGAGGTTCCTTGCAAGTTTGGGGCTGCATTTCTGCAAATGGAGTTGGGGATTTGGTCAGAATTAATGGTCTCCTCAATGCTGAGAAGTACAGGCAGATACTTATCCATCATGCAATACCATCAGGGAGGCATCTGATTGGCCCCAAATTTATTCTGCAGCATGACAATGACCCCAAACATACAACGAAAGTCATTAAGAACTATCTTCAGCGTAAAGAAGAACAAGGAGTCCTGGAAGTGATGGTATGGCCCCCACAGAGCCCTGATCTCAACATCGAGTCTGTCTGGGATTACATGAAGAGAGAGAAGCAACTGAGGCTGCCTAAATCCACAGAAGAACTGTGGTTAGTTCTCCAAGATGTTTGGGCCAACCTACCTGCCGAGTTCCATCAAAAACTGTGTGCAAGTGTACCTAGAAGAATTGATGCTGTTTTGAAGGCAAAGGGTGGTCACACCAAACATTGATTGGATGTAGATTTTTCTTCTGTTCACTCACTTTGCATTTTGTTAATTGATAAATATAAACTATTAACATGTCTATTTTTGAAAGCATTCTTACTTTACAGCATTTTTTCACACCTGCCTAAAACTTTTGCACAGTACTGTGTGTGTGTGTGTGTGTATATATATATATATTATATATATATATATATATATATATATATATATATATATATATATATATATAATTTTTTTTTTTAAATTTTATTTACAATGCCACTTCTGGAATTTGGGGCTGCTCCTGTGAACAGACAAACTAGATTTAAAGTATGGATTCTTTTTGGAAACATACATAAAACTACTGCACATGTTTACTTTAAAACATATAGTTTTGATTGCAGCGTACCAAAGTTAGTCCACTTGATGCGTCTAACTAGCGGATTAAGTAGGTTTAATCCACTTGCTTAGACTAAAGTTAGTACACTTGTTAATCCCAATTGTAGAGTACCAGAAGATAATCACCACAGGTGGATCATCCACTAAATCGGTCTAAACAAGATCCTGATTGCAGCGTACCAAATCGGATGAGAGATGATCCTGTTCAGGAGGACTTACTTAGTACTATGAAGTATAAGACTAACTTAGTACGCTTGCTCGTCCTACATTTGTACAACACATTTTAACACAAAGACAGCGTCATTATTATCTGAAATTACATCTAAAAACGAGTGAAGTGGAAAGTGTAGCCTTTTGAACCTCAATCTGATCCCTTTGAAGCATTTGGTTCGGCAAGGTTCGCTCAGTCACAGAAATATCCTTAATAAAATTGACAATTGCACTACGCAACAATATAATGTACCTTAATATATTGTTGATACACTATATCACTGTTTCTCAACAGGGCGATACTGCCCCATAGGGGATGTTTACATCCAAGAGGGCGGGAGGAGGGTTTTAGCTATAAAGGGGGCGTTGTGTTTTCTTATTTAAAAATTAAGGAAACTTATTTCAAAATGTTGATTAACTACTTACACAATGTGCCTGTGATGTACTCACCAACTTGTGCACTATAAGATCATGCACACATCAAGTCAGAAATGTTTGTTGCTGCGCAGCAACATCACTACCATTTCTGCTATCCGGTATGTCATGCAAATGTCATATGGTCCAATCAGAACAAAGCAGCCGTTCCATTTATGTCTGTTGCCATGTTACGTTACACGGCTGAATTTCACAGTTTATTCTTATTGTTATCTAGTGATATGCATTTGAGGAGATTTTTGGAATCCGTTCCGAACCGGGTATTTCGATTCTGGTTCCAAAACTATTTAGAAAAACATGTCCTTATGTCAATCACGGCTCAAATTTGCGAGCTTCTCAAAATTGGTCTCCGTGATCAAATATTTATTTGCATTCGCCATTGGCTAGTGGGCAGGTGTGATACAAAATAATTTAGTTGTAGTATCAGTTTCGCTGATTTTTTAAGTTTTTGCCCATAAAGATTTTGGCCAACTTTGAGCCCTGTCAATGTGTGAGCAGAAGTTCTGACAATATTGTGCAATCTATGAAATCGCCCTGCATAATTAAAGTTAACAAAATAATCAATAATCTCTAATTTGCACAGTAACAGTTTTATTACAACAGCAAAGCCATTGTGTGCTTGTATATGAACCTTGTTAATTGCAATTTCACAAAGCTTACAATTAAAAAAAAAACCTTTTAACCACATAGTATGTGCAAACAGGTCAGTGTATGTTAGGATCCCAAGCCGAAATACGACCCCATCGGCTTGGGGTTAAATTACTTTTTTAGATAGCTGAAATCGTGTCGTGTTCGGCTTGGTGTTGTCTTGCGAATGATCCCCTCGAGGTGCTGTATCTGTATTGCTATCCACAGCATGGCGCCACCAAAGATGATATGTTGGCAATATTCCATAATAGTAAGCATTTTACGTATGTATCTACATGTTGATTATACCAGTGACTGGGGTTTAATTATTTTAGTTTATGAATTATTTCTCGGAACTAGTGGAAAAAAATGTAATTAATAATTGATGTCAATTAAAACCGCATTGTTAATCGGCAATAATTCTAATTTTTTTTATTTTCTGTGGCAAGCGGGCGATGACATCAGGTGATCCTTAGGGGGCGTTGTTACGAAAAAGGTTGAGAAACACTGCAATTATTCAATTTCTTAGACAGCGAATGTTTAGGGTAGTTTAAATAAACTACTATAGCATTATGGTTGAGGAACAAAGTTAAGAGATTGGTTTCGTGAGTTCATTAAACTATTGCACACACTTTAATAACGTGCTGCACGATAACATACGGTGTATTTAAATAAAAAAAAAGCAGCACGTTTGATGTATTCAATTTAAACTGAAATGTCAGTGTAATGTGTATTAAATATAAACTCATTTAGAACTTAAGGTTCAGTGTCAAGCAGCAATAGGCTACCGGCAAGTTAAAATGCAAGTGTGATCCGTGTGCGGAATGTGCATAAAAAGACATGCAGTAGGCAAAAGTTATATTATGAATATAGGTGCACTTTTACTTAAGTGTTTGCCCGAATCACGCGTAATAATAAAAACGCTTTTACCATTTTATCATTAATATATTAATTTGCTTTTTCCATACCTTTTAATATTTATGACTTTTTTGCCGGTTCAATATCTTCACTGTATTTTTTTTTTTTTTTTTTTTTTTTTTAAATGAAATGCTAGTAGTGACAATGCACACGTAAATGTCAGAGTTTGTCTTTACACTTTTAAATTGTGAATTTCCATCCGCATTTGTAATAGCTTATCATGGGTTAGTCCTCATTATCGGTCTAACTTGTTCCACGTGTTCAGGTCAGCTAAACCAATTTTCAGGATTAGCTTTTTGGTACGCTGCAATCAGGACTAATTTAGTACAGAGCAGCAGGATTTGCTAGACCGCATTAATCCACTTGATGCGGACTAAATCACTGGTACGCTGCAATCGACCCTTAAGGTCCAGATGGGGTGGGGGTAATGTCTGTACTGAATTGGTATTTTTCAACTCACCTGAGGAGAAGATAACCCTTGGGCATATGGCGGCAAACTGTTATTCTGCTCCATTCTGTTTTCTAATATCAGTCGTCCACAAAAAGTGCTTGTATTCTAGTGAAACTTGGAAAACTTCAAATCAGCGTCACCACACTGTATCCCAGACCTGCAAGAGGCATTAATTACACAAGATGAGATGGACAACTGGAATTCAGAACCTAAAAAAAAAATAAACTGAATTTGCATAAATTGAGTACAGTATTGTGAACCTGTTTTGGTTAGTTATATATTAAAGTTGGAAGCTAGTCTGTTAACCAATAAATAAGTTAGAAATTCTATATCATGAATAAAAATCATGGGAGGCAACTGCAATAAACGCAGAAATATAAACTACAAAATGTTTCAATCAGGCTAAACGAAGTAGTTCTTTATTCCTGTCATTAGAAATAAAGTATGAAATTATACAAACACTACAATTTGTTTTTAACACGACCAGGAAATAACATTATTTTACTGTTGCAAAATCCAAAACCATGCAGTACAAATATTTGCACAAATAGGTAATTTTGTCCACGTTTCAGCTTCACTAACAACTAAACACCATTTTAAAAATGTAATGCACTACAGAATACGTATTATGATAACACGCGCTGCAAGAACCATAGGCTATTTATAAAATCGGTACATTAGGAACCGATGAAGAGCCATCAATAAGTTAATATATTTTAGTTTTCTGCAATGTCATTGAATAGAATTAATGGAATGTTGGTGTATGACGGCAAAAGTGTACGTACGCGTGACCATGGAATTGGGGGCGGTAAATCAAATCACTAAAGACAAATAAACAGACTACATTATTTTCGTTCCGCTAATATAAATACAAAACAATGCGGAGAAAAAATCCCGCTCACTTTTTTAAATTCTGATTTGCACACATTTCTCTGTTATGTGCACCCGCTTATCTAACAATTCCTTAGCGTTCAAATATAAATATTTTTTTGGTAATTCTTACCGTCTCCAAAATACAATTAGAATCCCCACACAAAATTCACCGTCACTTATATTTGCTTTTTCCACTGTGCTTAAATTTCCTTCTCTCACCATTCACTTGTGCAGCGGCTGAGTTACCCAGCAAGCTGAGCGCAAAAGTGCAACCATCATGTTTACTTCCGGAGCAGTTGTATCATGCACGCGTTTTCTCAAAGTCTTTGAAGTTAGTTTTAGTTACACAACAAATAATGTTTGTTAAATAAAACAAAAACACAGAATTCCTGTGATATTTTAAAACAAAAACCTTAAATAAGCCATGACCTGAGATTCACCTTTCACCTCTGGCGTATGAGCAATATACACCCACGTGTTATGGGTTATCCAAAATTCAAAAACAATGCGCTGCAAAATACATGTATGGAGGGTTGTTTCCTAACTAAGAAAGCATCTCCCAGGTCCTAGCTGGTCTGACCAGCGACTCCCAGCTCTAACTCCATTCTGAAAATAGGGTTCTGATGTAAATTCTTCCTTTGTAACTGTTAACAATTGTATGCAATGTCTTTTATCTGAAAAATCACTGTTGATTTCCATAAGAATTATTAGCAACATACCAAAAACATACTTAATTTGAAAAAAATGACTGTCCTAGCATGTTTTTGATATATTAAAGGAAGTTTAATGTCTGTGATACAGAATATGATAATATTAGCAGGATATACAAATTGAACTGGGAGAAAAATTCCTATTCAACAAATTAATGACTGTTATTCATTCAGACAGTAGATTTACATAATGTGATGTCTGTTCTTTATCATTCGGTATCTGTTATTTGTTCTACATTAACTAATTTGCTTTAGTTTAAAAAAAAAGGCATGTCACAAAGTTATTTACCGTGGATTACAGAGTTTGGTTTGCAATGATACCTGAGGCAAAGCTCTGACACTTTTAAAGCTTCCTATGGTAATGCCTGATGTAGAGAGCCTTATTGCTTGTATACTTCAATATTTTCTGAAAGTTATGAGGAATTAAAAAATGTTTTCCTGCCAAACAGCACCCAACTGTAGCAATATTCAGAATACTGTGCTATGTTCTTAAAATACTTTTAAAGTGGTATAAAAAAAGGGGGGGACGGGGACAACATTATGGTCCTGTCCCATATATAATAATTTGACACCATATTAACAGAATACCATCAATATTTAAATCTTGTGAAAACAGCAGAATTTAAGAACAAATCACAGCTACATATTGGTATAGAATTTAAAAAAACTATGAATAAACAACAAAATCTTATCACAAGATCACAAACCAACACACATCACATAAACAACACGTCAAACATCTTACTAACAGAATAGAAATGTCATAAATATGATCGTTGATAAAGTGATAACTGACAACATTTTTATCATTGCTTAAGACAGGGACTCTCATCTTTGGTCCTTAGCGACATCCAATAGTCCAGGTTTTTAATCCAACCAGCACTTAATAGTTTGTTTTAATATGTACACTTCTTAATATTGCATATGAAACACTTAAATGTCCTAATTCATACTAAAGTCTAGGACATGTGAGAATTCTATATGCAATGTAAACCAATGGATTTTAATAAAAACATTTGCTGGTTGAAATAAAAACCTGGATGATTGGAGATCCCTGAGGACCAGCGTTAGGTACACAGTCAGTGGACAGAACAAGAGAAATATTTAAAAAAATTAACTGTTTTAATATATACCTAACAAAAAAGAAAACAGTTTCATCAATACAATATTGTTATTTTGCATATCACCTTTAACAGTCAAGTTGTTCACACACACACACACACACACACAGACACGCACACACACACCGAGGCACCGGATGTACTATTGTCTCTTGCAGCCACTGAGAAAACATATTTTAAATCTTTATATAGAAGTTTACTCAAAATTGCAAAATGGGCTACGGGTACCTTATACAGGCAAACCGGATTTGACATTGACCTGAGTTACAAACATTAACGTCTGATTCAACTTTGTTGTTAATCACGGATTTAAATGCAATTAATTTTCACCAATAACATTACTCAAAATGCGTGAGATAGTCTCAGGAATGCGTGAGCCCAATGCGTAAGGCTTGACATATCTGTAACTGTCACGGAAGGGTTTATTTTTGTGTACAAAAGTTATTCGTTTAATAAAGTATTTATAATTATGTGTGTGCTACGTATTTCCTACCTTGGTGGATAGTCATTTTACATTAGTGGCTTGTCATGGCAACGTATTCGCTTGTAATCGCTTCTTATTCACAACGTAATTGGCACAGTAGCCAATAAACCTTTGGTGTATCATTTAGACAAGAATACTCTTTTATTGAGATTTTACATATTTACAATTTGCACCCATTCTTTTTTCATTCATTTTACATTTCTTTTAAAGATGACATTCATGCATACAGACATACATTTTGTTTTAAAAGCATTTGAAACACATTTAAAAATACCAAGACAATTGTGCTTTGTACAAGGTTAAAACAGACACAGATTAAAATCAACATGATAAAGCCTGTGCTGCTTTAAAAGTGACAGATTAAAAGTGACTTAAAAAAAACAGTGTTTGTGAGGGCCGGGGAGTGCTCTCTTAAAAAGTTCAAAAGGTGAACATAAAACAGAACTGAACTATACAACTAAAATAAACTAAAGGGACAGGGGCAAAAGGGACAGTGTATAAAAATGTGTTAAAATTCTAAAATTTTAAGACGCTTAAAATGTAACTTTTAATAGTATACTTTAAAAATCTTTTAAAGATACATAAAAACAAAACAAAATCAAATAAAACATTCAAAATAAATCAAAAACAAAAGAGTCCATAAAATTGAAACAAAAAGACTACATAAAACCAGGGCACCGTTCAAAAATGGTCATGCCAGCTAAAAAGGGCAGAATGCTGGCATTACAAAATAAATAAAAGGCTTAAGCGGTGCCCCGTAGTCCCGCTCCTAGGAGCTAGCTGTTCCAGTCTTTGGTGCTATTCCATCTACACGTCCTGGAGTCCGACGATCCTCCAATCCGCGCAGGCCTGGTCCTTACCGGGGGTCCGGATGTCCAGAATTACAAAGTCCTTGATAAGAGTTTGTGCCCTTCTGGTCGTGGTGATAGTGTCTAGCTCCTACTTGTGATAGACACAGATGTTACGGCCCTCCCACAGGATCAGCTTGACCAACATTGATGACACGCTAAACGCACTTAGCTGTGCTGGTTGTGATTCCTCCCGCAGGCCCATAGAGCACAGTCTCAGCGGTCATCTTGGTCATGTCAGCAAACCTGTTTAGGAAGACACAGACAGAGAGCCAGACACTGCCAGCCACATCATACTCCCAGAAGATATGGGCTGGTGTTTCTCTCTTGCGGCACTTTGCATAGGGGAATGTTTCTACTTGGGCTCGTCCCCTTCTGAACATGAACGCTCGAGTGGGGAGTGAACTGTGGACGGTTTTCCATGCTATATTCTTCTGGACATTACTGAGGCAGCTGTCAGACACATTCTCCCAGATTTTTTGGCTTTGGGTGAGGGAGAAAGCAGCTACTTTAACAATTTCCTGGGAACCGGCAAGATGTTTAGTTACAGCCTTGTATTACCAGGAGGCCAATTTTGCTTTATCTAAGCCCAATTTATATAAAGTGTCCCTTAAAGGTCTATAGTACAATGGGGGGTCCCATGAAAAAATGAAAGCCCCGAAAAAAAAAGATTTATATAAAACTCGAAAATAGCTAAAAATAAGCACCGAAAAATACAATTAATAAAACCCGAAAAACAGAAGCCTTAAATATCACTAACATCTTCAAATATTTCAGATCCAATCATGGAGAAACCACTAACATACAACCTTAACATAAGCATTAACATAACTAAATTGCAACATTCCAGCAACATCGTTAAAAGGTTGTGTCAGTGGGTATTAAGTAACAGTTTTATTTTATAACAATGCCACTGTACACCACCAAAGTATAAAGCAAAAGTAAACAAGGATATGCAAAACGCTAGAAAATGAACAAGCAGATCATAAGAACATAAGAAAGTTTACAAATGAGAGGAGGCCATTCGGCCCATCTTGCTCGTTTGGTTGTTAGTAGCATATTGATCCCAGAATCTCATCAAGCAGCTTCTTGAAGGATCCTAGGGTGTCAGCTTTAACAACATTACTGGGGAGTTGGTCCCAGACCCTCACAATTCTCTGTGTAAAGAAGTGCCTCCTATTTTCTATTCTGAATGCCCCTTTATCTAATCTCCATTTGTGACTCCTGGTCTTTGTTTCTTTTTTCAGGTCGAAAAAGTCCCCTGGGTCGACATTGTCAATACCTTTTAGAATTTTGAATGCTTGAATCAGATCACCTCGTTGTCTTCTTTGTTCAAGACTGAATAGATTCAATTCTTTTAGCCTGTCTGCATACGACATGCCTTTTAAACCCAGGATAATTCTGGTCGCTCTTCTTTCTAGAGCAGCAATATCCTTTTTGTAACGAGGTGACCAGAACTGAACACAATATTCTAGATGAGGTCTTACTAATACATTGTAAAGTTTTAACATTACTTCCCTTGATTTAAATTCAACACTTTTCACAATATATCCGAGCATCTTGTTAGCCTTTTTTATAGCTTCCCCACATTGTCTAGATGAAGACATTTCTGATTCAACATTAACTCCTAGGTCTTTTTCATAGATTCCTTCTTCAATTTCAGTATCTCCCATATGATATTTATAATGCACATTTTTATTGCCTGTGTGCAGTACTTTACACTTTTCTCTATTAAATGTAATTTGCCATGTGTCTGCCCAGTTCTGAATGCTGTCTAGATCATTTTGAATGACCTTTGCTGCTGCAACAGTGTCTGCCACTCCTCCTATTTTTGTGTCGCCTGCAAATTTAACACGTTTGCTTACTATACCAGAATCTAAATCATTAATGTAGATTTTATTATTTATTATTATTTGTTTATTTAGCAGACGCCTTTATCCAAGGCGACTTACAGAGACTAGGGTGTGTGAACTATGCATCAGCTGCAGAGTCACTTACAACTACGTCTCACCCGAAAGACGGAGCACAAGGAGGTTAAGTGACTTGGTCAGGGTCACACCATGAGTCAGTGGCTGAGGTGGGATTTGAACCAGGGACCTCCTGATTCCAAGCCCTTTTCTTTAACCACTGGACCACACAGCCAAATCTGCATTGAAAAACTTAATTGCATCTACCACTGTTAATAATAATGAAAACAATAATATCCACTAAAAAGACCACATCCAGTGTAACGCGCATTGTATTATTATTATTCATAACTCGCCGTTTAAAAAAGACCCACAATTATGTCAGAGGAAGAGACCCTAAAACGGATGCAGCTGCATGCGACGAACGATGTCCTTCCTCTTCACGGGGAAAAGAAATGCTGCGAAGCCGGGCTGGGAGGGAGTATTAGCTAGCAAGCTAGCTGTTGCCTCCGTAGAAGTACATGATAAAGCTAGTGTGACAGGCTGACCGAGGTATGGAGACTCAGAGTCAGGATGTGCAGGGAAAATAAAAGACTTTTAATTAAACAAAATACACAAAACAAAAGGCACGATGGCCAACCAAAAAGACAAACACAAAAACAGGCTTTAAACATAAACTATCCCAAAAAGAACAACTCACTCTCTCACACAGGTCTTCTCACTCTCACAAAAACTCTCCCCGAGCTGGAGAGCTGCAGGCTTTTTATACAGGTGACCATCTCCCGATTAGCAACAAATTAAATCACTTCATTAATTCGGGAGATGGCCACCTTCTGCACGAGTTTTCTAAATACTGTGTGGATGGGGCTTCCCATCCACGTTACTAAATAACAACAAACAAACAGCTACACCGTCATATAAATACACTAACTAAATCAAAATACAATAATAATAATAATAATAATAATAATAATAATAATAATAATAATAATAATAATAATAATCACATACAAAATAACACAGGGGCGGAGCGGGAAACCCGTTCTAAAAATAAACAAATACATTTAATCAGCAGGGCTTACTACAGCCCTGCTACAGCTAGCTATGATGTAATGCATCTATTTATTAAAATATGATACAAAGCAGTGTCAAATAGCTAGCTAGATTGTTTCACTCTGAATCATATAACTAGAAATCTGTATATCATTAAACGTGTGTTACTGTAGCTAAATGGTCCTATATAAATCCTGTAGTTAGCAGCCAGTTATTTCTCAATAGCAAATGATTTGCCTTTGTGTATTTGTACTCCATGAAGGAACAATTACAGCAAAATCCCCTAGCTGTATTTTTTTAAGGATACTTTAAAAGAGAAAGAAGTTATTTGACATTGTGGTAGGACAGGAAAATGTGTGTCTGCATAACTGATAAACAGGCACACATGTTTATGTGTACTCGCATTGTTTATCATCTTTGTTATAGGAGTTGAAATGCACACCAACAGGGACAGGTGCAGATGCAGGGGAGGCCACTGCTGCAACGTGGCTGTGGTTTATCCCAATGCATGAGGCAATTGGTGGTAGACCCTCTATTAGTCCTAATTGTCATAATTGCCTCATGCATTGTGGATGACCGGTCTACGTCGCCAATAGTGGCCTCAGATCAGACCCCCAGACCAGCAGGTTCTCCAGAGCAGGCCCCCAACTCAGCAGGAGGCTCTCTTGTGCAGACCCCCAGACCAGCAGGTTCTCCAGGGCAGGCCTCCAACTCAGCAGCAGGCTCTCTTGTGCAGACCCCCAGACCACTAGGCTCTTCTGAGCAGGCCCCCAGCTCAGCAGCAGACATGTCAGCACAGACCCCAGAAAGCCCCCAAATGCCCACCCCCAAAAAAAAGGAAGAGAGGAGATGCAAGAATTTTAGAATTCTTAAAAAGGAAGCTGCGAGGGATGCGGCAAGGCACTGTCAAGCAGAGGCCCAGACTGAAAGATTGCTCTCCTTCTTTGAGAGAATGGTGGAAAAGGAAAAAATCTTTGTTTTTTTGCTCATAAGTATAAGAAATAAAAATATCTTTACAATTACTTTTCTGTTCTAATAAAAATGATTTACTATATCAAGAGACTTTTTATGAACTGCAGTGACACACCATAAAGACACCAGCCACAAAGGGTAATAATAAGTGCTTATAGGGATAGGGATATAACTTCAATGTATAGTGTTCATTATCAAGTTACAGTAAACTAAATTCTTTATATATATATACAGTATATAGCCTGGAAATCGCAGGTTCGAATCTAGGCTATGTCACAGCCGACCGTGACATAGTTCCTAGGGGGCGGCGACAATTGGCTGAGCGCTGTCCCGGTCTGGAGGGCTTAGGTCGGCAGGGGAATCCATGGCTCACCGCGCATCAGCGACCCCTGTAGCCGATAGGGCGCCTGTGGTTCTGCAGTGGAGCCGCCAGATCTGTGTTGTCCTCCGGCACTATAGGTCTGGTGGCATCGCTGTGGATCTGCAGTGTGAAAAATGACGGCTTGGCAGGAGCACGTTTCGGAGGACGCTTGTTCCATCCGCCGTTTCTTGAGTCAGCGGGGGTTTGCGAGCGGTGAGCCGAGGATACAGATAATAATTGGGCATACTAAATTGGGGAGAAAACTGGGGTAAAAAAATTGGCGACGACTAATTTAAAAAATAAATAAATAAATAAATAAAAATTAAAACGTCACACGAAGTATACACTTGTCGAATGGTGTAGGGCTCAAGGGAATGGTTTGGGACGCAGCCTGGGATGGCCTTCCATATGCAGCGGATGGAACCAAACACTTATATACCTATAGTTAATGGAGCACTGCTTATTGCTAAATTGGCAAATTATTGTGGACCACAATAGCAATAGCTGTTCACATCAACTGTATGGGACGAGCTTTCCTTTCGGGTCCGTTGGTGAACAGACCCGGAAGGAAATTTGAAGAGCTGAGAACCTGCGTGCTGTCTTATTAACATGTCGCGGATGTGCACAGCAGCCCAGCAACAGTAATTGTAGTGGTCAAATGCAAAGAAGAGGAACATCAGTGCTTGTAAAGCTTCTACGTAAAGATGAAAGTCATTCTCTCTGTGCGCACAAATGAAGTGTCCGGAGCACTATATCCCAGTACTGGAATGTGGCATTCATCTTTATCATATTCTGCCCGGAGTGAGAGGAGGTTCTGTTGTGTCCACAGCAGAAGCTTGTGGGCCACACGAGTGTTATGTATTAAACAGATTTAAATTAAATTAAAAAGGAGACTACTTGAAATTTCTAAAGAACAAACTTTAGACTGCATCTCAAATAGAAAATCCGGGTGGACTGGAGGGGAAGCAGAGGCAACAGTAGGCTGCTCATCATAAATAGAGCACCTCTGTTCTGTCACCGGAGGTCAGGGTACCTGCAGGTATAAGCTCTGATAATTACGTCGGGTCTCTGATGAAAGACCTTCAAGAGGCCATGATTATAGCACAAGAACATGTCACCAAAGAGTAGCAACATCAGGCTGAGGTAGACAATCGTCGAGTCAAGGGAGTGCCCATTGAAGAAGGAGATAGAGTACTCGTGATGAACAAGAATCCAAAATCCCCTTACAGGCCATGAACGAGTGCACCGAAACCTGCTGATGTTGGTTAATTTCTTACCTTTTGATGTTGGAAGAAACTCTGGACAGTGTCACTCCTGCAGGTCTTCAGACCATGAGGAAGAGTTTGAATCATCCGATGGCATAGCTACAAGAGAGTAGCTGCCCCATGTTGGGCAGCAGTGTGGAGTAGTGGTTAGGGAACTGGACTCTTGACGGGAGGGTCATGGGTTCAATCCCAGGTGGGGGGCACTGCTGCTGTACTCTTGAGCAAGGTACTTTACCTAGATTGCTCCAGTAAAAACCCAACTCTATAAATGGGTAATTGTATGTAAAAATAATGTGAAATTGTGTAACAATTGTAAGTCGCCCTGGATAAGGGTGTCTGCTAAGAAATAAATAAGAAGATTCAGAGTAGAACCTTGGAATGGGTAGGACTCTCCCAGGCACAGATGGATGTCAGAAAACTCCAGGAGCTAGTTCAATTTTGACGGCTTCAGAGGCTAGTGCTCCTGCCCCTAACTCT
Organism: Acipenser oxyrinchus oxyrinchus; assembly: GCA_030684275.1. Taxonomy (NCBI): domain Eukaryota; kingdom Metazoa; phylum Chordata; class Actinopteri; order Acipenseriformes; family Acipenseridae; genus Acipenser; species Acipenser oxyrinchus. Next base: position 30,267,980 of record CM060251.1, read on the forward strand.
TGTTTAGAAAACGTTTCTGAAGAATGAAGTCGTGCCCCCCTCTTAGTTGAATCAGATATCTCTGAGCCATGTGACCGAAGAGAGCAAGCGTGAGCCTCACTAATAATGATAAATCTATCCCAGAACAGCAGAGTGCAATTAGTCAGGTTAGAATATGGGTGGGTCGCATTGTTAAACCTGTTAACCGTTTGCTGTACACAATGTCAAACCAGGAAGTAATTCAGGGACGAAAGAATACCGTTGACACGTCCATTTTTCAGATTTCTAAGAGTTAGTTCACAAATGCTACTTCAAGCACAAAAATGAGAAGTTTGTTTAATTTAATGTCATTTCTTTATTTATTTTTTTAACCGCAATTCATCTTAGTTACAAATTGGTGTTCCTTAGTATAGGGTTCACAGACGTCCTCAAGAATGGGGTATGTGTAAGTTGTATATGGCATCTTACTACAAGAAGGTGGTGGGAGAATTTAGCGCTACTCTATCACCTTTTCATCATTTGTTGGATACTAGTATAGTTCGTCAATGCAGTGTAATTGCTAAGACTGAATTACTGACCACAACTAGATCCTGGTGATTATTATGTATGCAAATGTAATTAATAATGCCCTGTACACATTTTTGTATTAACTTACCCTCATTTATTAGCAACCCTCATATTATGCATGGCATCGTATGCTGATTAGACGGCGGAGTCAGCGCCGCGAGGCAACCAAAAGAAGCGCTTAGCCGATTAATTAATTGGCCATTTACACCGTGCAAACGTTTCAGGCAGTGTTTGACTTTTTGTATAGCTTGTCTACTTCACTTTAGCCTGTGGTAAATCAAATCCAACCTGTTGATTTTTTATTTGACTTTGGCATTTTGTTCTCAGCGTGTGGATCTCGGGGCTTGTGATTTGTGACCTACTAGAGAACGACGCACCGGTTACTTCTGTTTTCGCGCAGTAAGAAAATATAGGCTGCCAGTAGACTGATAATAAAAAGGTAAATTGATAATTTACCTTTGGTTAGTAAGCACCTAAAAAACTATTCAAATGTACACATATCTGGTATTTTTGAATTCGGGACACTCGGAGCAATTCAAGACTAATGTATTTTCACCTGTGGAGCTAAAGCTGTCAATATTCCGCCATCTTGTATGACAAGTTACATGGCAAGCTACGTCACTTAAACCTGCTTCACCATTGGTTGACACCCTTATGACTAATCGGTCTCAGTCAGTCTTGGTCGGCAACCGCCGCACACAGACAGACTGATCACATCTGAACAAAACTGCGTCTGAAAAAGATTCAACATGTTCAATCTTCAAATCTGAAGACATCCCGATTGAAATCTGCATAAACTTGGTTTTAAGGGCAGGCACACTGATAAGATTCATCCGAACTCTGTACGGCCAGTTGAGATGAGATGAGTTGAGTCGGGACGGTTTGAGTCGGGCTGTGTGCGGCGGGCTTAAGACAGCAGAATCCAGTAGGGTATTCACCAGTCACAAACACCAGTCCACAAGTGAGTGGATTCGACCATACTTTTTTGTTGTTGTTGTAAAATCCAGGCTTATTGGTCACGTTTCTGGCAATTCGCAGGCAGGCTACAATTAGCTGTCCTGGCATTTCTATGATCTTGCTCGATCGTTTTCAGTTTACTCACTACCGTTGAGACACCGGGAACTAATGAGAAGTACAAGCAGCTTGATAATATGCAAATTCATGCTGTAGAGCAGGGGTCGCAAACTCAAATGCCTACAGGGGCCAGGCAGGTAACGTAAATGAGTGAAGCGGGCCGGGTGTAACAAAAATCAACTGCCAAAAATGCAATCAAACTTTCTTTATTTTTACTGAACTATGGTGTACGCACGTAACATAATCCAACCATGTATGATATTGGAGATTGTATTTTAAATTCGAAATTGAAAAATACAAATTGAAAAACAGAAATATTTAATTATTATTTTTTCTTTCTTAATTCGTTACTCCTTTGATTTGGAACCAGAAACCTGACACCTTTTCTTCTGCACCAAGATGTCAATGTCAGGTCTTGTATTTCAGCGTTGCGATGTGCAGTACAGAATTCAGCCTTGAATCTTTTAACTGGGAACGATGTTTAGTTTTATTCAGTTTCATAACGGAAAACAGCTGTTCACAAACGTAGGTACTTCGAACATGGATAGAATCTTTGCACAATGGTTTTATATTTAGGTAACTACTCCCGAGATATTTGTAGAATTCTATCTGTAAAGGTTTTGATGCCGGGCAATTTTTTCACTTAATATATAACTGCATTTCACAGCAGCATCACTTATTTTATTCGCATTCAAAAACAAACCCTGTTGAAATTTCAGTCCTTTTTTCAGTTCATTAAGTTTTTCATCACGCATCTTTTCCGTATACTGGTCATAGTTCTTACTATGGTTTGTTTCATAATGGCGTCTTAAGTTGTATTCTTTCGACACAGACACACTTTGTTTGCATATTAAACACGTAGGAGTATACTTCACTTCCACAAAGAAATATGCTGTCTCCCACTTTTCTTGAAAGACGCGTCCCTCTCTGTCTATCTTGCGTTTTCCCACTTTTGATAGAGACATGGTTACAAGAAATATTTAACTATCATCATTACTATAATAAAAACAACAGTGCAAGCGTGATGATAAATGGCAACTGACACTCGGCCTCAGTGTCGGGGAGACAACAGGGAGTGGTGGAGACTGTGGCGAACTGGAGAGCGGAGAGCGCATGCCCCGTCTAAAGGCGGCAGATGCTACTCGGCTCCAGCCGATTGTTGCCATGCGAAAATGCGGGCCCAGTGTTGCCAGATCTTCCGATTTTTCAAGAGAAGCCGGAAATCTGGATTTTTATGTGAAATCTTGCGATTTTTAAATGTTGGCAACTAATTAATTATTTTTTTAAAAACACTGTGCGGGCCAAACATAATACGTCTGCGGGCCGGATCCGGCCCACGGGCCGCCAGTTTGCGACCTCTGCTGTAGAGCAAAATTGCTATGGGTATTCTTTATGCATTACATTTAAATATCTTGGGTAATTCAATGTGTAAAAAACACTCAGTAAGCAGCATATCTGGAGCACTGCATATAATCTAGAAGTTAAATTGAAAATGTAATCATTCAAATAGTTTGTGTTCTAGTTGTATTACCGATTTATAAAATTGTGCTGCTGTAGCTCTAAGAGAGTGATGTATGTGCCGCAGTGCTTGCAGGGACAGTGGAGGAGTTATGGGGAGTCCTGGTTGTTGTACAAGCGTGTAATCCATGTGTAACTTTGGTAGCTTCAAACTTACAAGAATGTTAGTTCATATTCCTGTTTGTATAATCCAAAAAGTAATAAATCAGGTTACTGGCCATCCAGAAGACAAGAAAACGTTACTGGATTGGTTTCACAAACATCTGTCTGGAAGTGTGTTTTTATGTTCATACTTTGTATTACTTGTAATTGTCTTTCAATACAATTTCATATCACTAGCAAAGAGGTGTGATTAAGCGATTAATAGATTGGATAGAGGTGTGATTAAGCGATTAATAGATTGGATGATTAAACAATCAACAGAAAATATCAAGATTAAAACCACTACTGGTTTCAGCTGTCAATCCAAACAGAATAAAGATATTAAATACAAGCTATCAAAAACAGAATATCAGAACATGTGTGATTAAATTAAATGAGTTTAGATAAGTGTCAATTGTATTATGCTTAGCAGTCCATCTACAGTACACATTTATAAATTGGTCCAAAAGGTAAAGATAAATAAATACCAGGATATATTTCTACTCTTTTTGAAGCTTTTGGCAGACAAACACAATTTAGCAAATCTGTTTTTGATTCCTTTATTGTGTTACATAAATGACAGTGTATAAAGAAAATATTGGGCAAGTTACACTAAAATCACGTATTGAAGGAAATAGTACATATTTATTCTGATTTGCAGAGCAGAGAAAATTGCTTAATCCTTTCGGAGTGGAACAGTCTCTTCCTTGATGCCATCCTTTGTAACAATGCAGATTCTAAGTGCATCACCAGTGTAGACATCTCTTTCAGCAGCAGAAATAAAAACATCCTTGACCAGCTGAACTGCCTTCTCTTGGGACAGAGGCAAATGCTCTACATTCTCCATGTTCTTAAATCCAATCTAAGGAAAAAAACAAAACAAAAACAAAGAGATATTTACATGATAAAGTGCACAAACTACCGGTATATAGCAATAAATGTTAGTGACAAACTTAATGACAAAGAGCAGTTAGAACGGTGGATCCACCACAATAGCTACAAGAAAGATAAATCAGGAATTGAATCAATGCATCAATAATTGATCATCTGTCCTTAAATTTCCTGAATCGATGCATCAAATTAGAACCCAGTTTGAAGTCTGCTGTTCCCGCTTTGCATTAAAACCTTGAGTTGTGACAGTGCGCTTCTTTTAGTGCTAGTACGGTAGATTAGCATGTTGCTAGGATACACAGTTTAGGCCTCTGCATTCGCATTGGACAAGCCAAAACAGAAGTAGGAATATTGTATTCACGTTTTCTTGATCTAAAAAGGCAAATTTTTTTTTTTTTTTTTAATCTATTAACTCTTATTTAGCTTTTGTTTCAAAGCATGATTGTTGTGTTTGGATTACATGGCAATATTATATAAAAAGACGCTGAATTTAGTTCGATAGTTAAATTAGTCAGGATTTGTGAGATTAATTCAAATGTTTTGCTTTTGGACATAAAATGTTAACAGTAATGAACAATGATAGTTCAGGTAGAAATTACTTCTGTTAAAATATAGTATTATTACAATGTTAACACGAACATTTCGATCAGAAAACTGCAAAGCAACAGGCTGCAGCAGCTCAACCTGGATTCAGTGCTACAGAGTGACACACGCAGAGAAAATGTGTTACTTTCGTTTTAAATTACAAAATACATTTGTTTTTACAGTTTTGTATGTAGTGCTTTTTATGTGTCAAGTTAATAAACCCTTTTTATGTTTAATTGTTCATTTAAATACGGTGTTTCGGCTTTGCAGATGTTTGATATGATGTGCTTGAATAAAACTTTTGAGTTGTATCTGATAGTCTGTCTTTCATTTTAATATTGATATTGTTTAAAATGTAACTGTCATAATGACTGCCAGCAGCGGTTTTAGGTATGAGTATAACCGCGGCGGTTCTAGTGTTAAAGGGACACCTGTGCGGACGTATTGCATATTTTTTCCAGTTGTTAAACTCTAGTGTTCTAATTTGAATGCAAGTTGTGCCTTTTTGTTTAACTATTATGCACAACAGTGTTTTTAGTTATTGGATCTTCTGTTAAAAAAACTAATGTTTGTTATTTATTTTAAAAAATAAAATGTCAATGCATCGATTATTGTTAATAAATGCCTATACGATAATCGAAGAAGAAATTAGGGTGCCGATTGCACCACTACAAATCAGCCAACCTCAGTTTACAAAGACAAATAATGACGCTTCTGTCAAAAAAGAGAAACAATTGCAACTGAAGATTGAAAGTATAATAACGTTGTTTAGAAAGTATTAGGATTCCTGTATTTTGGATGCATTGTGTGTACTTTAAGCTTATCTTTCATAACAAATTACAGGGCTCGAAATTAATGCCGGCCATGTGGTAATTGCCATGGGTTCCCTTCTCAATTGCCACAATGCCCCTCAAAATATATGTCTATTCACAGCAATTATGGCCGCAGTGCCCTTTCAGGATCCAAACATTAACATGATTTTGTGGTTAAATCACATCAGCGGGGAAAAAACAACAAACAGCGAACACTACCCTTTCAAGCACAAAGTAGAAAGCCTTGCTAATCTGCAAAACAAATGTGCAAAACTTGATCATTTTCTCAGGTCAGCAGTTTAATAGATGTTTACAATACTTACAAGTAGGGGTGTGCCGATTCATTGATTCACAGTGATCTGTGGTATTTTTCTTGACAACATGATTATCAATACGGTGATCCCTGTATCGATACACTATTTTTTTGGTTTTATTTAGTTTTAAATTACACTTTGTCTGCTAACAAACATGAGCATGCATTAATTTGTGTCTACACTGATAATTAGAGAATATTATTTATTTTTAAAAATTTAGCCTGGTTTTCTCCCCAGTTTGGAATGTCTAATTATTATTTATTATCCCGGTTCACTGCTGCAACCCCCTGGCGACTCGGGGAAAGGAGACTGGAACACGCGTCCTCCAAAACGTGTTGCTGCCAATCTGTCATTTCGCGCACTGCGGATCCACAGCGAGGCAACCAGACCTATAGTTAGGGGTCTACTTAAATCGCGGTAAATTTATGTATTTTTCACAGGTATGTTGCGGAATAAAATTAGGATTTCGCGGACATGTTTAAACATTAAATAAACCTAAGTAGACAGTATTTTAGAACACTATAAAGCCTAAAAATAGTGGTACTTGCTTCCTTACTAAAACAGAGTGCTGTCATTTGTTAAAGGCGAGTATGCAGCATCCCCCTGCAGTTGACTTGCTCATACATTGAGACTGCACGTCTGCATCCACTGAATTGGTTGGAAGTTAAGGCAAAGCTTTGCCATGTTATACAGATGTGGAAATCGATTAGAAACAGCCCAAAAACTCGGTTACACAAGGACATCTGGCATACTTTAATAAAGTCAATGTATGCAGAATGTTCGTTGTCATGTTATTTGTCCCATCCAATAATTTATTTTATTACTACCGAGTCAAAACAAAGAAGATGTGGCTATTCAGGTCTAAAATTCCAACTGTAAGCAGCAGGTTGAAGCGAGGTGGCTGTGCTGGATCATTTTAGTACTTCTTGTCTGCGCTGACTTTCCAGTTTGGTTTCTGAAAGCTGTTTGTTTTACGTTCTGATCAGCAGCCTCTGAAGTAGCCTTTTGTTTAATGTGTGATTCTGAAGCTAAATAGCGATCGATCATATTTTCTCCAAATACACATTAAGATATTAAAAACAATTACCTCAGTCTGCATGTAGTTTCTTTGGGAAATATCTTAAAACGATCATCAGCCGAAATATACTTTGCTTTTTTTGTCGTCCATTTCTACTATTTTCCCTCCAATGCTAAAAACTAGATTTTAGCAACCTAAATCAAAACAATGCAGCACCAACTTTGTCCCGCCCCCTCCTGCACAGTACAGGTCACATAAAAGCAGTAAAGATGCACTGATAGGCTGATTAAAACTGTCATTTGAATAGTAAACAAGAACGTTCACTGCTTTGGAGAATTTATTTTGTAAATGTTACTTGTGGACATTTTTTGTTTGTTTGTTTTTTGCTAAAGTGCAATGCACACAGGACGGCGAAGGAATAAAAAAGGGCTATCTGCAGAAGGAAGATACGTAGTTTGCGTCACTTGCGTTGTGCAGTAGTTCATTTAAACAAGTTTTCTTTTTTTTCCCTCTCCGTACTTGTTTGTATGCATTGGCCCCTAAGAGGTGAATTTCGCGGTGACCCCTCAATTTCACGATTTCCGCGAAATCGCGATTTACGTAGGTCCCTACCTATAGTGCCAGAGGACAACACAGATCTGATGGCTCCACTGCAGAACTGCAGAATCTCTACTTAAACACAAATTTAAGCACGACTAGAGCTATCTGGAATTTTGAAACAAACATGGCATTATGTCTTCTAGAGTTTTGAATGTTTGAGGAAAGAAGGAGACAGAGGAGATCCCCTGCAACTAGAGTATACAGGACCACAGGGGTGTGCGATTTTTGAAAAAAAACTTTGTTCAAGGGACAAAATGCTATAAAAATGTCCTGCTTAAAAATCTACTTGCTCCCTCCCGTCGCACAAAACACACACAAAAAAGTAGAACAAACACAATCAATCAGTTAGTGATTAACAGGGGCGGATCTAGCCTTGTATCTATGTCCTTGCAACTCAAATCTACAGCTATGGACAAGTTTTGCATACCGTATAGAAGGAACTCATTTTGCTTCATAAAGGCAAATTTTACGTTAACATATTAAATTACATACTACTTTGTAGTTTTCCACAAAAAACTGAATTTTTGTATACCACTAGTCCCGCTCCTGTTTCTGACAGCACTAGTCCGTCACACAACTCATTTGAGCTCAATGAGAATTCTTTTTGCTCAGACAACAACCAGGGTCTCGTTTTTAACGGAAAAATAAACTTGCCTTACCTTAAATATATAATACGAAAAAAGAATTTGAATAATGTGTTGTCTTTCGTTGACTATATCTGGTTGCACTTTATGTTCTACATTTATTATGTTAAATTAACGATGCTTATTTAGGCACTCTACGATTTGACTCTGGAAAGATAAAGTAGGTTTATTGGAGTAAAAAAAAAAAAGTTTCAGCAAGATATTTTCTTGGTCCGGGTAGCGTAGACGGTCATAATATCATGGTCTTGCAGCAGCCCTGAGGTGTATGCTTGGGACCTTTTTATACCCGACACCGAGACTTTTGTCTGCAACTGTATATTAGTTAACACCATGTACTTTAAAATCAAGGCTCAAATCTAGTGTATCTGTACCGGGCTACAATAAGAATCTTGACGAATAGTAAATACTCTACCTGGTTGTCGAGGAGGGGCTGCAGCATGGCACTTGCAGAGCCTCCTGCTTTGTAAGTATCTCTCTGGTATGATCCTACTGGGTCAAAACTGTACACTGCTCCCCTTCCTGGAGAGAAAACATTCAAATTGGTAGTTGAAAGGAAACATAAAAACAGAAGGCTATTGCTTAGTCATTACTTAGGGAAAGTTCAACGTCACATAGCAGCCTGCTTGTATTGTAAGAGAAGCCTGACAGTAATACTGTGCTGCGTTTTGTAAAACCAGTCTCCATTAAAATAAAATGAGAATGAAGACAATGAAATATTCTGTTATGCAGAACTACAGTATTCAAATGTAATTTGATTGGTGCATTTTTGTACTCCTTTACAAATAAAAACTTTCATCACCTAAAATATTTATCATTTTACTATGACATGTTTTTATGTTTGAGTATTATTTTAAAATGTAAAACAATATATTTTTTTAAATGAGCTGTAAAAAAACAACAAAACAAAACTATTGTACACAAGATAAACCTGGTAACCCATTAAATTACCTATTAAAGACAGAAACACCATCCTGTAAAGCAGAATGTGTGCTACCTATTTCAAATGGCATGTATGCATTGTTAATGTATTGGTTTCCTTGTGTCTTTTGGATACAGTCATTTATAGATTTTGTTAGTTAGTTTGTATATTGACTATTTGTCCCAGCCCTGTTGTATGGTTGGTCAATGTAAACCACACAAAATAGTTTCAAATCACAGGTCTTGCTCATTATTCACACTTGTGATCAGAACAGTGAATTACAACTAATTGACAGCAGTGGAATGCCGACTATAAAATCAAAAATGTGCCCAGAAAATCATAATTCAGTTTCTATATAAAACTTTAAATTAGCATAACATTTCTCACCTGCTGAACAATGCTGGGTACAATAAGTTAATTATTATGTAGAAATGATAAGTGGTACATACCTTCTTCATCTAGACCCCCAATGATGTTGTAAACGTAGTAAGGGAAGAATCGTCGAGAGTACAGGATGGTGGAAAGCATAGCTGCTATTGCACCGCTCGTCATTGTCTTGTTATTCGAGTGCTTATACATCTGAAACCACAAAGGACAAGAGCAGGTGATTGCAACTTTAGACTCCATTATAGTATAGCAAGCGCCTGAAGTTGTCATCTACTCTGCTGAAAGCTGTAGCAAAAATATGCCTACTTGGGTGACAATGACACAGCAGCAAAAAAGGTTTGAAGGGTGAGAGAAAACTTTAGTTTCAAAAGTGGGGGAATGGGTGGGGGGGTGGGGGACGGTTTCTGTAGCTGGGTTATAAATGAGGCGGGGTATTCTGTAAGGGATAAATAACGAGATGGGCTGAATCAGTGAAAATAATTCACTGTTCGAGTGCCTTAAATAAATGCAATCATGGAAAATAGAGAAACTTTTTTTTTGTTTTTGTTTTTATCTAAAATTTAGTCGTTGCCAATTAATTACCACCCCTGCGCTGACTCTGGAGGGCGAAGATGAACACACTCTGTCCTCCGAAGCATGTGCAGTCAGCTGACTGCTTTTATTCACACTGCGGACTCACCATGCAGCCACCCAAGAGCTACAGTGTCGGAGGACAACGCAGCTCTCGGGCAGCTTACAGGCAAGCCCGCAGGCACCCGGCCAGACTACAGGGGTCGCTGGTGCGCGGTGAGCCGAGGACACCCTGGCCGACCTAACCCTCCCTCCCCCCGGGCGACGCTCGGCTAATTGAGCGCCGCCCCCTGGAAGCTCCCATCCTCAGTCGGCAAAGGAATAGCCTGGACTCGAAATTGCGACGTCCAGACTATAGGGCACATCCTGCACTCTTCGTGGAGCACCTTTACTGGATGCGCCACTCAGGAGCCCCTATAGAAACCTTTTTAAGGACGTAAACAATTAGACAACAGTGCAGACTATTTTAACATCTGTATTACAACACAAAAAGTACTCCTCACACAGACTGCTAGTCACTTTTAACAGTACGATCCCAATGTTCACACAAAGAAGATTTATGGTAGTGAAACCATGGGCATAGCAGTAATATAGAATTGATCAAGTTCAAAACTAAAAGTTATGAAACATGCCTATCTGTTTGCTTTGGAGCGCCCCACATTGCACTAAAAAAAAAAAAAAAAAACAACCCGTTTTTAAAGTTAACAATACTATTTTTCAATACAATTAGATAAAACAATACTTAATCCAATGAAGACGAACGCAAACCAAATGGAAAAAGTAGAAGCCTGTATGTTTACGGTTTTGTGTTGTTCACCTTGCCTGCGGTGTGCATAAGTTCATTTAAATTAACCTAATTACATTTTTTTTTTAAATGGTTAAAACAGAAATCAGAAAAAAATGAAAATGGGAATCAGAACAAAATAACACAAATTCCATAGGGCCCTAGTCTTAGTACTGTACATTATTTCAGTAAAGTGAGTAGCCTGTGTGATTAAGGCACCTCACAGCTCCATTCATGCCACAGTAAAACACTAACACGTTTATTTATTTATAAAAAGAACGGCGAATAAGATGTCTGTTACAAAGTGCTTACACCTTTTTATTTGTCCATATTTTATTGTGTGTGTTCAACAGGACATCTGCAATTACAGAACAGCTTTTAATTATTTAAGCGAGCTGAACCGAGAAGCCGGGAAAGAGAGGGACGCTGGGAAATGAAGTCTTTGACTTTTAATGAAAAAAAAATAAAGGTTTTTGGTTCTGGACATGTTTTGTTTCTTGCCAACAATATACAAGTGAATGGAACTAAAAATGTAATCTTGTAACTGTTAAGTTTAATTTAAATAGAGTTGTTTAATGTTTTTTCGATGTTGGATACACACACTTTTTATGGAGCTTCTGGAGAAATGGTACGTGTAAAATCGATTATGAATGTTTTTATGCTATTAAAATAGATTACATTTTAGTGGTAACTTACAGTCCTCCTTTATGCTTTTATGTTTACCATTGTTTGTCTTTAAGTGGTTCTATATGGTATGCACTTTGAATAACAACCCAAGGTTAAAATAGGACTTAAAATATTGGAAGTAAAATATAAAAATATGAAATGAGTGAAACATAAAATTTATGACCGTTTAAACAGTTAAACGACCAGATTAACAATGGGTTTAAACGTGTAGTCAATTAAACGTAGATTTACAGCCCTAATTATAGCCTTTATAACTAGCCCTCCACTTTTTTACAACAGGTATAATTCTCAGTTTTAAGTTATTATGAAACGACAATGAATCTGACTGAAAATTAAACTGTAGTTTGTGCTAAATACATTTCAGAATAAAACCGGGAAAAAAAACACGGAACCCTACGTTAAATAGCTCGACAATTACTTTTCTTGATTTAGTGAATAAGAAGGCAACAGTTCAAACAAACAAGGAACACCATATGAAGTTGACAAAGGTAATATATAGAAGGGTGCTCAAACTTCTGTTCACTAACGGTAGCTCTGCAATAGTCCACGAAAATAGTAAGAAAACAAACATACCTGTACATTGTTGTGTAGTCAAATACGTTAGAGTATACTGCATGCAAAATCATCAATAATGTTTCCTTGTTTTTCTGATTATCGGGTGGGTTTTGACTCACTTCATTAACCTTTTAAGGACCGGGGTCATGTTAACACGATCATACTGATGTGGGCTTCTTGGATCGCGATCGTGTAAACACTAAAAAAAGCACTTAGTTTTGATGACTTACAGGGCCACCGTACTTTGCAGTACAGGCCTGAAACAGTAGGATAGGGGAGGGACTGAAGTTCACTTCCTGATAGTGTTTTTTTTCCCCGTGTGATGTCACCGAGAGGGGCATTTGGTGTCTAAAGCGCGGAGACCGTTTACAACAGCCCGGCATAGACAAAAGCAGAAACAAAACATCACAGGAACTTGTTTAGAGCCAATAAAAAAGGGGAAACACTGTAAATCTGATGAATTTAACTTGTTAGAACATTTATTCTGTCTCATGTGTTTTAATATACAATCAAACCTGTATTAAGAGACCTCTCAAGGGACAGTCTAGTAGTGGCCTCTTGACATGCTTTCCTGACATGCTTTCCTGTAATTATGTATGTCTCACAAACTGTAAAAGCCGGAAGATGTAATATGAACAAATGAAAGTATCTAATTTAATAACATTCATTTAGATAATGCATTTACAAAACAACTTATTTTGTGAAAGTAATGAATGCTTGCCTGTCTCAGGTCACACAAAATGTTTTAAATCCTTTGCAAATTTCAATGCCTGTGTCTGCCTTTCAGGTACGTGTTGATTCATTGCATCCTGAAACCAACGCCAGCTTAAGCATAAGCATCTTTTTTTGATTACCGCGCACATTGTTTTCATACTCAAGTATGGCTTGAATTTTTCAGTGTTTGTTTTCCTTTTAATGGTTTGCCTTTAAGTCTTAAGCCGCTACACCCTAATTATGAGAACATTCTGTTAAATTAGCAGGAAAGAACACCACAACACAAAACAGACACATTGGAAGCTACCTAGTTCACAGGGAAGTGTGATAATGAAATGCAAGTTAAAGTAGCATCTGGGGGAAGTGATTCATGTCATTGCTTGCTCTTGTGTTTGAATAATGAAGAAGGAGAAACAGAAGCAGCAAGTCAATCAGGACATCAAGATAAAAAGAAGCAGTTTAAGATATTGAATCGTCTCAAAACACGGTCACGTGAACAAAAATAAAAACCTAAAACTTCAAGCCCTAGTTCTTTCCATTTGAAAATGCTGTATCTGTGTCTTTCTAGTGCCAAATTGTTCAGAAGTTTTTCTGGCACTTACTGTCTTTACAAGTTAAATAACTTTAATTCTGTCATCTAGGGATGACCTTTTGTTTCTCCACATGTTCTCTTCCTTTAAGTTAAATAACAATTCTGTCATCTAGGAGGACCTTTGTTTCTCCACATGTTCTCTTCCTTACAAGAGAGCTGTTTTACTGATTACGGATACAATGGTTACTGTATTCCTTTTAATTTCCTTATTACTGATAATAATGAAATGAATAACTTATTTTATTTATAAATATTTATTTTTAGAAAATAAATCGAGAAGTGTCCACTATAAAGACGCGGAGAATAAGTATGTATTATGTCATCACAATCACTCGGTTGAAACAATGTCTTGTAATTTGCCCAAACATCAATATTTTTCAACAGAACTTAAGAATTGTAAGGTCCTAGAGTAAGGTCATAGAATAACACATATACATGTATCTCTAAGCAGAATACATAAAAATAAATTTAAAAAACCCACAAATATTGTGTTAAACAAACTAAAAGTTGTATCATTTCTAGAATGTTCCAGTGTTCTGAAAGAATAAAAAGGATACCATTTCCAAGATGCTACTGTAAAAAAATAGATTTTTTGTGAATTTTCATAGGAAGAGAGTCAACTACAGCCAAAAAAACACCTGGTTCTGGGGAGCATCCCACTGAAAAGGATTGGTCCTGAAAGTGTTAACAGTACCAATACAGTGGTCACTGAATCGATAATGTGACCCCTGTATAAAAATCACGGTTCATGTGAATCGATGAATCGTCATGATGCTCCCTGGTCTGCATCTTCATTTAAAAACAAAATCGCCACCATTATCACTCTCACTATAACAATCATACAACTGATAAGAAATAATACATTCAAAATAAAAACATGGTCATCAACCAAACAATGACAAACTCAAAAACAATGGTGGTTCAGACCAATAACAGAAAATTCCCCCCCCCAAGTGTATTATACACTGGGTTCAGATAGTGGGGGTTTTTGGCCCAAAACAAACTCGAAACATATTATTGTGGGATAATATATCCACACCCATATGATTCTATGTATCATTTTCCCATAGATAGACTTATGAGAATTACTTGAGTAATTCTTAGTGCTTTACATCAAATCAAAGTAGATGCTTTAAAAGACAGCAAATTACATTTGTACCACTATTAATACAAACTTTAAAAATACACTATATAATGCATAAAATACCTTCAACCGAGCATCAATTATTTTTGTCAATGTCAGACAGTCTCCATGAAATCCACTGCATCCAATTACAGTTCTGTCCGTTCTGTAAAACAATTTAATAACTGATAAGATAAAACAAAGACTGCTTGTTACTAAACATTATTACTTTAAAATGTATTTTTATGTGTAAAATGCAAGTGACATGCTTTACATAGGATCACATGAATTATTTTATTGGCTATGTCAGTTTTATAGTTGAATATATAAAGCCCATTTCGTTGTTTCACAGAAAAAACACGTAAATTAAATACATTTTACTATCAATACGTTTCTCCTTTATGATTGAGATACATGAATGGCTTAACAGGTATTAATTACATTTTTAAAAGGATAGTAGAAAAGTCAGGGTAAAACACACAAAATCAGAAGCTCCAAACACAATGCATAGGTTTTCATGCAGGGTGTTTTTGTAGATTTTATTACACAACTTACAGTTTGTAGCATTTAGGCGAGTCTCTGCTGTGAATAGAGTAACCTTCACTCAGTCGAGTGTCAGAGGCAACGATAGCAAAGTCTTCACCAGCAACAGCCAGTACAGTCCTTGGAGGTGAAGGAAAAAGATCCAAATTTTACTTTACTGTCTGCTAAATACTAGCAACAAATCTGTTTCAGACAGACAAATACATTTCATTACAGGGCTTTTGACAAACATGTATGCTTGCAGTCCTAGTCTTTATTTGCAATGTAAGAAAATGTATGTGGGATCCACTAGACCTTAATAAGCTATGTGCAAGTGTGTAACAATTTAGCAACAACCATGGGAAAGTAGAAAGATTTCAGGGACTCACAGGGGGCAAGATAGTGGTCCTACCTACAATTCTAAAATTATTCAGTGTACGAATGCCCACAAGGATTGCTTTTCTTTGTTTAAAATAAAATTACACAGCAGAAAATTATTCAAACTTTTCCACAAAGAATGTCTTGTATAAGGTTAACTGAGTGTAATTTTATAAACACTTTACTGTTCAATATGGTGATTGTTCTTAAACAAAAAAATAGTAAACTTTCAATCTTAAAGTATTAATTTTTTCAATTTCTTGGAAAAACAAGTGTCATGGTGCAAAACAAATGTAAAACCATCACAAGTGATGCATTTAGACCAGAACTCATTTAAGCCCTGTTCACACTATTATTGGAACGATACTGGTAAAATTAGTTACGATACCACTTTCTGCTCCAACTCACTTTTCAACACCAGTACAAGACCAATACTGTTGCGATATACCTGTGCATATTTAAGCTGGTTCATGACACACTTACATCAAAGATATCCTGTATTACACCAGCTACTCCACTCCACTGATTCTCTATGGGGACCCTGGTCACGCTGCGTGCAAAGGGTTGTGGGATATAGAGAACTCAGGAGAAGATGTTCTATTGACAGTCAATATAGTGGTGTCGGACTGAGCTGCTCTGAGCTTATTTTATCGATGTTTAAAAATATTACACACTTGTGAAGTTTGTTTTACTCTTGCCCAGGGTTTTTTTTTTTATTATTTAGTAAATCGGCAATTTTTTTTTATTATTTTCTCCCAATTTGGCACATCCAATTATTTTTTAGGCTAAGCTCACTGCTACCACCCCCGCGCTGACTCGGGAGTGGTGAAGACGAGCACACGCTGTCTTCCGAAGCGTGTGCCGTCAGTCGACCGCTTCATTTCACACTGCAGACCCACCATGCAGCCACCTCAGAGATACAGCGTCTGAATACAACGCAGCTCTGGGCAGCTTACAGGAAAGCCCGCAGGTGCCCAAGCCAGACTACAGAGGTCGCTGGTGCGCGGTGAGCTGAGGACACCCTAGACGACCCTGGCCGATCTTTCGCTGCATAATCATTTGCTGTAAAACTGTGGTCTAGTAATATTATTGACTGTTTACACACAACATGTACACTGAGTGTACAAAACATTAGGAACACCTGCTCTTTCCATGAAATAGACTGACGAGGAGAATCCAGGTGAAAGCTATGATCCCTTATTGATGTAACCTGTTAAATCCACTTCAATCAGTGTAGATGAAGGGGAGACAGGTTAAAGAAGGATTTTTAAGCCTGGACACAATTGAGACATGGATTGTGTATGTGTGCCATTCAGAGGGTAAATGGGCAAGACAAAAGATTTAAGTGCCTTTGAACGGGGTATGGCAGTAGGTGCCAGGTGCGCCGGTTTGAGTGTGTCAAGAACTGCAACGCTGCTGGGTTTTTCACACTCAACAGTTTCCCGTGTGTAGCAAGGATGGTCCACCACCCAAAAGACATCCAGCCAACGGCAGGCCAGTGGTCGAAAACGGCTCATTGATGAAAGAGGCCAAAGGAGGCTGACACGAATTGTGCAGAGCAACAGATGGGCTACAGTTAGTCAACTGAATTTTATGGGTGCCGAAAGACCCATGAAAGAATGCACAACTCGTCGTACCTTGACACGAAAGGGGTATGGCAGCCGACGACCTAATAGTTCCACTTTTTTCAGCAAAACACAGGAAACTGTGGTTGCCGTGGGCGAAGGAATGAAAACACTGGACACTGGAGGATTGGAAAAACATTGCCTGGTCTGATGAATCCCGGTTCCTGCTGTTTCACGCTGATGGGAGGACTAGGGTATGGAGAAAACCACATGAGTACATGCATCCATCATACCACGTGTCAACATTGCAGGCTGGTGGTGGTGGTGTGATGGTGTGGGGTGTGTTTTCATGGCACACATTGGGCCCCTTGATAAAAGAGAAGCAACGTTTGAATGCCACAGGATATCTGAACATCTTTGCCAATCAGGTGCATCCCTTCATGGCAGCAGTGTATCCATCTGCTAATGGATTTTTTCAGCAGGATAATGCCCCATGCCACAAGGCTAGGATTGTCCAGGAATGGTTCCACGAACATGACAGTGAATTCAGCTTACTGCAGTGGCTTGCCCAGTCACCAGATCTCAATCCAATTGAGCAACTGTGGGATGAGATGGAACAAGCTATTCAGAGTAGAGATCCACTACCAGCCAACTTGACACAACTGTGGGAAGCATTGGAGTCAACATGGGCCAGTATCCCTGTGGAACGCTTTCAACACCTTGTAGAGGCCATGCCCCGATGAATTGAGGCTGTTCTGAGGGCAAAAGGGGGTGCAACTCAATATTAGGAAGGTGTTCCTAATGTTTTGTACACTCAGTGCATATACATCCACACACACACACACAAACACGCACGTACAAATACACAAACACATACTGTGATTATCTACAAGGGTTCTCCCCAGAAATTCTGTACAGCCGGGCGGCAGAACATTATAGCGGGGGGAGCACTTTTAAATGAAAAAAATAATACGATAAAGAATTTGAATAATGTGTTGTCTTTCACTGACAATATCTAGTTTTTTTTATGTTCTACATTTTCTTTTCATGACTTTTCAGTATGGTAAATTACTGTGTTTATTTAGGCATTCTAAGATTTGACTGGGGAAAGATAATGTAGGTTTATTGGAGTTCAAAAAAAAAAAAAACGGTAACCTTTTCACTTCCTTTTTAGCTTAATTACTGCTTATTGCTTAATTTAAATTGTATTTTTAAATTGTGTTTTCAGGGCATATTGTTAATGAATGTCTATTTTTGTTTTCACTGTTCTACAATTTTGAATGCAACTGTTCATTTTAACCATATATATATATATATATATATATATATATATATATATATATATATATATATATATATATAATTTATTTACACACATATATATATATATATATATATATATATATATATATATATATATATATATATATATTTACACAACAGTACTCACACATGTTTGGTCACCATCATAACTGTTGCATGAAACTGGAGGGTAATAATCCAGCACCTCTGCACTTAGGCATTTGTATGTCAGCTGACAAGTGTTCAGCTGATATCCCATCACACCTTTCTTCTTAAAGGCGTACAGCCTCTACACATGAACCCCCAATATCTCTCAAGCACCTGGGTACATTTTTTTGGTGCATATGTATAGCTATTATGTACTATATATCAGCATGCACTACAATAATACAACCAATATTTGACTGAATGATAACCCCAAAATAATCGTAATAATAATTTTTTTTTAATAAAGTAGCCGACGCAAATGTAGTAGGTGGTGGATTGCACCAATTGCCGGCTTATTTTAAAAACCCTGCATTTATTGTCACTATTTTTGCTTTGACAATAACTGGTTATTTTTTTAGCGGTCATTTTTAACATTTTAGCCTCTCGAAGTGCTTAACACAGAAAACCCGCCCCTTCAACTCTCTGATTGGTTAAATGTTTGTTATGTCAAGACATAACACAGCTGTCAAGTGGTACCAAGATTTTTTTTTTTCACCCAGCAATGCGCAAGTGATCTAATCTGCTAGAAGCGCAATCAATCCCTATTGTTAAAGGCACAGTAGCACCTGCAAGACGGGCGGATCGGGTTTGTTCAGCCGGGCGGCCCACCCGGCTGAAAAGGACAAGAACCGTGTCTATCTATGTTTAAAATAGGCACAGTATTAAAGATGACTTAACACAAAGGTTCTTTATTTATTAAGACTATCTAAATTCCCTTTTTAAGAAGTTCAAAGTCATATGGAAATTTATGTTAACTTATGTACAGTACGAATCTCTTCTTCCTCTTCTATTGATGTCACACTTTCCAGGTCTTCCCAAAACACAGCCATATTTTCTTTGTATTAGGTAAGAGCAGCAGTGGGGGGCGAGGGAGGGTATTTTCACGCTAAAAAATGCTATAAAAAGTACTTTTTTACCTGGGAAAGGGAATTGACGCTTGGGTATAGATGCGCTGGTGTGGCACTGTCTTCTGTGCGTCAAAAACAAAGCGGTATTAATTAATTTAACGGCAAGTCATATTAAAAAGTTTTATTAAATTATGTGATTTATGTCAACATTAGCGAAATATTTCACGTAAAATTGAGCTTTTAACATTTTAAAAGTTAAAAACAGTTTCGCTATACTTTACAATTTTATGGTAACCAATTTAAAACAAAAAAACGCAATATACAGGGTGTTCAACGAACAAAGTTCACAGATACTAGGAAATCACACACACACATATATATATATATACACACACACATACATACATTATATTATATATATATATATATATATATATATATATATATATACATATATACATATATATATATATATATATATATATATATATATATATTATATATATACTATACAGTACTGTGCAAAAGTTTTAGGCAGGTGTGAAAAAATGCTGTAAAGTAAGAATGCTTTCAAAATAGACATGTTAATAGATTATATTTATCAATTAACTAAATGCAAAGTGAGTGAACAGAAGAAAAATCTAAATCAAATCCATATTTGGTGTGACCACCCTTTGCCTTCAAAACAGCATCAATTCTTCTAGGTACACTTGCACAAAGTCAGGGATTTTGTAGGCATATAGTCAGGTGTATGATTAAACAATTATACCAAACAGGTGCTAATGATCATCAATTCAATATGTAGGTTGAAACACAATCATTAACTGAAACAGAAACAGCTGTGTAGGAGGAATAAAACTGGGTGAGGAACAGCCAAACTCAGCTAACAAGGTGAGGTTGCTGAAGACAGTTTACTGTCAAAAGTCATACACCATGGCAAGACTGAGCACAGCAACAAGACACAAGGTAGTTATACTGCATCAGCAAGGTCTCTCCCAGGCAGAAATTTCAAGGCAGACAGGGGTTTCCAGATGTGCTGTCCAAGCTCTTTTGAAGAAGCACAAAGAAACGGGCAACGTTGAGGACCGTGAGACGCAGTGGTCGGGCCAAGGAAACTTACTGCAGCAGATGAAAGACACATCATGCTTACTTCCCTTCGCAATCGGAAGATGTCCAGCAGTGCCATCAGCTCAGAATTGGCAGAAAACAGTGGGACCCTGGTACACCCATCTACTGTCCGGAGAAGTCTGGTCAGAAGTGGCCTTCATGGAAGACTTGCGGCCAAAAGCCATACCTCCGGCGTGGAAACAAGGCCAAGCGACTCAACTATGCACGAAAACACAGGAACTGGGGTGCAGAAAAATGGCAGCAGGTGCTCTGGACTGATGAGTCAAAATTTGAAATATTTGGCTGTAGCAGAAGGCAGTTTGTTCAGCCGAAGGGCTGGAGAGCGGTACACGAATGAGTGTCTGCAGGCAACAGTGAAGCATGGTGGAGGTTCCTTGCAAGTTTGGGGCTGCATTTCTGCAAATGGAGTTGGGGATTTGGTCAGAATTAATGGTCTCCTCAATGCTGAGAAGTACAGGCAGATACTTATCCATCATGCAATACCATCAGGGAGGCATCTGATTGGCCCCAAATTTATTCTGCAGCATGACAACGACCCCAAACATACAGCGAAAGTCATTAAGAACAATCTTCAGCGTAAAGAAGAACAAGGAGTCCTGGAAGTGATGGTATGGCCCCACAGAGCCCTGATCTCAACATCATCGAGTCTGTCTGGGATTACATGAAGAGAGAGAAGCAACTGAGGCTGCCTAAATCCACAGAAGAACTGTGGTTAGTTCTCCAAGATGTTTGGGCCAACCTACCTGCCGAAGTTCCTTCAAAAACTGTGTGCAAGTGTACCTAGAAGAATTGATGCTGTTTTGAAGGCAAGGGTGGTCACACCAAATATTGATTTGATGTAGATTTTTCTTCTGTTCACTCACTTTGCATTTAGTTAATTGATAAATATAATCTATTAACATGTCTATTTTTGAAAGCATTCTTACTTGACAGCATTTTTTCACACCTGCCTAAAACTTTTGCACAGTACTATATATATATATATACACACACACACACACACACACACACACACACACACAATCTTTTTCAGGGCTTTCGTTTTTGATGTACTGTATGAAATTAGTGTTTTCGGTTACTTTACAAAACGCTTGTGTTTTTTTTTTGTGTCAAAATATATAGTAGTAACTTGACAATACTCGCACACTTAAGTTTTACCTTCTTTCCTTTGCTGTCTTCCACAACGAAATCCCTATGGTCATGGGCACATTCTTCTGGGGTTTTTGTGTGTAGGCATTTTTGTACATTTCGCCACAATTCTGTTTTAAATCCTCTGTATTTTAACTGTAATACAAGTCAGGAAGGCGGGACATTGCCCAGGAGCACTGGGAAATGTATTTATTATTTTGTAGTAGGTTTTATTTATTTATTTATTTTAATGGGGAAAGGGTAAAGTCAACGTGAATAGATTAACCATTTCCACACTTTTTCTGGTGTTTATTGGCTATCCACCGATTTATTTTTTTTGTATCGGGGGTGTTTTATTGGTTAAAAGCGAAAATCAGAAGCCCTACATAATGTTTATGAATGTGTATGTGTGTGTATAATATATATATATATATATATATATATATATATATATATGTGTGTGTGTATATAAGTGTGTGTATATATATATATATATATATATATATATATATATATATATATATATATATATATATATATAATGACACACACGGTTAGAAACTAACAGTATTGTGCTACTAGTCCAAAGGACTAGTACCTTTTGAAACTTGCTTGTCCTGATGTAAATTTACTAGTCCTTATGTGAAGTGCCTTAGTTGTAATCAACAACAGTTGGGGTCCCAAAAAATAGGTTCAGATTTTATTTTGCTAAAAAATAAACAGTTATAAATTGATTTAAATTTTTTATTTCTTTTTAAACAAAAGCACCTTCATAAACACTCATACAGATCAATCGATCACCTGTTTGCACCTTGTTACCGAGTGACTACTGTACTGTGTGCTGAGAAACTGACACTGACAGCACCAGACGGGATGACAGAGGAAAAAATTCTCTCAGCTGTGTCACCTTGCCGACCATGAAGCTCCGCCTGAAATTGACACCGATGACACAAATAAAATGTTTATTTTATTGTACATTACATGTGTTGCTATTTATGAAAAATGCTGGCTGGCTATGAATGACTATCTACAATAACGTACTCATGTACACATGCAGTCTTCACTAAAGTTCCAGTTTAAAGATAGTACATTTCACATTTTTTTTAATTAGCAGTGGGAGAAAACCGCTTCAGCAAGTACAGTAGAATCTGCCAGACCTGACAGACGCTTAATCTACTATAGATACTAATGAGAGCATAACAAATACAAAAGAAAAATTAGGGAAACGCAGATCTTTTCAAGAAAGCTGGGACACTTTGTATAAATGGATTTTATATTTTTAAACGTTGCAATAACAGTTCTGCTTGTGAAGCATCCACACTATAATTTGACAGAACAGGTGATTTATTTGCACTGTGCAGAACCTTATTTTCCTCCATTGGTGCTTGAGCCCCGGAGCGCTCACAGAATCACCACCTATGCACCTATTATCAGTGATTAAAGCCTGGTTTTTAAACAAACTGATTATCGCTCATCAGTACTGCATTGGTATAAGTGTGTTTTAATAAAGTAATTTCAGCTTCCAATCACTTAAAATATGCTGACGATAATGTAAACACCAAGCTACAGACAGCGAGTCACAAGCTTTAAACGTGTTATTGTTTATAGACAACTCAACTTTATTATGAATATATTGTGTTATTATGTTTTAAGCAACATACTACGATGATGTTCATTATGGTAATTGTTTGTTTATTCGTTTTAAAATGTTTAGCAAAACGTGGCCTATTGTTTGACCTCGTTAGTACAACCATCCCCCTTTGCTAATGACATCTTCAGGTCACAGTCGTAACCCAGTATAAATCTCCACAGTTTTGTAAAATGACTTACACTTACTTCAAAAGATGCAAAGTGTTTCAGTAAATTCAAGCGATAAACTTCACATCCCACGCAGAGGGAGAACACAAACGTAAAACATTATTAAGTGGGGTTGGCATTGCAAGGGAGATGAAGGGAGGTTTCACAGTTCCGATCGAGTGACAGTTTTCTAAGCATTATTTGTGAATGCTTATTCACCATTGCTACACCCAGTTAGAAAATTGACTTTCCTGCATTTTAACGCAAGACTGAACGCGAGAGTATATGTGTACATTTGCTTTAAGCACTCGCCCAGAGGACGACTGAGACACAGACATCAAGTAGCCCTCATCAGATTTAATTACCTCAGGCAAGCGTAAGTTTCTAAGCATATTATATGTGGAAAGTGGAAAACTATTGCCCTGACAGGGGGCTACAATGCCTGAAGCCACAAGCTGAGGGGCATTGCAACCTGGAGGTAACAAGTCTTCCCTCGGGCACTTAATTTTCCACTATGAGCCATCTGCAGTACATATTTAACATATGAATCAATCAAGAAAATAAGTAAGTGAGGCAAGGTTGGATAGTAAATGTGACTATATATATTTTGTTTAAATACAGCTGATACAGCATAAGTAAATAAAAATAAAAAACAAACAGAATAGCAAATTTGCCTGAACCCTCCCTTTAATTTCAGAACTTCACGCATGGGCAGTAAATGCCATATCTACTTTTTTTCACGGTACACCAATTTCCAGTGACTCCGGTTTGGAGCACCATTTGTGCCAAAACTATTCAGCCATTAATCTGTCAATTTGTTTGTCAATTCATAAATTGGTCAATTTGTCCAGCAATTCGTCAATTCATACAGCAATTCATAAACCGAACGGGACAGTGCTTCGAAAATAGCATTTTTCACAATAATTACGTATTGTCATAATTTGCTAACGTTGCCGTTTTTTTTCAAAAGGTCTTGGGCAAATGTGAAATCTACTTCAAAAGTCTGATGCATTTTGTTAATATGGCAAAAACCAGCAAAATGTCTTACGTCCCCATTGACTCTCCATAGATTTTTTTTTGCCTAACTCTATATACCATAATGCTTTATGTGCAGTGAGACGTAAGTCTCCATTGAAAATCAGCAGAATCGAGTATCCTTGTTAAATACAATACATTTAAAAATGTCCTTTCTAATAAACTGCAATATTATTGGCTGACGCAGTTTTGAGTGAGGCTGGATTTTCATTGGTTAAAATATTAGTGTGCGCTCCCATTGGCTAGAAAGGTTGCAGTGGTTTCGGAGATTGACAGTTGGAAGTTTGTCTGTTTGTTGGGAAGTTTGTCTGGTTGATTGGAAATGTGCAGGTCCGTACAGACTTTAGTATTAATTGACAAATTAATTAATGAATTATTAGATTAATTAACAAATATGTTTATGAATTACTGTATGAATTGACTAATTTATGGACGAATTGCTGGACACATTGACCAATTCATGAATTGGCAAATTAATGGCTGGATAGTTTTGGCACAAATGGCGCTCCATACACCAGTGTAGTATTATTTTCAGGTACGCAGATAAAAGGTTGCTCTGGGATGGCTAAACAACTTCCGCTTAGAAAACACGTAAGTGCTCATCAAATCTGATACGTTATGCTGTTTTCGGTCTTTTTCATCTTTAATTAAATTTATAATATTTTTCCAACATTAAAAAAATAGTATGCGAATACTTATCATATGCAATAGATTGGGTTGTGTACATTTTTTACTTCTGCAACTTTGCGGTGGACTTTTCATTTTGTCTTGTTCGTCGTGAATTGTTCTTTTTGAGAAATTGATTTCCAGTTTAAGAAGTTTGCAAAAAAATAATGTATAATTAATATAGTTTAAAAAAAATATATGTTTAATGGTAAATGTACCTCTGTGACACAATAGGAAAACACATCACATCGCATTTGATTGCACCTGTACCAAAATCTCCCAGCGTACCACATTGTAACATTACACGGGTCAAGTTTTGGTACTCGTACCACATTGTGAGGATGTACACTACACCAGTATAAAAATGCAAGTGTTAACAGGGCTAATGTCACTTCCGTGTTTCTAAATTATCTTCTTCCTTTACCTTCTAATTCAACAACATGATAAAGATATTGTACCTTTGTTTAACACGTTTTAAAGCTGTACACTACTTAAAACAGTTTTAATATCAGTACTTTATACCGAAACTAAGGAAATTTACATACAAAACATTTAAAATTGTGTAGTAATAGACTACTAAAATTCAATTATTTGTATGACTCGACTCAATAAAAATGATTGTCAAATACAGACACCGTAACATCTCTCGACGAAAATACTTGATTTATTTGACAAAAACATACCCTCCGTTAAACGTGTAAGGCGAGAATCTGTGCTCCACAGGTCCACTATAATGATATTCCTTCATCTTCCCATTTTCTCCATAAGTTGCTGCCGACAACATGTTGTTTACTCTTTATTAACTTTTGTTTAAACAAATTATAACAGAAATTACAAGTGGTTTCAGTTTTTCTTCTGAAGTCTGCTGTCTCACGGCAATATGGCGCTGTCGGAACCGGAATTGTACCTTACTTCCTGCATCTAAAGCAGAGCATTTCCCTCATAGACACACACACACACAATATATATATATATATATATATATATATATATATATATATATATATATATATATATATATATATATATATATATAATGTCTATATGATATGACACAGGCCAAGGATAATAAAAAGAAGGACAGACTCCCATAATTCCGAGCGAGTTTACCCACAGTTCAATGCGTTTTAAATCACAGGAGCCATTATTGGAGCTCAGAAGAGTAACAGTAAATCGGCAATCGCCAAAGCTCCATATTCGTTTTGCAATACGATAGGAGAAATTGATTATTGTTTTAATGTTGCTCACTGTAGTGTGTATGAATATGTTTTAGTCATGTATAGATTGTTCTATGTAGCACATTGTATTTTAAATACTTGAAAACCATGTAAATCGCCTTGGATACAGGCATCTGCTACATGACACAAATAATGTTGGTAATGCACTGAAATTTCCCTTTGGATTTTAAAAAATAAATAATATAAGTCAAATCCTGATTTGTCAATGCTTTTGTGAAATATTTTGGTGTGATACATGTAATCATTTTACTATGTTTTCTTATTTCTTTTTTAATGTTATTTGTTACATATTTGTTTATTACTCCAATGAGTCGATATTT
The DNA here is from genome assembly GCA_030684275.1 of Acipenser oxyrinchus oxyrinchus. Classification (NCBI taxonomy): domain Eukaryota; kingdom Metazoa; phylum Chordata; class Actinopteri; order Acipenseriformes; family Acipenseridae; genus Acipenser; species Acipenser oxyrinchus. The sequence goes on from CM060251.1 coordinate 30,294,588, forward strand.
TAATTTTGATTTCATTGACAGCTGTAATGTGACGTCATTTGGGATGAAACCGCTTAACAGTCTTTCGTTTTGATTGGTCCTTGTCTGGAATATGACGTCAACACACGAGTGGAAAAGCTTGGATGCATTGTGATCAGAGAGAGAGAGATCTGCTTTCCAGAACCTTTCAATTAAAATATAATGTGGTATTTTGCTGTAATAATATAACAAACTATGGGTGACTTACTTTATATAAATTGTCATGTTATGCACAAATGTAAGAATTGGCTTACTGTGGTGATCTATTTTTTTTTCTTTCAAATAGCACATATCTATAATCGTTTGCATGATTTATTTTAATTGCAAATATATATTCTGCCCACTATTACAGTTTTGTTACTGCTCGTTCTCAGGGTTCTGGGCCGCTTTGCTTTTATAATGTCCCAAATTCTTGTCCGATTTGGTTTTCAGATAACGTCCCAAATTCTGGGCAGATTTGTTTTTCAGATAACGTCACAAATTCTGGCCTGATTTGGTGTTTAGATAACGTTCCAAATTCTGGGCCGCTTTGCTTTTCCGAATTCAGCCCAGTTTTTGGGATGATCTGCTCAGCTGACAGCCGAGTTTAAGTCATGTATGCTCAGTTTACCATAAAAAAGTACACGAGAACTGGATTGTGAATTCATTTAAGAGTAACCCTTAGTACATGAATCAAAGTTAATGTATTTTTTTTACTCTCCCCAGAATTTTTTTTTAATTTTTTTTATGAAGAAACAGAAATAAAATGTAATGTAAAAAAAAAAGTATTTATTACACTGAAGAAACTACATTGCACTGAAATAGATACATGAAAATTCATTAAAGCAGTCGTTTTCCTTTATTAAAGGCTAATATTAAAACACATTTTTGAGAAGGAACATCTCATTTGCTTATGTAATGTCCATCAATATATAATCATACAAAGGGGTTTATCAGACCTTATGGGTTTAAGAGACCAGTGCCCTACAACTTCAAATAAATCTTATTGTTTTGTATTATTAAACATTTTCCTTATCTATTCTTGATAGATTATACTGTAGGCTATATATATTGTTTACAAAGTTGGACTATTCAGATATAATGGAAACAAATTAAATACATTGTACAACAGTAATGATTACATCTAGTGAGAGATTACAGACATTCTTGTGCAAAGTACAAGTCACATGTAAAAATGTGCCCCTCAACCATTTACTGTACAGACCTTCCCACTTCGAAACATTGGCACTGGCCATAAAAGGGTTAACTGTAAGAGTGATAGAATGACACAAGTTAATTGTATCAATCTGTGACCTACATAATGCCTAGCTTGATACATTTGTTGTAGCTGATACTTCTAACAATCCATAGCCATTCCTGATATTGATAGAATGCCACAGATAGAATGTATCAACCTGTGCCACCTAATAACTGTCTAGATCAGGGATCTCCAATCCTGGTCCTGGAGGGCTGGTGTCCCTCCTGGTTTTTCTTCCAACTGTACCCAAAATTACTTAATTGGACCAATTAAGCTTCCAATAAGCACTTAATCGGTCCAATTAAGTAATTTAAGGTACAGTTGGAACAAAAACCAGGAGGGACACCGACCAAGATTGGAGACTGTAACAGGGGAGATCTGGACTGACTATCTGGCACATGCGTATTACAGCAGGTGTAGGGCAGCAGTCTCGTAGGATCTGCATGTCGGTCATGGCGGTGACACGGAGAGGTGGGGAAGAGGGTGTGTGTGCTTTCCCGCTCTCTGAGTGGCTGAGAGGCGGGCCTTGGGAGCTCCCAGAACTGCGCTTGGTTGTGCACTCGGGTGGCCGTGTTTGGGAACACACAGTGACACTGACAGAAGACGTCAGTTAAAAAAAACGAGGCAAGCCTGGCTGGGGAAAACAGCCGACCTTAAAATAATTTAAAGAGGAAATAAATAACAGAAATCACCACGTACCCGAGGGGACGTGCTTAGTTGTACGGGGAACTCCGGCCATCTCAGTGTATAGAGTAACTGAGCATAGGACGGAGGCCCGTTCTGACCGGCTTAGCGGCAGTGGGGACACTGCGTAAGCAGCACTTTTGTTTGTAGTTTTATTACTGTGTTTTATTTTGCCTTTTTCTTTCGCCTTTGGTTTTCATTATTATTTACGAGGAATTGTTGTGACTTTGCCTAGGTACCTGTATTGGTAACACCGTGGTTCTGGTTACTGTTGTCAGTATCCAGTCCACGGACAACAGCGCCCTCTACTGGTCGAAATAAATCAGTGCGCCTGAGCGGCGTTACAAATAAAGTACTGTCTCCTTGTGTCAGTGAATTGCCCACCACCCTTCCACAGAGACCTAGAAACATATTTCAGCTAATTTCATCATCGTCAGATATCCGTGATGTAATTAAGAAATATAAATAAAACAACAAGAAACTTGTTGTGCCCTCTACCACCATCCCAAAGTGGGCACTGATAAGCAGTGGAATGTCAATTTTTCACAGAAATGGAGGGTTCAGAAACTCCAGGAGGAATTAGAGAGCTGCTTATGCTGCCAGCATACCACACTTCAAGACCCGGGGTGGTTTAGAGCCCCTTTATCATACCAGACAGATTGCCCTTTCTCACCCTTTTGAGGGTGATTGACCCAGGGTCTTCAAAAACTTTGGACTCCCAAAATTACCGTACCCCTAGTTTTAAAAAGCTCTTTATTTAAATGAAAGATAATACTTTGGATTTATATAGCACCTTTCATCCCATAGGATACCGAAGCTCTTTACACGCAGCAGCTATTCTGTGCCAGCACACTGACACAGCAGTTAAAGTGAGAGAAGTGAGGAATTGCTTAACCAATTGAGCTATGAAGGACATTTAGGTAGACCAGATTGTAAGTGTCTGGATAGGAATTTAGACATTATATTTGAATAGTCTGACTGTTTGAACATTATCTATAGCCTGCAGTTTAAACTATCAGGAATAGATAAGAACTATTTTACCAATACAATACCATAGTATTTATGTTAAGTTGTTGAAGGGCACTAGTCTCTTAAAACCCATAAGTGAAAGAGCTGATATAGGCCTTTATTGTATTTTTGTTTTTGTGTGTGATAGGTGAATAAAATATATTGAACTCCGCCATTCTATTCACTTTAAGGTCTGATAAACCTCTAGGCATGACTATATTGTAGCGATCCTGGGGGGAGGGGAGAGAATCAGGATAGTGTAGAGAGTGTGTGTGTGCAGGGGTTGGATGGTGGTGTGTGTGTGTGTGCAGGGGTTGCATGGTGGTGTGTGCATGCAGGGGTTACATGGTGGTGTGTGCATACATAGGTTGCATGGTGTGTGTGCGTGCAGGGGTTGCATGGTGGTGTGTGCGTGCAGGGGTTACATGGTGGTGTGTGCATACATAGGTTGCATGGTGTGTGTGCGTGCAGGGTTACATGGTGGTGTGTGCATACATAGGTTGCGTGGTGTGTGTGCGTGCAGGTGTTGCATGGTGGTGTGTGCGTGCAGGGGTTACATGGTGGTGTGTGCATACATAGGTTGCATGGTGTGTGTGTGCGTGCAGGGGTTACATGGTGGTGTGTGCATGCATAGGTTGCATGGTGTGTGTGCATGCAGGGGTTGCATGGTGGTGTGTGCGTGCAGGGGTTGCATGGTGGTGTGTGCGTGCAGGGGTTGCGTGTTGTGTGTGGAGGGGAATTGGGGTGCAGGTTTGGCTCACAAGATGGGGGGGAGAGGGGGCAGGAGAAGAGAGGGCATATAAGGGGGTGCAGGGAAAAGACCGGGAGGATTGGGGAAGACAAGAGTGTGAGTGAAGGTTGTGTCTGGGGGAGATAGAGAGCGAGAAAGCGTAGGATATTTCTATTTCTTCATAAAAAAATAATGTTTTCTGGTGAGGGTAAAAATGCATTAACTTTGGAGTCATGTACTAAGGGTTACTCTTAATAATGAATTCATGATCATTTTCGTGTACTTTGGTAAACTGTGCATGCATGACTTAGAAACTCAGCTGTCAGCTGAGCAGAATATCCCAAAAACTGGGTTGAATTTGGAAAACCAAAGCAGCCCAGAATTTGGGGCGTTATCTGAAAACCAAAGCAGCCCAGAATTTGGGACTATATAAAAGCAAAGCAGACCAGAACCCTGAGAACGAGCAGTTTATATGTAAAACTGTGATTACATTACAGATAAACTAATGAATCCTGTAACAAAACTGTAATAGTGGACAGGATATATATTTACAATTAAAATAAATCATGCAAACGATTATAGATTATGCTATTTGAAAGAAAAAAGTAGATCACCACAGAAAGCCAATTCTTACATTCGTGCATAACATGATAATTCATATAAAGTAATAGTCTCCCATAGTTTGTTATATTAGTACAGCAAAATACCACATTATATTTTAATTGAAAGGTTCTGGAAAGCAGCTCTCTCTCTCCCCCCTCTCTAATCACAATGCATCCAAGCTTTTCCACTCGTGTTGACGTCATATTCCTCTGACAGACAAGGACCAATCAAAACGCAAGACTGTTATGTGGTTCCATCCCAAAAACCAGGCCTGCGTCATACCTCCTGGAAACTATCAAAAATAGTAAAAAGGATAGGACAATGATGTCATAGATGAGTGGAATTCACAGGGTGAGTGCCTGGAGCCCAGAAAGGATATTCTTGTTCAATTGCATATGGGAATAGAGTGACAAAGAATACATTTTGCAGGTATTTTGCAATGACTACTGAGTCCAGCCAAGTTTGAAGAAAGGCTGGAGTAACACTGCTGTGACTCTCGACAGTCAATGCAAAATACCTGCAAAAATAATTCTGAAACGTTCTTCAATAACTGTTAAAAAAAAAAGTTGTAGTTGTAGTTATATGCAGAATCATTATTCGTTACAACAGGATTGTAGTGTATAATTATTATTGTTTTGTGGTCATTTTGTAATGCATACATCTGCTACCACCAAACAGTCTCTAATGTTTTCATACTGTATATAGGTTAAAAGTTATTGTGCCACCATGTGTTCATATCTCACCTCTGCTGTTTGTTTTAATTAAACATTTTCAAAAAACAATTGTAAATGATTAAGTGAAATATGCAGGCAAGAAGTGGTAAAAAAAACAACTACTTTTTCTTTCAGTAGTTTAATAGTTTATTGCTCCCCACAGCCATTATGTTCAGTAATTAAATCAGAATTGAAATATTCACTCATTTTTTAAGGCTTTTTAAACATTTCAAAACAAATAATTTAACGTGGTTAAGTAAAATGTATGTATCACAACAAAATACATTACAGAAACTTTCACCCATATGTACAGCAATCCATATGGGTGAAAGTTCAGTTGTTGTAATTTTATTTTACATATTTAAAATAACATTTTATTAAAACACCAATTTCTTTCAACTTTGAGGCATGAGTAAGAGTTCAGATTCCTTACAAAAGATTATTTAGGCTTTGAAAGTTGAGTGAATTAATAAATGTCTTTTTATGATGGACTTAGCCTTTTAAGTGTTAAATAAGCATCAATTATTTGTCGTTTAACTAATTACTAGTACCAATAATTAATCTGATGTCATCAGAAGTGAAATTACATTACTTGGGATCACTATCCTCTAAACGAACCTACTTATGAGCCGGTATCCATGCTTCTGCTTCGCGTTGCCCCGAGCCAGCTCCACCGGATGTTTTTAAACTGACGGACGCTCGGTCAAGAACTGCCCATCTGCTGATTGAGGACCGGCACAGCCAATCGCTGCCCTTCCTCTCAACTAAGCCCAGCAGGTAGCAAGTCCCAGTCAAGCGCCAGTCTGTACACAATCAACTAATCAAACAAAACAACTCCAAAATGCACACACAATAAACCCATTTCCCCATGTAAATTACACCAACACTAATTTCCACATGTGCAGGGCAATCACCCTGCTACAGCATCGTTGCAGGATCTTTTTTTTTCTTTTCATTCCTCTTAAATAGAAATACAAATGTATATGTGTTTGATTTAAAGAAGTAGCGGGGTTCTGAAAAATATAGCGTTATACGTCTCCACATGTTGCTACAACTGTTAAATAACTTACATGTCATTTAAAGTCTGTTTCAAAGCGCTTTTCAAAATATCTGCTCCAGTGCACTGGGGTTTGAGATGTATCCTGTAAATCAGTGGATCTCAAACTTTTTGTTCCGGACCATCTGATTTTGTGCATCTGGTGGACCAAGCAATAAACAGTATGGCTTATTGAAAAATAAGCACATAAAAAATCACTATAATATTAAGAATAACCTTAGATGTACTGTGACAGGGCGAGGAGCCCTGTACATAAAAGGGGGCAGGGCAAAGCCCTGCTATTAAAGTATTATTTTGCTTTTATTTTTTCGTATTATTTAAAACAAATGTTTTGAATGTAGAACGGGTACCCCTCCGCCCTCATTATAATTGTTTGTTTTGTATGTGGAGGACGGCGAGGTGCCGCCAAGTTATTGTTTTGTTTTTGTATTTATATATATATATATATATATATATATATATATATATATATATATATATATATATATATATGACGTTGAAAGCTGTGCGTTTTGTTTTGTTTAAATGTATTCTGGCAGAGGTGAGGTTGGCAGCTCGTCCTCTGCCAGTTTCTCATTATTAAACTCGTGCAGATTGTGGCCGAGGGGTAATGAGATAACTGATAGCTAGTTGACCCCTCTGCCATAGTAAATAAAAGCCTGGAGCTCTCTACACTCAGGGTGGGTTGTTCGGAGGAGAGAGCGCAAGCATTACAAAATAAAAATACAAATAAAAATATAGGAACAGTGAAAGTGATTGCCCAGCCTGACCTATTGACCTATATGGTTTATATGGTGTTCATGGTTTGTTTTTGTTTATCTTTTTTATTTTGCTCTGTGAGCAGTTTGTTTTTTGGTTTAAATATTTATTTTATTTTTGTTTAAATAAACAGCACCGCAGCGTCTTTTGCCTTGCAGTACTGAGTTTGTTTTTGTTCCTGCATTCTGGCCTGCCGTCACCACAGAGCCATCCCTGTCAAACATACCTTTCTTTTTTTCAATGCGATGGGTGGGCCTGTTTCTGTGATCAAAGTTATTTTAAAATTGACATTTTAAAGAATTGTTCTAGTTTACTATTCATTAACACACATTTACAAAGAGGAAAAAAACCCTATTGTAGTGTTATTTAGAGGTATACGTTAAAAAGTGGTACACAGCGCTTTTCTTCGCTCGCATGGTTAAACAACTTCCACTAAGAAAAATAAATCAGTAAATCAGGGAAACAACCATTTAAATCTGGTACGTGTGGCAGTGTGCCCTGCCCCTGTGTGTTTTATGTTTATATGTTGCGTTTGGTGTGTTAATATTGATGCATGGGATATAATGTGGGATATTTAGCACAAGTGTTGATAAAATATAGTTGTATTTAGGCACAGGGATTGCACAATCACTCCACGTGCAGATAAAGTATGTAATAGTATGTGAGCACCAGGATTGCACAAATTAGTTCACGTGCTGGGATTCAAGTGAATAATTAATTAGTAATTGAATCCCGGCACAACCATATATATAGATGGATGTTTCACTCACTCAGGTTTGGGTGTTCAGGGCGAAAGAACAGGAGAGAGTGAGGAGATAATAATAATAATAATAATAATAATAATAATAATAATAATAATGTAAGAGGGTTCGAAAGAAATACAGACCAGGCGGGGGTGAAATGCAAGCAAGCCACCTTACAAGACCATGGCAAGTTTATTTAAACAAAACAAATGGAAGGATCAATGCGCAGCTAACTCGTAACAAGACTAAACCTGTCTCCCCCAAAAACTCCGTTCCTCCCCTCACTTACTCTGACATCACCAGTCAAAATTCACTTTTCATTCTGCACCGCAGATTCCCCACACTCAAGCAAATAACACTAACAATGTAAATTTAGACTAACCACGTAAATTAGTTTCAGTGGCACTTTCTATTCACATCAAATAAACTGTCCACTAACCAAACTAAATAATGAAAAATAAATCTCACAATAATATAATAGCAATTTTTTGTGTTTCCAGTTTAAGTTTGCAAAAAAAGTATAATTGGATTGTTTTATTTTTAAATTGATAATTACTGCAGAAATTGATTTGTGTGAATTAATAATCTGTTAAATAATCCATTGGGTACCAGCGCAGTCAGTGCTATGAATCTCCAGCTATAATCTTTATTTATAAAACAGAATGTTTGGATGCTGCACGCTGATTGGCTGTTGAGGTTTTTCTTTTTTACTGCGCAGTTAAATAGTACAATGCATGGCAGAACTTGTTTTTTTTGCAAAAGCACAGTTCAATTAATAAATGATCAATACACAACATATTAAACTCTCTATAAAGATACACATTGTTGTGAGAGGGCTTTTACAGTTTTATTGAATGAGTGTCATTCCTTTCGTCACATTTGATCTTTTCAGAGGCATGACAGTGAACAAGTGGCTACAATTACAAGAACCAAACCTCTGTTGAAAAAAACAAACAAGAGACACAAAGATTTAACAAGTCAACAACTTAATGAAATAGGAGAAAATAATGCTTGTGCAGCTGGTGTTTTTATTGATTTGATGAAACAAAGAAACGGTAATAAAAAGAGTTTGTCTTGAAAATGTAAACGGTCTGTTATGATAATTCTATGCTTCAGTGCGTAATTCGGCTGGTTAAGAGTACTGTACTCAATTTTCTTATGTTAGTCATTGCTGGTTAAGTCAGATCTGTTTACGACTGAAACCAGCACAGAAGCTTCATTCATTTAAACATTGAAAACCTCCATTTAAATGTTTACAACAACATTTGTCTTAATAATCTTGTTTGAGGGACTATTCTTTCTCCAAAGTGGAAGGATATATAATATATATTATATATATATATTGTGAAAGATTATGTTCACTGTTGGTAGGTAACCGCGTGGTGCAGGTGGTTGGAAGAGGAAGTAGACGGGAAACCAGAGCTTGGAGAAGTGAGATGTTCTTTAATAAACAACAACTTAATATTCAAACTTAAACATATATTCATGAAGGGTCTTTTATATGGGCCGGTGCTTAGTTCACAGTCTTTTATGCAACATACCACCGTTAATTCATTGTAAAAGCGGGGATTCTTTCAGTTAAGTCAGGACTCGTTCACTGTCTTCTTGTGCTTAAAACAGTAGATTTCCATCCAGGAATAGTTTAAACCGGGACACTACCTGGATATTTTATTATTTGAACAAAAGACAAAACAAAACCTAGCTCGTACCCGAGCCTAAACTAAACAGTTGTAGTTTCTCTAAAAAAGGCTAGGCTGCTTACCAGTTGCAAAAAATATAACACCCCACTTGCACTTTCAACCCAAACTTAATCAAAATATAAACAATATCTTCTAGTTCAGAGTCTCAGTCCTTTCCACCATGAAGCCTTAGCATAAGCACAGACAATACCATCAGGGTTTCCCTTGATTTTACCCAGGGGCTCATCAGACCCAGGTGCTTCACCTGCCTCTTGGTACAGTACATGCTGGGAAATGTAGTCCTGGTCTTTAAGTAGGTTCCCAGGACTACATTTTCCTTTGCCTCCAGTTAAAGGGAAAAAGTACCATCCTGGAATCTTGCACTAATGTATCTCCCCTCTACTACTTTACTACATCATAAAGACAATAATCTTAACATTTAATGTTCTTTCAGTAATACACAGTCCACGGGTGGTTCTTGAAACCCGCAAATTTCACCCGTTCCTCTTGTGCCCTGAACTGGTAGCATGCCACCATTGGTTTGGTCACTGTTTATTGAGTGTCTTGTTTAAATCCTTTCTCTGATCATTTTCCAGGTTTTGTAGAGGTTCTCCACAAGAGGGCGCTGGGTGCAAGGTAAATATCCTTCGGTCTTAAGCGACCCCAGTCCATTGTTATTATTTAATTGTAATCCCAATGATTTTCTCAACTCCCTGGTTGGCTCCAAAGCTTCCCTTTGTACTGGACTCCAGGACCCGGATGCAATATATAACAAAATAATTCAATAAAACAGTCCCTGCCAATAATAAACACACTACCTTGTGTGTATTTGTAATCCATTTTTGTTATTCCAGTTTCTTCTTTAATGTTTTATTTTTATTTCAGGTACCCCAGGTTTCTTCTATGTCTCCGTGTACAACCTGTATGGTTAAATAAGTAATTGTTTCAATTACTTATTTATTCTCCATGTAGCATTTTCTTCTTCCTTCTGTAGCTCAGTTTTTAAGGTCTCAAATTTTGGGTTTGCAATGGGATCTATAAACTATGCTGCTGCTTGATTTCTGTCATTATGTAACCTTTCCACTGACCACTGGAGGTCCGCCAGCTCTCTTCAGATTGAGAACCACTGGTATATATCATCGGAGCCACATGACCCGAAGTGGTTTATACCACTGGTATATATCATCGGAACCGCACGGCCCGAAGTGGTTTATACCGCTTATAACGTGGCTACCTGTCATTTGTGGGAAGAAAAATAATTAAAACACATTTTAAATTAAGATAAAACCAGCAACGTTTATTGTGTATACATCCGCAGTGTAATATAGTCCCAAATTTAATTTAATTTTAATTTAATTTAATTTAATTTAATTTAATTTAATTTAATTTAATTTAATTTATTGTTCTCTTATTAAAAATAAACTGCACATGTCCATTTTTATTGTGAATCCTGAAACTAGAGGACTGAGCACAAGCTGATGATGGGCAGTTTTAAATGACACTGAGGAAGGCAGAGGAGCAGCTGCGATGGATCATCCATGGATGCTGAAGCTGGTGAGTTTGTGTCCTCGTTATATGAAAGGCACACATATTCAAGTCTGTTTTCATCATTTCGGATCTCAAAAGATGTTTTTGTTAGTTGTCGGAACAACCTTGTGTCGTGCCAGATTAAGTTGAAGATCAAACCAGACCTTGCGCACCAATCCGACCTCGGTGTCAGGGGACAGTGCCCGTTTCCCGCAAATGTTTCAAATCCAGGCCGGTAATTCGGGAGGTGGTGTTTGGCCTTGTCTTTACCTGTTTTTCTAAAAGTTTTCATGACTGACAGGAATACGTTCTTGTTGGTTTTAAACTCGCTGTCAGCAGAGATGTTAAAACGTCTACTGTTAAAATATCTTTTTAATCCAGCTCAGCGTTATAAAACTGGAGACTAAATACTTGTCCCCAGTTGAACTTTTTGCACTGGCATAAAATTCAATTAATGTTATTGAGAGTTTTTGGACTTATTTACTTAAAATGAATGTCCATATTTTCTCTTTAACACTAAAACGACCGAGGCAGTCATTTTGACCGTTTTTGGAATTTAAATTTAAATTGCTGTGTGTGTGTTTAAGATAAGGAGCTGTGCTTTCCTGACTTTTCCTAAATATATGTACTAATTAACCTGACAAAGAAAGAACCACATAGCTGCAAAAATTAGCGAGATAAAATACTGTCATGCCTATTCCGACCAGGAGCGGTTAAATTGACCGATTGTGCCTGCAATGGCTAGGGCTGCCGAGCCTGCAACGCCTGGGGCTGCCAAGCCTGCATCGCCTGGGGAGGCCAGTTCGCCATCGCCTGGGGAGGCCAGCTCGCCATCGCCTGGGGAGGCCAGTTCGCCATCGCCTGGGGAGGCCAGTTCGCCATCGCCTGGGGAGGCCAGCTCGCCATCGCCTGGGGAGGCCAGCTCGCCATCGCCTGGGGAAGCCAGTTCTCCATCGCCTGGGGAGGCCAGCTCGCCATCGCCTGGGGAGGCCAGTTCGCCATGGCCTGGAGAGGCCAGCTCGCCATCGCCTGGGGATGTCTGTTCGCCATCGCCTGGGGAGGCCAGCTCATGTCGCCTGGAGAGGCCAGCTCGCCATCGCTTGGGGATGCCTGTTCGCCATCGCCTGGGGATGCCCATGCGCTATTGCCGGGAGGTGCCTGCCCTGGAGGTCGTTTGCTGCTGACTTCCGGGGATTTTCTGGGGTTGGAGGAGCCAGCCTTGACACTGCCAGCACGTCTGATGACAGCCTCGCCATTGTAAGTATTTCTGCTGCCAGTGGCGCAACGGGAGGAGCCAGCCTTGGCGCTGTCAGCACATAGCAGCCTTTCCGCTGCTGGAGTGTGCTACCCCGCTGTCAGCCTTTCCACTGCCAGCGGGGCCACGGGAGGAAGCAGCTTTTCCGCTGCCAGAGTGCCCTGCGCCGTTGGCAGCAATGGCACTGCCAGCCTTGCCCTTATGGGCTGCACGACTGGAGAGAGCAGCCTTTCCATGGCCAGGATTAACAGCCGTGGACCCTATGAAGTCCCTGTACTTGTCCCAAGACTTTGCGCAAGACTTTGGGGATTTTAAGGGGGGCTGTGCACAAAGGGGGGCGTATGTGGCAGGGTGCCCACCCTCTCTGTATTTATTATTATTGTTTGCAGTGCGGACGAAAAGTCTCCACCATTATTTGTTATTGTTTTATTATTTAGAATGACCTCGTGAAGATGCATGACTGATCAGCTACTAAATGTATAATTAGCTGACAGTTACGCATCTTATTTAACCCATGCAAAATGTGATCGAGGGGATAATAAGATAATTGTTAGCTAGTCAATCCCTCTGTCACCAGTATAAAAGACCTGCAGCAGCAACAGCAGCATTACAATAAAAATGCACGAATTCAAACCTTTCAGCTTGGAGACAAGGTAATGCTGCTGCTTCCCTCCTCAGAATTGAAATTATGTGCTAAATGGCAGGGGCCGTATGAAGTGATTCGGGCTATAGGAAAGGTGAATTATGAAATTAGACAGCCTGATCGCCATAATGAATGTGAAATTTATCATGTAAATTTATTAAAGCCCTGGCAGGCAAGGGAGGCCTTACTTATAGCCCCAGGTGATGTAGAGGGTGATTTAGGCCCCTGTCCAGAGACCCCTAGCACTAAAATCATTTAGATGGGGGAACAATTGGTTCCAGATCACCAACGGGAGATGTGTAAGCTTATTGGACCACGTTTTACGCCTACATCATGAATAAGCAGCAGCGTATATTGATGACGTGGTTATTTACAGCTCCACCTGGCAAAAGCATTTGGCTAGGGTTACAGCTGTCCTTCAGTCTCTAAGGGTAGCCCGGCTGACAGCCAACTTGGGAAAATGCGTGTTTGCCAAAACAGAGACTCAACATTTGGGATTTTTAATGGGGAATGGAAGGGTGAAACCCGTTACCAACAAAATCCAGGCTTTGGTAGACGCGGCGATCCCCAAAACCAAGACTCAGGTGAGGTCGCTACTGGGATTAGCTGGTTATTACCACCGCTTTATCCCCGTGTATGGCACAGTGGTTAACCCTTTAGTCAACCTCACCAAAACGAGTGCACTAAATTTAATTAAATGGTCAGTAGATTGTCAGGGGGCGTTTGATACTATTAAGCGAAGACTCTGCCAGGCCCCCTCTCTCATCACACCTGACTTCACCGAGAGATTCATCCTCAACACCGATGCGTCGGATGTGGGTTTGGGTGCGGTCTTGTCCCAAAAGGTTGACGGAGTAGAACACCTGATATTGTATATCAGTAAAAAGATGCTCCCTCGGGTGCGCAACGGTCGAAAAGGAGTGTTTGGCCATTAAATGGGCTACTCACTCTTTACGTGTCCTGCTGGGACATTCATTCGATCTCGTCACAGACCATGCCCCACTCAAATGGTTAAGCACAATGAAGGACAGCAATGCCTGGATAACTCGGTTGTATCTGGCATTGCAGCCCTTCATGTGCCACATGGTACACCGTGCAGGGAAAGACCATTATTTTTATTATTTTTTCCCGGGAGGGGGGATTAATGGGAAAGGTAGATTCAGCCGAGTGTTCCTTTGGCTCCACTCTGAGCGGTGGGATATATGATAGAAAGACAATTATTCTTGGTGGTAAATCTCCCTCCCGACCTGTGAGAGCGCTAAGTAACGGGAACAGAGTACCCTGGACTGTTTGGCCTGACACTTCATTCCTAGGGTTAAAAGGAAGTTGGTCATTTAGAAAGGGGGCGGAGCTTTGGTGCATTAACTCATCTACCCGGAAGAGAAATGATGTGGCAGCTGCAGATTGGAGGAGCGGCTGCAATCGTTTACCAAGGGGTCATGTGCAACAGTGTAAATAGGGGACGAAGCGACGTAATCTGTTCCTTTGTTTTGGTTAGAGAACCACCTGGAAGGACCTGTGATTTGTGTAAAAGTATCATGAGTGTTTGTTTGTTTGTCTCTACTTGTATCTTGTTATAGTAGACGGCACTGCACTTGTATCACGTATAAACTGTATTTGCACCACGCGCACTAATTCACTCACTAACGGACTTGTGTATGTGTTTTGTGTTTGGTGTGGGTGTCTAAAGAACGGGACTATTATTTCGGGACAAACCCGGGGATTACAATTTAAGTAATACATGCCATTGTATTATGTAGCATCATTTATTGTTTACTGTTTGTTTTGCCATGAGGCACTGGATATACAAACTTTTTAAACAACTTTGCACCTGGATTATAATTACCTGCACACTGTTAACCACTTTGCCACAGCAATATAAACCCATTTGTATGTACATTGATATACCTGTATATACACATATTTATTATCAAATATTTGTTTATTTCATTTTTTACCGTTTTTTGAGGATGTGCTTTATGTAATGTCTGTATATAAACACATTTCTGTTCAAATGTCCGTTTATTTACAATGTTTCAATTTTGTAGCTTCTTTATATGACATTCCTGAATAAAACTATGACTTATATTGAAGTGTTATTATTAAAACTATGTGATTTATAGTAGCGACAGGGTGTTCAATGATTAAAGCTCACAGATAGAAAAGGCCACGAACAGTGTATCTCTGCTGCCTGGATCCTCCAGCGATGCAGTCATGCGTGCGCAGCTTTTAATTGACGTCATCATTATACTACCAGAGGCAAGCTCATTCATCTGAACTCCCCAAATCACATGATCACACCGTACCTTATGGTAATACAGCCGATGGAAACTTCATAAGACCCCCATCAAACGTTTACTATTAACAATAACAATAAACGTAACAAAGCGAGAACGTAAATTTTACATAACATATGTATTTTTGTCTTATAAATTTAAGCTTCAAAGAAAACCAAAAAAATAATTCCCCCGATACCAACACACTCTTTGTAGACTGGAAAATATTTAGTTGCAATTTAGTTAAAATCAGAGTAATATCATTTGAAATTATGTCCTTTATTTTCCATTGACTGGTTTTAGTCTTTGACGTGACATACCTGTGCATGCATGACGTGTATTTTTGTTATTATTCATTATTATCATGTAATCACAGTGGTTAACTTTAACTTACTACCCTGCTTACAAAGGTTAAGTTGCATTCTAAACACCGGGAACTGTACATTATTATTTTTCGTGGTACAAATATTAATGATTTCCATTACATGAGAGTAGATGTTAAAACTTCATGCTGATTTGAACTGGGCTCTCGCCAAGATAATCACCAAATTAACAAATTATTTTGTATACCGTAAAACTTAAATTAAACGACTCCAGCGTTTATTTACAATATTTGTCGCAGACCCAGCGTGGATTGGAAACCGGCGATTATTTAAGACAGGCGTTTATATTAGCTTAACTCATTTTAAACATTCCAGCAACTTTGTTATAAGGTTGTGTGTCAGTGGGAACCAAGTAACAGTTTTGTTTTATAACAAAATTACATTGTATTGTACACCCTCAAGTATAAAGCGAAAGTATTATTACAAGTCTTTTTATATGCACTGGTTAACAAGGATACGGTATACAAAACGTTGGAAAATGAACAAGCAGAAGTACGATTTTGTACGATAATAATAATAATAATAATAATAATAATAATAATAATAATAATAATAATAATAGTTAAATCCACTAAAAGGAAAAAGCGAGGTATGACACAGGCCCGGTTTTTGGGATGGAACCGCATAACAGTCTCACGTTTTGAATGGGTTGCATGTTGGTGTCTGCATGCAGGGATTGCATGGTGGTGTGTGCATGTAGGGGTTGCATGGTGGTGTGTGTGTGCAGGGGTTGCATGGTGGTGTGTGCATGCAGGGGTTGCATGGTGGTGTGTGCATGTAGGGGTTGCATGGTAGTGTGTGCATGGTGGTGTGTGCGTGCAGGGGTTGCATGGTGGTGTGTGCAGGGGTCACATGGTGGGTGTATACATGTAGGAGTTGCATGGTGGTGTGTGTGTGCAGGGGTTGCATGGTGGTGTGTGCGTACAGGGGTTGCATGGTGGGTGTAAGCATGCAGGGGTTGCATGATGGTGTGTGCGTGCCGGGGTTGCATGGTGGTGTGTGCATGTAGGGGTTGCATGGTGGTACACATGTGTGGAGGGGAATTGGAGTGCAGGTTTTGCGCAAAAGAGGGGCGGGGAAAAGACTGGGAAGGGTAGGGTAAAAGAAAAATGACTACAATTAATTATTTTCACTGTCGACTCCCAGTCTCCTTACCTTCACTTTATGATTTTATTTTGTGATTATTTAATTATTGTCAAAATAAACGGCCTTCATCTACTCACAGTTGCAGTCTCATTTCTGTCCAAAAAGAACCTGAAACACTACAATATATTGATGGACGTTACATAAAAAAATGAGATGTCCTTTTTTCGGAATACCATGTTCCTTCCCCAAAAATGTGTTTTAATATTAGTCTTTAATAAAGGAAAACGACTGCTTTAATTCATTTTCATGTATCTATTTCAGTGCAATGTAGTTTCTTCGTGTAATAAAAATACGTTTTTTTAACATTTGCATTTTATTTCTGTTTTTCATTAAAAAAAAAAAAGATTTGGGACGTTATCTAAAAACCAACGCGGGCCAGAATTTGGGACGTTATCTGCAAACCAAATCGGCCCAGTATTTGGGACATTATCTGAAAACGGGGCAATTAAATGAAAACAGGGGCAGTCTATATGTAAAACTGTGATTACATTAGAGATAAACTAATGTATCCTCTAACAAAACTGCAATAGTGTATACATTTTATATTAAAAAAATATAGCAAAAACGATTATAGGTATATGCTACTTGAAAGAAAAAAGTACACCACCACAGAAAGCCAATTCTTACATTCGTGCATAACATGATAATTCATATAAAGTAATCACCCATAGTTTGTTATATCAGTACAGCGTAATACCACATTATATTTTAATGGAAAGGTTGTGGAAAGCAGATCACTCTCTGTCTCTGATCACAATGTTAAAAATGCCTGCAAGCTTTTCCACTCGTGTGCCGACATATTCATGTGACAGACATGGACCAATCAAAAAGCGAGACTGTTATGCGGTTCCATCCCAAAAACCAGGCCTGTGTCATGTAGATATCATAACACTGGCGTGTAGGCTACGTTTACAGCACAATAATAATAATAATAATAATAATACAAACTTCTAAAATGTTTTTTTTTTTTAATTAACAATAAAAACAATAAGTATCATTATCAAAAATAATCTCAAACTTGTACATTGTTAATACAACAAAACACGTTAAAATACACCAAGCGATTTGTATCTGGCCTACTTTCAGCACGCTTAAAATTACCAAAACTTTTAATAACATAATAACTATTAAACAAATATGCATTACATTTAGGCCTACCTGAAATTATGTTTTCTATTATTATTATGTATTAATCCTGAGAGTCACTTTCATCGCTGTCACTTATTAGCAGTTTATTATGCTCAAGCTCCTCATCTTCCTCGCCTTCAATGGCAATGACAGAGACCCGGCGTTTATTTACAATATTTGCCAGCAGACTCAGCGCGTATCAGAGACAGGCGATTATTTTTGACTTGCCAATTATTTAAATTTTTTACGGTATGTGACTAACCATGCATTTATCGTGAGATTTATATTTATGTGCAATTATATTTATGTTAAAATGCGGTACATCGCCAGCTCTCTGCTTTCCTGTCAACACATTCTCTGTTCGACCACCTCCAATCTGGTTTTTACCCGGCACACTCCACTGAAACTGCTTTTCTCTCCATCACTAACTCTCTACTCTCTGCCCGTGCCACCTCTCTCTCCTCTGTTTTAATTCGCTTCGACCTCTCTGCTGCCTTTGATAAGTCGACCACTCTATTCTCTTGTCCTCCCTCGCTGACCTGGGGCTCACCCTCTGCCTCTTGCTCTCTTTTGACAGGTATCCCCCATGGCTCGGTACCCCCCCGTTTTCTCTTTACACTCGCTCCCTGGGTCCACATCTCCTCCCATGGCTTCTCGTATCATTTCTATGCTGATGATGCCCATATCTTACTAACCTTTCCCCCCTCTGACTGGCATCTCCCGTATCTCTACCTGCCTCTTGGCCATCTCCTCCAGGATGCACTTGCATCATCTTAAACTCTCCAGATCAGACCTTCTATTCTTCCCCCTCTTCTTCCCCCACCACTGATCTTTCTATCTCTATACTTCTTGAATCCACCACCCTCTCTCCCTCCTCATCCACCAAGAACCCCGGTGTCACCCTCGACCCCTCCCTCTCCTACTCTCAGTACATCTCTACTCTGGCACACTCCTGTCGCTTCTTCCTCAGCAACATACACAGAATTCGCCCCTTCTTCACCGCCTACTCCATGCAGCTCTTAGTTCAGGCCCTGGTAGTCCCGCCTTGATTACAGCAACTCCCTCTTGGCCGGCCTCTCTGCCTCTGCTACCCGTCTACTCTATGTCATCTAAAACTCTGCTGCTTGTCTTGTCTTTTCCCTTCCTCGTTTCTCTCACGCTACACCTCTCCTCTGATCTCTGCACTGGCTCACTATCGCTGCTCGCATCCAATTCAAAACTCTTGTTCTCACCTATCGCTGTCTCAATCATTTGACTCCCTTCTATCTCCCTTCATTTCTCCCTACACCTCCTCTCGCCCCTCCACTCCTCCACCACCAGCAAATTAGCTGTACCCACCCTCCTCTCCCCCGCTTCCAGAGCCCACTTGTTCTTCACCCTTGCCCCTCAGTGGTGGAACGACCTACCCACGGATATCAGGACTGCTTAGCCCCTAACCACCTTCCGGCGTCTCCTCAAGACACACCTGTTCAGACAGCATCTGTAAACCTACAACTCTCGACTAAATTAGATGGCACCCAATTGTACCAGTACTTGCATCAGCTTATACTTGCACTGAACTGCTCCATACCCTGCCATATTCTACCACTGCTCTTAACTATAACAACTTCCTGTATCTTGTATTTCATTTTACTCTTATATGGCTCCGTATACACATTTTTTGTAATTGCTCTTATTTTAAATCATTCTCATCCAGTTATCGTACTTACTATGTGTCCTTAACGGACTACTTGTATAAGAAAATATTTTTTACCATAAGTTAACTGCTCTTTGTTGAACTCACTCTTAAATGTAATTATTTACTGTATTCTTTATTTTGCTCTTATTTGAATTAGATCTTATTTTCTACTGATTTTACTGTACTTTATAACTGCTCTTTTCTGTAATGTGATAACAGGTTTCATTTTAACACCGACCCTAATAAAAAACATGTTACTGTTATTAAACAGTAGCAATGATTTGAAACAGTGGTATTTCAAAACAACAGAACCATGTTTTTTTTTACTTTAGTAGGCTACAATGTTTTTTTTTCATCCAAAACTTTCGTGTTCAGCTTTCATACTGAAGCGTGTGTACTAGTAATCAACCCACGTACAGTGTAGGGATTTGCTTGCAGAGTTTAAGACTTTTTTCAAGTCAAGTAAGCTTGTTTGTGTATAAAATAAGCACAGCTTCTTTTGCAGCCAGTCATTTTATTAAAGGCACGAAGCTGAAATCGTAACATAATTAACATATTTTTGCTTACACCCTCTCTGTCGTTCTGCGCACTGTCAGCCCTGGTTAAAGATATAAAATAATGTACCCAATTCGAAGAAAGTGCAATTTGACCCCCCACTTTTCAACAAAGTTAGGCACCTATGCCTACTGGCATTACATTGTTTAATGCAAATATTTTTCAGGCTTTGTTGCTAGTGTACATCAAATGAGTAGTCCAATACTAAACATTTTAAATCCACAATGTTTGTAGTATATTGTATTACTTTGGTATCATAACTATTGTAAAATGTAGCCTACATATAATTATTTAGTTCACACAAATCTATCCTAAATAACTGGATGTTTGTTGAACACTACAAATATCTCATCTGGAATTGGTAACATTTTCCTGAGACATACCCCCAAATAAAATCTTATGTGGTAAATTGTATTTCAGACACTAGAGGGGGCTGAAGTACCACAAATAATCTCTGCACCGGAGGACTGGCGTTAAACTATGGAGACTGGCCCCAAGATTTTTTTTTTGTTGTTTTGCAAGCTGCTGAAAAATCTCTACAAAATAATATTTTGCACAATTTGGCTGCATTGTGTAAAGAAAAAAGTAAATAAATTGAACGATGAGGATTTTAGGACAAAAGTACTGTAACATCTAGAATCCTCATGAACTTCTATTGTAGACAGACACCTCATAGACTGAACTTGGCTCAATAAAGTAGGTACCCGAGGGCACCAAAGATACAATGTCCTTTTATTACAGCGCCACCTCTGATGAAAAAGTACATGCCTGTTTTTTTATCTTGCTGTGTACAAATTACCATAATGAAAACTTGGTAACATATTAATTAATACATTTACTTTCAAACTAGCATCAATTCAAAGTGATTCCATTCGGGGCCAGTCTCCATAGTTTAATGCCAGTCCTCCTTTTATTTTTTAAGTGTAGCACTAACACAATCTGGCCAGAAGTGGGAGACAGTGTTTGTTTAACCAAGCAAAATATATTGTATTAAAGCGGAAGTAAGGCTAGACACTGGAGTTTTCCCTTTCTATATATCCTACAGCTAGTCCCATTGCTATTTTTTAATGAAATAAATATCTTTCAAATTTAAACATGGAAGTCATTTTATATTTACCCCTTTTGAGGAGCCAGTGCCGCGATAAGATGTGGTTCATTCAGTCTCCTTTCTGATTAGATTAGAACTTTTAATTTAATTACATTTTTAAATATTTATTGCTCAAAGTCAAATGTACACTTCTAGATGAATTATTAATATAATTTCATTAATTTATCTCACATTTTGTGAATTTAGTGCTCACTTGAGGGACAATGGTACTACAGTCAGGCATTGTGCAGTTCAGCCTTTCTCAAGCAGAGACTAACAATTTTGTGCCAAATAATATTGAAATGTATGGTGGAATTGTGTTGATCCCAGGCAACTAGGTTGGGACCACCAAGCGCATTTCACATGTGAACTGAGCCAGGTTTGAACCCAGTCCTCCAGAGGTGAAATTAAATTCTGCTGAATCATCCTGCTGCACAAATTAATCTCAAACTGTTAAAATGACATTCAATTGCATTCATCTAGGTATAAACAAAGTAATGATTAAATGGAGATTTCATATTATATTTTGCAGTTTAGTGTTTTGGTCTTTAGTTATGAAAAAGGTTTATCTAGACTTGCCATTAGATCCATTTGTACTATTACTTAATGATGATTCAAATGCTTGAGTGCCAACGGAAAATTTGACTTGCTGGATTGACAGTGGCAAATAAACTGATAGTACAGCGCTGGCTCCCTCCACAGAGACTACCTTTGCGGCAGTAGTTGTCATATTTCAATGACATAGTGATGTTTAAGCTATCTACTGCCAGGATAAATATGGCAAAAACTGCCAACTTAGAGACCTGGAGGGGATTTGCGGCTGAGAGCCAAACTGTTGACTGCTGCCTAATAGGAAATGTGGGGATTGTCTGGGCTCGTTGTCTACCTGTTACCTATTTTCTGTGTCAAATTACTCTCTGGGGAGGGATGAGGGGGGCTGCCAGGAGAGGGAGGGATGAAGGAGGAGGGGGAGGAAAAATGTGTTCATCATTGTATATAGAGATGTTGATTTTGTTATGTATAAAAACACAATAAAAATGTGATCACAAAAAAAAGATCTATCTGTCTCTGGATATATCTTTCAGAAGGCACCAACATTTCTATATTTATATGTAAAATGTACAGTGAGTTCCCAGGACGGTGTGTCCCCAGAGTCCGGTAGGAGCAGTATTGTTTTTTTGTCAATCAGTGAACTGGTAAAAGAAATTTGAATTTGAATCCCTGTTTATCCATGTCAGTAAGGAGATATTTAGTGTAAACAACATCAATTGTATTCTTCTTCTTCTTCTCCTCCTCCTCCTCCTTCTTCTTCCATGCCCCTTTCACAGACACGCAAAAGTTCTGGACTTCTAGAAAACCCAATTATGATTCAACTCCCTGCATACTCACTATGTATTACCATATTTTGTCAACATCACAGCAAGCAACAAGCATACAGGCATAGATCTATCATGCCACTATTAGTAACATGATAAAGTAAATTACCCTGACCAACATCCAGTGTATGCACTTGTAAAGAGTTTGATATATAGACTGACAGCCGGGACACTTAGTGATTTGCGGGTGCAAAACCCCCATAATGCTGCCGGAAATCGTGTTTAGCCGGCGTAACATCTGATTTTACCGGCCGCTAAAAATGCAGCATATGTAAAGAATGGTGTTCACCTGGTGTTCTGCTATCAAATTTGCACTTTGCCATCATTAATCCATTACAATTATATTGAAATGCATTCAAATGATGAAAAGAGCATGGAATTGGGTGGGATCTGGATACTAAGCAGGCGGAAACATTATAATGTGATGTAAGGATTTTGCCCTCCAAAAACTTTACACCTCTCCTTCAAAGTGCAAACCATTGTAGAAGCGAGTAACTGTAAAAGAGCACCTGCAGAGACCTGTTACTGGCTTCAGGATGGCTGCTGTGGTGCACTTCCTAATGTGGCGACACTTAGCTCTTGTTGAGGAGAGGCAGGAACACGTTCGGAGAAGGGCGAGACGAATATTCAATCATATTCAATCCCAGAGTCTCTTTGTTTGGCGTGTTGGAGGATGCGGTGCTAAAGCGTTATTGTCTCACTCCGCAGGTCATCCTAGACCTAACAGCTGAATTGAGGGATGAGCTAGACCCCAGCGTCAATCTAGGGACCGCTATCCCCACACATGTGTAAGTGCTGTGTTCTCTGCACTACTTAGCCTCTGGTTCCTTTCAGACCACAGTTGGAATGTCTGGAGGGATAGCCCAATCCACCTTTTCCAGAGTGCTAGGCACATTTCTGCATATCATGCTAAAAAGGGAAGGCCAGTATGTTGTTGGCTGAGGCTTTTCCAAACAACTCTGTTTCATGCTGAGTGACCTCACAGAAAACGTTTCTTTTTTTTTTCGTGTGCCAAGAGGACTTCGCTGCCCTTCCTCTGACATATTTCTTTTGGTTTGTATTTTTGTGCTGCACAAATGTCATACGACTACTACTCTCTGTACTCTGCAAATGCGGCCGCTAAATAGACTGATGCGCTCATTGAGACCCTCATGATCATAATTGTGGATCATTATTTGTGCGTGTTGAGTAATTTGAATTGCTCTTAAGCTTACATAGGGTGCAGTGCAAAATAATTGCCTGGCCGCATATGGACAGAGAGATATACAGAAGTAGATTCTGATACTCTTAATAATTTCTGCTAAATAAGGTTTAGCAAGTTATGTCTAATTTAATAAACAGCGCTCCAGATGTGTGTAAAAATGTACTATACATAACACATGTCCTCCCTACTACTGTATATCCTCCTGATAGAAAACGCAGGGTGCTTTTGCCATTCAATAAGTAAGAGATAAACAACGTTAGTGTTGTATCGATAAAAAATAATTCACTGTTTGAGTGTCGTTGGCACAAACAAAAAAACATTCCTATACAAAAACCCATTCCTCTACTGAAGGATACTATTAGAAGATTCAGCCCTTTTGGCTCTAAAGGGGGGCTAAAGCACCACATGTGGTTTTGTGTGTGTGTTTTGTCAAGAGCTGCACAAACACAATCAGCCATTGGGGGGTGATACGTGTTTATTTTGCCAAGTGAAGTTTGTTGACATTTTCTCCCCTCATATGCCTATTTTATTTAATCTTTCCAAGCATCTTTCCATGAGAAATGCATTGTGGTATATCAGATATTGCTCTTTTAACATTAATTGGAATTAACTTCTTAATTATGTAAAAAATAACCCAGTGACTGAATTTGTAAAATGAAAATATTTATTTAGTGGAAATTGTCTTACAAAGGTCCCAGTTGATATGGATTGTCTCCCACTTTCAAGGGACTCTTAAGAAGTGCTCTCACTGTTGAGCTGGGTGTTTGTTGTGTCATTAAAATATAGCCAGTAATTAGAACAGAATACATCAACAATCAACATACATATTTTATTATTGTTTTTGTAAGACATATTCATTAGGGCTGGGTAATCTCTAGTGCAACATGGTCGAAAATATACAGAACCACAAATATTTTTTACAGGATATTGAGTATCTGAAAAATACCCATTCAACAGTACTCCAACAAAACAGAACTTTGTTCCATTTTCACCAAGTTAATATATTGTTCTTTTCACTGCCTAAGACCTGATACTAATAGGGTTAAACATTAGCTAATCTTATGTCTGTTGTGTCAAGCTTTGCAATCAAGGGTCATCTAAGTGGCTGCTGTTTAATCGCCTCATTTAGTGAGTGATTGCAAATGTATGTGTTATGTGTGGATATGCATGAGAGGATTTCTTTGGTACTGCCATATTTACATTTTTTTTTTACCAGATTGGACTGGATTGAACCCCCTCCCACCCTGATCAGCAGGCAATGGAACATTTTAACTCAAGTGTTTTGGCAACAGCTATTGTTTTCATGTAATTTTCATGATTCGTGTTAATTTCGTGTTAGATTCGTGCTGTTTTAAAGGTTAAACGAAGGCTCATTGCAAGACGCAATGTTCTCCTTCTTCACTGTTTTGTTTTGTTCTGCTCTATGTACCCTATAAAATAGAATACTAATAATAGAAAATGCTCCTATTAGGAGAAAGCTTATTCTACCTCCAGTGCAATTAATGCTAAAAAAAAAAAAACTATATATAAACAAGCAAGCAGTGTAATTGAATGGCTGCTTTCTGAACAAGAAGTCTGTGTATCCCAATATTTGTTAGAAGCTAGTTCTATAAAGCAACCATAGACGACTATAGTAATGAATGTTTAAAAAAAAATGCATGGTCAACTATTTTATACACCGTAACGGACAAATAGCTGGGCAAATAAAAAATGGTTAAATTCTGAGGGACATTTCACTGATATTTCATATTTCACAATCTAGTATAGGCCATTAGATGTTTGCACTGGTTTTATTGGTCGCAAACAGACATTTTACAGTAAGTTAAACACATGTTTTCAAGACTTTCATCTGTAAATAGATATTTATAGGTTTCAGAGCAAAGGCTAAAAAATCTGAAGGCCTTCATTTGGCTCACATTAAAAAAAAAAGAAAAGAAAAAGAAAATTGAAATGCACTCAGTTTTCACCCAAAACTTCTTCATGTGAGGGCAGTAAATGACCCTGATATAATTAGGGATTGTATCCACGCAGGGAGGAATAGCCAATCAAGCCATTCTTTCACACGTTGCCATGTATAGGGGGTGGAAGGGTGTTGTGTTGGGAATGGATGTTGCCTACCAGCTACGTCATTAGCAACAGGAGCACAAACAGATTACTAACCCTTGAGTTTCACTCATTCTGTGGTGTTAGCTAATTTAAGGTAGCGTGCTAAAGTCACTAAAGGAGTTTGATGAGTATAAATATTTGACAAGCCTTTATTTATTAAACTGCCATTTGGAGGGGTGATGTATCATTCAAAAAAACAGTTGCTACTCTTCTGCTCCATTGTTACATAATGTATTGGTATCCTACCATCTAGGACAACTCTATTTTAGCTCCAGTTTTGGTAAAAGAAAATGACAATAATTACATTTAAACCCCCCCCCCCATTGCTCTTTTATTATATGTGAATGTATTTTGCCAAATATTAAAAAAATAAGTTAAAAACATGATCTTTATCATATCCAAATGAAAATAAAAAAAGACCTAGAGGTGATTTTAAAAACCTTCAATCTTCTAGTCAGATACCAGGAAATACATAAACTACTAGTAGGTCTAAAAAATGCATTTTTTTAGTGCCTAGACCGGGGGTACGCAAGAAAAATTTTGTGAGGGCCGAATTTTCTAATAAAACTAAAACAAATTAAAGTTCTCGAGGGCCAGACATACCGAAACATATTGCTCTAATTTGGCAATGGTTCTTTACAATTGCAGAGCACATTCAAATAACTATGTACAAATGCTTCCCTGTTTATTGGGATAGCTGAGTTTTCTTTTTCTCCTTCAAAATATTTGTGAACTGCGACAATGTATCACTTTCTGCCAGTCTTAATAACTGA
Source organism: Acipenser oxyrinchus oxyrinchus (assembly GCA_030684275.1). NCBI lineage: Eukaryota > Metazoa > Chordata > Actinopteri > Acipenseriformes > Acipenseridae > Acipenser > Acipenser oxyrinchus. The sequence continues at coordinate 30,320,956 of CM060251.1, forward strand.
TGTAGGTGTGAATCAGTCAAAGTACTGCGATGCATGGATTTTAACTTGCTTCATTGAGGAAACAGTACTTTCACAGCAATATGTGGATCCAAATAATGAAAAGACCTTCAAAGCAGTGTCCTTATTGTTGGGTATTTCTGGCTAGGAATCAGAGACCAAAAAGCAAGGCTTATTTCTGTCATTTCTCGTTGCATTTAATGTTGAGTGGTGTAGCAGGTCAATCAGTTCCATTTGCACATCAGCTTTAGAGAAACCCAGCATTTCACATGCTTCTGATACTTTTGTTAAATTGGCTGTATAAGGATCATCAATGCATTCAAGCAGAGGCGCCATGGTTTGAAAATCCTGAAAGAGAGTGGAGGCCTATATGTTATTGTTATTACAAAAAGTGCTGTCACAAAAAAAAAAAAATTCATCCTCAAAACAAGAAAGTTGTCAATCAAAAAAATAATAATTTTGACCAATGAAAATGCGAGTCTCTTTACGATTCCGGACGGTAATCCCACCCTACATCAGACCTCAATTTGACCAATTAAAAAACGAGTGTAATTGTGCAGCAATCAGTGGAAGGCAAGTATTAGAAGCAGGGATCTAATTGTGTCTTGGGTTACTATAAAACCCTGTTGGATGCATTTGAGACACATCGATTTATAACCATGTAGTTTCCCATGTTTACCAATTTCTGCAAACAAGAACAGTGCTACTTCAAGTATATCTGACTTTAATATTTAACAATGAAAATGAGTTCATAGCTTAATCTGGGTGCGGTACATCTTATGACATGTCACAAATGTTAAAAATTGTACGTTGTCCCTGTCAAATAAATAAATAAATACATTTCTGACGGTGCAAGTTATTTGATTTTAAGACCCTTTAGTAAAGTTCTCATACTAAGCACAACTCCATTTAAATAATAAGTTATGACAGTTCAGAACCGCCACTGTAGCGGCTTATAGGTCTGTGTGAATTGCTTATACCGCCACAGAACCGTCATATTTTATGCCGTCTCTGAACCACCTCGCGAGGTAGTTCAGAGATGGCACTGAACCGTCATAACTGCCTGTGTGAAAGGCTATACCACCACTGAAGCGCTATAGTGGGTGTGGTTTCAAAGTCAACATGCAACGTCACTATAGTGTAGTGCTTAATTTGTGCCTGAGCTTGAGTCATAGTGTCGGTACCTATAGTTAAAAAATCTCATTAAATGCTTTCTTTTTAAAATCTCAACACAGTTGCATTATGGCCCTGTCCACACTACATAACCGATCTCGAGAACCGTACTCGAAACCTCTCTAATTAATACAGCTCAAAGTGTCCACACTGAAGTACCATTTAATGTTTAGTTGGGCTTAATGCGTCCACACACCATTAGAATAGTTCAGTTACAATCCCCAGCAGCGCAACGAACCGTGGAAATTATCCCACCATGCACTGTATTTTATTTTAAAATAATGTGTTATGCCCCATATTAACAGAGGTCCATACTGCATAAATGAAATGTAACAAGTATTGCGGAAAAAGTAAATCCCAACTGTGACAGGATGACAGCGGTTGAGACTCAGAGACAGTGTGAAAAGTTCCAAAATAAAGCTTTTTAATACACAAAAATACAAAATAAACCAGCACTAGGGCCAAACAAAAGGGTTTCAAAACACAGACAATAAACACAAAACAAAACTTACAAAAATACGGGTTCCAGGCTGGGCATTGCCTTCACTGGATTGCAAAAATGAACAAAAACAGCACACACAGAAAAACACTCTTACTTGCTCTTGTTCTAGAACTCTCCCTCACTGGGAGGCTGAGGCCTGCTCTTATGCCAGGTGGTTGGTGACTAATTGAATAATTAATTGGTTGATTGGTCCCACCTGAGGCAATCAACCTGGGCAGGGAGGAGAATTTAACCCCATCCCTGTCAGTATTTACAAGGGCAGAGCCCTGCTCTGCCACACACACACACACACACACACACACACACACACACACACACACACACACACACACACACACACACACACACACACACACACACAAGTAGGGCTTGACGTTTTCAGGTTTTATTTTTAATCAGGTGAAGTCCCTTTAAACAAATTGAGCTTATTCTGTTTATAATTAAACTCAAAAAAGCTGTTAATTACAAAACAATCTTTGTTTTTACCTTCATATCTTGCCTGAACCTAATTCTGGTCCTCTTAATTTTATTTCAAACAGACCTGACGATTTACGTAATTTGTTCATCCCCGATCCTACTTTTAACTAGCATTTCATTTTTGCAGTCACCTAATTTAATGTTGTGTTTTTGTTATTTTCCCCACTAGTTTAACAGAAATGTCCCGACAGATTTTTTGAAGCATAAAAATGAATACCTAGTGCGGAGTGTACACTGATAGCAAGTCCTTCAGGCGCCTGCTCTGAGTATTTCGCCAAACATACCACAAAGCATTTGGGATATTGGAGGATACACAAAAAATGTAGTTTGGTATTACAGCATCCACACTTCTGATAAACCGCACTACCTGCTACTCAGTATTAAAACTGTATAAACACTCTCGTCACATTTTACTGTTAGACACAAAAAAGTATGACGTTAATTATTAATAGTTTTAAAGAGACTTACCTTTTTTAAAAAGAAAAATAAGATTGTATCTTAACTGTGAAAAAACAAAGTCATTTGCCAAGAAAATAAACGTTGATTGCGTGCAGAAGGCGCGTGTCCGAGACTGCCTGCAGTTGCCTAAGCAAAGTAATCGAATGCAACCGGCAGATACAGAAAATTTAAAAAACAATATTTTTTTTCTCATTAAATTAGATCAGATTTTATGAGATTGTATATTTGTAACATAATCACTCTTTCAAGGTGTGTTGCACAGTTGTGAAAAACCAAAGCCCTGCATAACTTAACTCTCATCCCTTCAGACACATTTCCAAACTCGGGCCACTGTAAATCAGAAGGGCAGTGTCCAGTCTGCGGGCTGTATGTTGAGTACACACAACATATCATGAAGGTATGCTTTTGTTTTCTACGTGTTTTGCATGAAGATTGAGAACAACTACTTCAAGGCTGGCTGTAGTACACTTATTATTATTATTATTATTATTATTATTATTATTATTATTATTATTATTATTATTATTATTATTAAAAACAGTTTGTGTGACTAGGAACAGTGATATAAGAAAAATGTAATTATCATAACAATATATCCTAGTCTTCCCATAACCTTCGACGTGCAGATAATTCACAACACCCACCATCCCTTCCCTTCATAAGTCAACAAACCTCATTGCTCTCTAAAAATGTTTTAGCTAAACAATAAATACACATGCACAAAGACAAAAATGTGATAATTATATAGCATGATCTTATTACAAACACACACCCATAAAAAAAATAAGATGCTCTAGTATTGTAACAGTGTGATGCCAGGAGTGGTGGGGAGTTTGAAAATTGTAGCAGTCTAACTGGCGCAGGTGTTTCAAACATAGGGATAACAGTGAAGTAAACCAGATATAAAGGGTAAATATACAGGGTTTCTTTGCACATGCAACTTACATTACCTTAGTATACACTACTGCTTTACATAGTCTCATACCAACCCCCACCTACCACTGACCCTTTAGAATAAATGTATTAGCCTGGCCCCATCAACTATTTATTTAGTCACTGTATTTACAGGGACTAGCTGTAAATTAGCGATAAGATTGTAACACATGTTATTTTGTTGACATATAACGTGTGTATTACCTATTTATTTAAAATAATAATAACAGGAACAGTGTGCCCCGGACTGGATGGTTTGACAGTTCATTCCAGGGTCAGTTGGAAGTCGGCTATCCAGGAAGGGGGCGGAGCCACAATACCAAAAGTCGTCGCCCTAATATGGTAGGCAATGTGCCAGTCATGGATTGGAGGAGACGTGATTGCACTCGCTACCGAAGGGGGCGGGACTGAAGGTACATCAGGTGATGTGGCCAAACGATCTGTTCCTTGTGTTGTGGTTACGCAAAGACCTACGAGGAAAAACCTGTGTACTAACCATGAGTGTTTTGTTTGTTTTGTCCTGTCTAGTAACTGTTGTCATTGTTAGACTGCTAAACTATCCAGGGGCTGTTGCTAAGGGGCCAGTTTCCAAATCTGGACTTCACATCACTACTGTGCACATTACTTGTATTTCACCACCTACACTAAGAACACTGTGATTTATATCGTGTCATATTGTTTTGAGACTGAACCCATTGTTTTGCACGGAGCGATAGATATTCTTGTGTAGAGCTTGTTCTTATTATTTAAGTGTTGCCGGCATACAACCCAGCCAAATAAAGAGCTGTTTTACCATGAACTGTCTTGTGTACTGTATATTATTCCTGAGTTTCAGCAGAGACAGTTGAGTATGAATGAAATAAACTGAGGACCATTATCTGTTACAATCTCCTCAGGCAGACCATATGTAGCAAACAGGTCTCTAAGCATTTCAATAGTCTTAGTAGTCATAGTAGTTGGCATGTACACCACCTCTGGCCATCTAGAATGGGCATCAATCAGCAAAAGAAACATTTGTTTGTGTTTTTTGCGAAATCTAAATGTACTCTCTGCCATGGTCCTGATGCCCATTTCCATGTATACAATGGTGCCTGGGCAGGCATGCTGCATTGACTTTGGCAGATATCACACTGACTGACCTCAGTTTCCATGTTTTCATCTAGGTTAGGCCACCAAAAATAACTCCTGGCCAGAGATTTCATTCCCCAATGACCCTGATGTAGCTCTACTAATAATCTACCTTGCATTTTTTGAGGGATCACTACTCTACACCCCCAAAGAATACAGTCATTTTCAACAGAGAGCTCAAATTTTTGTGTTTCAAATGGTCATCAGTTACATATTTTGGCCACCCAGGCAAACTATAGTGCTTTACTCTAGATAGTGGATCATTCTTTCTTCAGCAATGACTTTTGCTGTGAGAGGCAGTTGATCCATGAATGACATTCTATACACTGAATTTGGTTCAGAATCTTTACAGTCAGACACTGGAAGTCTTGACAATGCATCTACATTACTATGTTGCGTTTGAAGGCTTGTACTCAATTTCGTATTGGTAAGCTGCCAATATCAAGGACCATCTTTGCATTTTCGCAACAGCAAGGGGTGGAACACCAGTCTTTGGCCCAAAAATCCAAAGGTTTGTGGTAGGTAAGCAACACGAAATCCCTACCATGCAAGTAATCATGGAACTTCATGACACTAAACACTAAACCCAATGCTTCTTTTTCTGTCTGAGCATAATTGTTTTCTGCCTTAGTTAACATTGTGCTGGAGACAACTGCCCAAGGCTTCTAAGAAATTAAAGAGAAAAATACCCCTAGAGTCTGGGAGAGCTGGGGTGGAAGATGACTCAAGGATTGACAACACAGTTAACGACTTAGGAACGGAAATGGATATGAGAACGGAGAGTACTTTGCAAAGGACTAGCTCAAGATCTGCAGTTAGCAAAGTGACAACGTTAGGGGTTTGAAGATTCATCAAGGGAGAATGAAATGCTTGGGGGAGAAGGAGGATGTGTGGTCCAGTGGTTAAAGAAAAGGGCTTGTAACCAGGAGATCCCTGGTTCAAATCCCACCTCAGCCACTGACTCATTGTGTGACCCTGAGCAAGTCACTTAACCTCCTTGTGCTCCGTCTTTCGGGTGAGACGTAATTGTCAGTGACTCTGCAGCTAATGCATAGTTCACACATCCTAGTCTCTGTAAGTCGCCTTGGATAAAGGCGTCTGCTACTTTTTTACGAAGTCAGTCAAGTCAGTCAAATGAAATCCAGCAACACCATAGTTCGCAGGATATTAGTACCCCTGGCGTAGATGAGAGGAGGACTTGCATAAACACAACTAGTGATGAACCTAATGATCCTTGTGAACCCGGTCAGATGAACCAGTGTAAGAGAGAAAAGAAACCTCAACGGGCACAAGCCTGGAGTTAAATGGTCAAGAGCTTGTGAGAAAACTGTGTGGGACACAGTAAACACTGATCTCTGTTTTGTGTTGAAAAGGTTAAGTGGAACAGTTGAACAGAAGCTGGATAAATTTGGGGATACCATCTATGCATATGGAAGCGAGAGGTTTATAGTTGAAAAAAGAAAGGAGAAAATACAAATTATTCCTGTAAAGTCTAGACGGCAGCAGGATACTGATCACTTAGTTAGAGAAGGAGGCAGCTGAGGAAGCAATGGAGGAGAGCAGAACAAAGTCAGAAGGAGGCACTCAATCTATTACATAAGGTCATAAAAGATAAGACTGCAACATTGCGCAGAGCTGAGCACCTACGGAAACGCTGCAAAAAGAAGGAGCGTGCGAGAACTAACTTTTATAAAGACCCATTCAAATTTGCAAATAAGTTATTCACCATGGAGAAAAATGGCACACTAAAAGCAACTAAGTCTGAGCTGGAGAGATCAGTCGAGGAAACGCACACAGATTTAAAAAGGCAGGAGCCTATGTCGATTCCTTCAGACATCTCACCTATCAATCCACCAGAATACCAAATGGAGAGCTGTGCACCTAAGTGGAAAGAAGTAGAGCAAGCTGTGAAAAAGGCAAGGGCCACATCATCTCCTGGGCCTAATGGAGTTCCTTACAGAGTGTACAAGAGTGCCCCTGGTGTTCTACGAGTCCTGTGGAAATTTACCAAAAGGATGGCACCGAGCAGGTGGGGTCTTCATACCCAAAGAAAAAGATTCTACGAGTATCAGTCAGTTTCTCCCTATTTCCCTGTTAAACGTGGAAGGCAAGATTTTCTTCAGCATTGTTGCTCAGAGTTTGCTCCTGGATTTGGCTAATGCATATGGTTCAGTGCCACATGAACTTCTTTGGGCAGCATTTGATTTTTTCAGTGTACCGATGACAATAACACATTTAGTGAAAGCCTACTTTGGAGATTTGCAATTTAGTTTTTCAACTTTTTTATTCAGCACTACATGGCAATGCCTAGAAGTTGGAATAATGGCAGGATGCACCATTTCTCCACTGGCTTTTACCATGGGAATGGAAGTAATCATTAGGGCATCAAAATGGGTAGTGGGAGGAGAGCGTTTGGCTTCAAGAATGCGACTGCCACCAATTCGAGCATACATGGATGACATGACAACCATGACTACAACAGTAGCCTGCACTAATCGGTTATTGGGCAAATTAACCAATAACATCGAATGGGCATGAATGCAATTCAAGCCCACTAAATCAAGGAGCATCTCTATAATTAAAGGTAAAGTAGTAGATAAAATGTTCTACATTAATGGTGAGGCAATACCAACAGTGTCTGAGAAGCCAGTGAAAAGTCTTGGGAGATGGTACGACGGGAATCTAAAGGACACAGTTCGTTAGACAGCTTGTTAGACAACAAGCAGTGGAAGGGTCGAAGAGCATAGACAGCAGCGCTTTACCGGGCAAACCAAACTGAAACTCTGGTGTTTTCAGTTTGGTCTACTGCCAAGGCTGCTGTGGCCACTGACAGTGTAGAAGGTTTTTTTGACAACAGTTGAGAAGCTGGAAGCTTTACTCAGGTCATACATCAGGAAATGGTTGGGAGTTCCACGCTGCCTCAGCAGAGTGGGACTTAATGGAAAAGGAATACTGCAGCTACCAGTCTCTGCTCTAACCAAGGAGTTTAAGTGTGCCAAGGTCCGACTGGAAATGACATTAGTAGATTCACGCAACAAATGCGTAAGGGAGGCAGCACCTGTGTTGAAAACTGGAAGTGGGCGGCAAAGAAAGCCGTGGAAGATGCAAATGCTGCCCTTCGAATCAGTGATATTATGGGGCAAGTTCAGCATGGAAGAGGGGTCTTGGTCTCAGTTAACCTCCTCCTACATGGCACAAGGCAGCCCCAGCTCAACGGAGGAAGCTGGTAGTCAACGAGGTGCAAAAGCAGGAGGAGAGGATGAGGTGCGTAAAGGCCGTTTCCCAGCAGGGAAAATCGATGAGATGAGAGAGTGGAACAATGCAAGATTGGCTGGCAAGACCTATGGTCAATGGAACAGAGCATGATCAGTTTCCTTATCAGATCAACATATGATGTTCTCCCATCACCACAGAACCTGAACCTCGGGGTGGGTGAGGATCCCTCATGTCCTTTGTGTTCATCACCTGCAACATTAAGGCACATTTTGACAGGATGCAAGGTGGGTCTTAGCCAAGGACGGTTTACTTGGCGCTATGACCAGGTGCTGCGATGTTTGGCCTTAGCCTAGGAAGACAAGTGTAACATCACCAATAAGTTGCCACCAGTTCCATCAAAGCATTACATACAAAAGACAATATTCCTCTGTCCAGGAGAGCAACCACCAAGAAAAGATGTTAAAACCAAGCCTCGCCCAGGACAACTGGAAGCTGCTAGAGACTGGAAAATGCTGGCAGATGTTGGTCAACGGCTTATTTTTCCACCTGAGATTGCCACCACTAACCTTCGACCAGACTTTGTCTTGTGGTCTGGATCAGCATGCCTTGTTCATCTGGTAGAGTTAACAGTGCCATGGGAGGATGCTGTGAATGAGGCGTATGAGAAGAAGAAACTTCGATATGCTGAACTAGTCGCTGAAGTGGAACAGCGAGGATGGAGAGTCTGGGTTTACCAGCGTAGCTGAAATTAAGGGACTAAGGTGAATCGCCATCATTATTAAATTATAAAATATTTAACCGTAGTTGTAAATTGTCATGTATAAAATACATTCATTCCTCAAGGTCAAATATGTAATCACAGGTTATATAATTCAGCCTTGGGTACAATAACATTACAATACCAGTAGATGTTTGTATTTATTTATTTTGGAAATGAGGTGTATATCTCAATTATTATTATTATTATTATTATTAATATTATTTTGTAATTTGGCTGACTTTACTCAAGATGACTTAGAAGTATTAATCATAATTTGTGCAAAATAGTTAACTATAGACATGATTAATTTTGTATGTGTATAAAAAATAACTACAACTAGCCTATGTGGCAGACTTACACAAGGTTACGTACATAGTAAACTAAGAAGAACTGTAAGAAAAATAATAATTCTGGCGCACAAACGTGTAATCTGGGTTTCTGACAGCGTGAAGCAGCACTCTAGAAAGTACACACAGTCTGGATCATAGATATATAGCTATGGTCTGGAGGATGTAACTGACGCCATTTTGGCTCACACAGAGTTCTTATCTTGCACTAAGTAAGCGGGAATTTGGATCCAACATGGCACATACGGTCTTCAGTTTCATAACACTCAACGAGCTGAGAGACAACCCGGTTTCCTTGTTAAAACGTACAAATCAGCCAGACTCGAGAGGTAAGGAATCTTTGTGGCGACACTCCTCGACCCCACGGTTACTTTCAGAACATTGACAACACTGATGAATCGACACTGGTTTTGACATCTTCTTATTTTCTACAACATTTGCCCTGAATGATTTTGGAACAAATTGCTGCGCATTCTTCTTTGTCACTTCAAATGACAGTCCCATTTCAAAAGCTAGCGACAGTGTCCTTTGTGTGAGCCGCGTTCAACAGGCGGTCTCTGAGCGTTTTTCGCATGAAACTTGCATCTCTCAGCAATGAAGTTTGTTCTCGGCACATAACATCCTCTCAGTGCCTCCATTAACTCCTTGAAAGTCTTTTCACTTGGTTTATAAGGCAGGCACAAATCCATGAGAACTGTGGGTTTTTCGCCCAACCACAGTGAGAAAAACTGACTTTTTCTTGTCGTCTTCCATCAGTCCATTAGCCTCAAAAAACTGCTGTAGCCTGTCCTCATACGCATCAAAACTTTCTTCACTTTCCTCGAAGTGAAAATCATCGGTTTTACCGAGTCATTTTTTTTGTTTCTTTCGCTTCCTGTCTTTCTCTTTTAAAAGAATCCCATCCTCGTCGCCAAAATCTGTTATGTATTGAAACAGATTAAAATAAAATAAAAAAGGAGACTGCTTGAAATTTCAAAAGAACAAACTTTTTTTTTATTTTGAGGACTTCAGGCAAGGCAGGAGTGTAGCATGTCTTGTACACAGCTTCCATTTTACTACACTACAATTACATAACGTATTACAGAATAGTCAGTGTTCACAGATTGCAATAGCATTTTTTATTACAATTTATAAGCCATTCTCCAGAGTAATATAAGAATGTAAGTGTGAATAACAAACAGGTGGATGAATGGAAAGAAAAACAACCCATATATCTCTGGAATCTGATATTCTCAGAAACTTATTCTAAATAGTGTTAATACCATAGTTCATGACAATTGGATGAATGGGGCTCCAGATATATGCAAAATTGAAAGTGTAACATACAGACAGACACCCCCGATATCACCAGAATCTGATACTGTCAATAACAAGCTAAATAATGTCACTACCAAGTTTCATGATAATTGGGGTTCCAGATATAGGCAAACGTACATACGGCTGCCTCCACTATATTATTATTTTGTTTATTTAGCAGACACCTTTATCCAAGGCGACTTACAGAGACTAGGATGTGTGAACTATGCATCAGCTGCAGAGTCACTTACAACTACGTCTCACCCAGAAGACGGAGCACAAGAAGGTGACTTGCTCAGGGTCACACAATGAGTCAGTGGCTGAGGTGGGATTTGAACTGGGGACCTCCTGGTTACAAGCCCTTTTCTTTAACCACTGGACCACACAGCCTCCTTTCAGGGAATTTCCTCCTCGACGGAGGATAACATGGCACCACACACTAGCTTTAATGGAGCTTCTACAGATGTCAACATGCCCTGTAAATACAGTCATCCGTTGTGTATCCGACTGCGGATAAATGAATCCTGTTTTAAATACCATTGTACACAGCTGTAACAATTACTATATTCACCAATTATTGTTTTGAGATTCAGCTTTTATTAGGGAGCTCCCCTAATAAAATATTAATGCTTGTGACAGGGTAGCCGTCTGCCATGTGGGTGCTTGCATTCGCTGCTGAGTGACTTGCTGGAGATCGAGACGGAGGTTGAAGTTGACACACCATGCAGGCGAACAGTTCAGGAGGATATGTGACGGGCGGATACGTGACGGATTACTGTAACTTTAAAAACTGGATTTATAAGACCATCCTATCTGTCAGTCTAAGTGTTTTGGTTCTTGTACCACTGGGCAATCAACACAGTAGGCATCTTATCAGTGTTTAATTGGCAGTAGCTCAGATGAGTTGCTGAGTTGAGCTATTGATAACAGGGCCTTTTTATTTCTGTAGGCAACCATTTAAGGGAGGTAGTTATGTGGTTTTATCCATGTGCGTACAATGTGCATTACAAAACTTTCCAGGAGCCAACATGTTTCCACACTGGAGGCTCACCTCACTACAACACATCAAACATATCAGTTTTCTTTACAACTTGGATTCAGTTTGTTCTACACAGTAATTTCTAAAGTTAACATGTAAAGACAATATACATTGTATTAAAGAATGTTGAATTGCATTGTTACTTCATAAATATTACTTGCAGACAAACTTCACATATACTAATGATCATGTGTATGTCGATTTGAGTGGGGATTTTGACTTTTTCCTTAGGCTAAAACATTTTAGGATATTTCTGTAACTAGGGTAAAGGTGTCTGAACCAGGGTGAGAGGATGAAAAAACCTTTAAAAAAGTTCTGTGCTTCCTGAAATCTGCTGTAATGTTTGAGACTGCCTGACTGTACTAACTGAAAGTAAACAGCTGAAAGGCATCACTCAACATAAAACCTTTTCAGTTGCTGCCTGTAAAGACTTGACATCCAATAGTGAACACTTACAAACATAGAGTCTTAGAGAATAATCAACAAACCAGAACACTTGCTTCTTACCAAAGTCATACCCTCCATCCCTGGAGTGTACTGTAATAGAGCCTTTCATCAGAATACATGCAGTAAATGTAAACTGCTATATTTCTAACAGACAAACTTATGAGTTTTCATTTTTTAACTATAATTTATATCTGTGTTCAATGTAAGCATGGTAAAATGATATTAATGAAGCTTGATAGTTTTTATATTATTTATTTTTTAAACTAAAGTTTTGAGAACAGAAGCTGTAAAGAATTGTCTGTTTTTACTTGTCTTTTACTGATTTCACCACTAAGTTGTATTTAGAATATGTATGTTTTGCTGAGGAGTTTATGAACATAAGGGGAAAATAATGTAATTATTCTGAAAAGACTAAATTTATGAGCTGGTGTGGAACCTTTTTCTTCTGCTGTTTGGTTTGTGGAGGAGGTCATTGTACAAGAGAAGAGGCAGTGGAGAAAACAAATAGCCTCAGACTGTGAGAACCAGTCGACAAATCAATCTAAATCAATTTGGAGACAGCATGCAGGCACCTTGTAATTGTTTCACTAAAAGAAATATAACAACTCCTCCCCTCCTACCACAGAAAGGACCATTCACAACTCCCGCTCTCTTTTAAAGTAGTAATATAATTTATTAAACTAAAGACTTTTGGGCAGGGAAGCAAGGCCTGTTGGACTGGAAGTGAATCTGTAAATGTGTTTCATGGTAGTGTGGTACTGAAAGACTGTGGCTGGGAACTGTGAATAGTCAGTAGGCCTGATGACACTGAGTCAAAAGCAAATTGTGACTTTTAACTTAATCACCCTCAGTAGAGGGTGACGCTAATGTCTGACATTACCTCCTTGTAGCCTCTCACAGCTAGAAGACCATTATATTTAGTCCAGGGTAAAGGAACTACAAAAAATGACAAGTTGAGATGGGGATGCAGCTAATGTGGGTCTCACTTATAAACTATAAACTAATGTGATTCTCAGTTATAAACCAATTAAACAGTTAATCCTCTCATTAGCAGCATAAATGTGTTTTACATTTTAAATATTCTCATTAGGAATGTTGGGACATTATTAAAGAGAGTCTTTGCAAGTATGGAGTATTGCACATTATCCAAGTTGCAAAAAAACAAATTCTAGCAATAACTAGAGAGTATGTTAAACAGGGGCAACCAACTCTGTGCTAAGGAATATTTGGTCTCAGACACTGTTAAAAAAATAAGGACCTCTTGGTTGTGTTAATCCAGCAGCAACCTCCCTATTTGACGTACAAACATCTTATTTTTGACTGCTTGTAATAGTTACCACTAGAATGCTAGTATATTACCTTGAACAGAAGCAACACTATCAGAACCACTAGCAGAGAACAGAATTACCAGATATGCCAACACAATGGATTTGGAACACATTGCACAATGTTACTGCTATGGTTCAGTAGCATACTGGTCCAGTGTACATTGACTGATACAATTGGGGGCGGTGCAGAGGGGGTAGGGGGTAGGGGGTAGGGGTAGGAGGGTAGGGGGGTGGCGTTATAAAGACAATGTTAAAACAAGCTTTTGCATGAAGCCTTTTTCATAACTGACAGGATATCAATGTTTTAGAGAAAACAATAACACACAGCGGCAAGTACACCTCAATAATAATAACTGCGGCGACTATTCTTCTCAGGAACTAAATCGGAAACAAAGCAACATAACAACATCCTGTTGGTTTATGTCAGTGATAACTCTGTGATCCATTAATAATAACCGTGTGGCGTCCAATATGGAATGCTTTATCTAGTTATTGCGCAGATATAGTTTCTTAAGTAGCTTTTATTTAAAAAACAAAAAAGCAAATAAACTAAAAATAAAATAATGTGGAGCACATTAAGTAAGTGTGCTTTCTCCTTTGAATGAAATATTTCCCTGGCAGAGTTTATAATTCTATTTTCTCCTGCTTGGTAAAGAAATTCCATCCAATGCTTTGCTTGGATGCCATTGCTATGTATTCACAAGACAGAATTTAGTGATGAACAGGAATGCCACTTCATTGTTAACCAAACAGACGCACGTGCCTCTTTTGCGACTGCCGTCAAAACCGTGCTGGCTTCAATTTACGGTAGCTATTGCGACAGTCCATAGTGTAATACCAGCGGTGCTGTACTACCGTTAGTTTTAAAACTGAACATGACAGCCATGATAACAACAACAACTTAGGTCAGCCAGGGTGACCTCAGCTAACCGCACACCAGCGACCCCTGTAGTCTGGCCGGGTGCCTGCGGGCTTTCCTGTAAGCTGCCCAGAGCTGCTTTGTCCTCCGACGCTGTAGCTCTGAGGTGGCTGCATGGTGAGTCTGCAGTGTGAAATGAAGCGGTCGGCTGACGGCACACTCTTTGGAGGACAGCGTGTGTTCGTCTTCACCGTTCCCGAATCAGAGCGGGGGTGGTAGAGGTGAGCTGAGCCTAAATTGGAAGAAAATACAAAAAATAATTGGCGACTACTAAATTTAAAAAAAACCAAAAAACAACCCAAAAAAACATTAATATGTGATAGTTTTTTTAAAAATCATTACCAGAAAAAGATCCGGGTATCCAGGTTTTTCTACCCGTGCTGACCTAATAATTATTTTACAACATTTCTACAGGAAAAGCATTTGAGGCCAGGCATTTTTTCTAGGCTATCTGGATCCCTGATACACACATTCCAGAGCACAGTACCTGCTTCTGTGTCTATGCTGGGGACTGATGCCAGGAGCCTAGCTAAGTACTACAGCGGATGGACAAGTAAAATAGAAAAGAAAAACACTGTCAATAAAGTGTAGAGCTACCATGGGCGGCCAGGACTTATTTAACTTTTAGCAAGTTAGCAAGGTGTTTATTATTATTATTATTATTATTATTATTATTATTATTATTATTATTATTATTATTATTATTATTATTATTTCTTAGCAGACACCCTTATCCAGGGCGACTTACAATTGTTACATGATATCACATTATTGTTACAAACAATTACCCATTTATACAGTTAGCAATCTAGGTAAAGTACTTTGCTCAAGGGTACTGCAGCAGTGTCCCCCACCTGGGATTGAACCCACGACCCTCCGGTCAAGATTCCAGAGCCCTAACTGTTCTGGAGGAATGCATAACTGTTACTAATGATAACCACAATCAGTAATGCCTACGATCAGCCCTCAAAGTATGTCAGATCTGCTGTCTTGCTCACAGAACATGTTTTGAAACAGGTAAATGCATTTTGTTATATACTGTACAGTGTCCTGCCATATTAAAATGAGCAGTCTTGAAACAGAGGTGATGCGACACAACATAAACACAAAACTGAGCAGAAACAAACACATCAGTATCTGGTAGCTTGGCCTTTTGCAAACATGTAGGACCTGAACCCATGCAGGCATGGAATCAATGAGCTTCTATATTACACTTTCGTCCAGATTGTGTCATAGTTCGATGAATTTTGACCTCAATTCATTCACATTGGCAGGTAGTGGTTGAGTTTATCGAGGCATGTTTGATTGTTTTGATGAGGAGTCCAAGCTGAAGCCCCTCTTGTCTCTTTTAGGTAGTGGTGAGTCTGGGCGTATGACATGTGGCGTTGTCTTCCTGCAGATGGTACGTTGTAAGCTGCAAAACCCTTTGGCAGAACAATGGCATGGATGGTTCTGAAGGACAGCAATGTAGCATGAGAAATGAGACGTCACCAACTCTGTCTGATGAACACCAAGTCTTTCCACTGAACCAAATCATACCCCAGACCAGACACTGCAGATCTGAGGTCAGAATGACCCTCCCAAACATAAGAACATAAGAAAGTTTACAAGCGAGAGGAGGCCATTCGGCCCATCTTGCTTGTTTGGTTGTTAGTAGCTTATTGATCCCAGAATCTCATCAAGCAGCTTCTTGAAGGATCCCAGGGTGTCAGCTTCAACAACATTACTGGGGAGTTGGTTCCAGACCCTCACAATTCTCTGAGTAAAAAAGTGCCTCTATTTTCTGTTCTGAATACTGAAACTGTGGGGGTCTGTCTAACAACTGCCAGGCTAGTGGTTTCTGTGCTGTACATTTGCATGGGTAAGCAGGGGTTTCTGTCGGGCTGCTCGCCCGTTGTAGCATAATCTATGCAGAACCCATTGTGATGTGTGCAAGGCTTTGTTGTGGGTTGAAATGGACCTGTCGAACAAGTGCTTGTTGTGCATGGTTTGTGACTATCGATGGACATCCAGGCCAACGTTGTGCACCAGTCAAATTCCCTGACGATACATCACAATAATGTTATGCACACACCCATCACGAGCTCTGGCAATCTGCCTTGCTCTTTGCCAACAGTCAGAATGCCCAATTATGCGACCTCATGTAAAAGGTCAAATATCATGCACACCTACTCTCTGAGGCATATTGTATACATCCTCTGAGCTCCACAATGCAGACGGCTGATATTTATACCACGGGTGTGGAGGTACTATGGGTATTTCAGATGATATGACTATATTTGGGGTGCTCATTTTAAGATGGAAAGGTATATATTGTGGCAAAGTGGGGGTTGCTTTGCCATGCTGGGGACCTTTTTCACCGTCTTCTAGTATAAAAAGAAGTACTTAAACAACAGATGGTTTAAAACAGGACAGTGCTTTTATATTTATTCATTTACAAACAAACAAACAAACAAAACAAAAGACAGAACTCTGTCTTTGGTTCTTAATTATCAACTGGATGGTTAAATCATTTACCAGTAATCAAACAAAACCTTTTCCCAGGTCTGTCCTCACAGGCTTCCTTCAGGCCTCACACAGAGGAAGACCGACTCCAAACATTTTAACCCTCCTTATATAGAGTGTGGCCCGGGGTAATTAACAATCAATAATTCAATTCCCATCTGGCCACATTCCACACTTTTCTATTTATCAATAAAACATCCAAACAATTAAATTGGTTCAGGATTCTGTTTGCACAACAAATGATCACACATGTGGTGAAAGGATCATTTACACAAAAATACGTGCTACATACAGTAGGTGTATGTACATTTTTGCCCAGGCTCACGCCAGTTCTTCTACAGTAAAGGGCCTGCATTTTCGCTACACTCAAACTGTTATGCAACCACCAACAAAACAGTTGTCTAAAACTGAACCTTGAACAACGAAGTGTCATGTGGCATACTTCAAAACTTTATTGTGCTACCTAGAGTAAAACAGTGGCAAGCACAGTGGATGGTAAGCATCTTAGGTAATAGCAGAATAAACAGAAGTGCACCTTCCAAGTCTAATATCTTTGTTACGGACTATTTAATTGTTATAAATATGATGCTAATCCAAAATAAGTTTTTGTAGTTTCTGAGCCAATGTTCTATGATCCTCCCATTCCTGCTTTATGTGTCACTTCCTCTAGTTTTCTGACATCTCTTTGATCCTCTGTTCCTCCTTACCTAGTAGACTTCAGAATTTGAGACTTATCAGTAAGTTGCTATGTCTTTCTCTCAGTTATTTCCTGGTTTCTAACTGCTCTTTTAGCTTTCAAACTTGTGAAGGTGACATATTTAAATAGTGTATGGTATGAAAAACACACACATTGACTACATGAAAGGGTCTAAGAAGTGTTGCTGTATAAGTATGCAAAACATGTGTCTTAATTGACTTGTAATAAAGGATAGTATTTGTTAGTCTTATTTTACACAGAAACTTTACTGCTAAGGAAACTGTTCAAATAGAAGAATTGGAAAACATTATCTAATAGCTGTAATACAAATCACAAAGGTGGTTTGTTTCAAAACATAGTTAAGGGATTTTGAGTTAATTTACTCACTTTTATCATTTTCATAAGCGTAAGTGACATTGTTTTATTAAATGTGCACAACAGTTTCATTTTTAAGTAACATCAGGCAGTCTTACATATGGAAGCACCTCCCAAACAATACCCTGCTATCATCCCTCTATGAATGAATGTGACTGAAACAGAATTGCAACAGCTAGAACACATTACATAATGCATGTCAGGGATGTAATTGCATGTGAGGAACAGTCCTTTCACACAGAACTCTGTACCTTTGTCCAAACCCATATTATTGAAAATATATAACATTTTGAAAAATGTTCAGTTAATTCAGGTAGAAAACACCTAGAATATTTTGTCATTCTAGACTTCTACTTCAAGCTTGGCTAATGTACAAAAGTGATCTAGAATTTGCTAAATCTTAGTTCCATTTGGCACAAAAAATATAATTGGTGTTTTATTTTATTATTATTTTTTTTTACTGAAAACAAATTTATCCACAATTTCATCAACTCTGTTGTTCACACAGAGTCAATTGATTAGTGTGTAAACAAGCAAACAAACTGAGAAATACACAAGCAACTGGTGTTAGTTTCACCCTCTGGTCACCAATTTAAAGTCGACCAACACTGTCTTTGGGCTTTAAAATAGTTAATTTAAAAGAAAACAAACAATAAGTAAAAATACATTAGCTGGACAATGTGTCAGATTTGGGTGCTCTTAAACTGATGAGACAGAGTTCATTTTATTACAGCAGTTATGTCTTGATTGGAAGATTGTGTGGACATTTACATTAAGTATTAGAAATTGACCTGTTTTCAAATAATTTAAACAACTGTAGGTCCCATTACTGACTGGATTTGGATGTTTAAAATAGGCCCTTTGAGAAAATGCAATATCTCCAATTGTGTATGTTAGGGAGGGTCCTAATTTAATGATTTATCATCATTTATCTGCCTCAATTTAGATTGATTCAATAACCCCCACAAACTTTTATTTAAACCAGATTTGGAACTCATTTGGCACCATCCAAAATTGACCTTTACCGACATATAAGGTTCTGTAACCAGTAAAGAGGACACAAGAAAGTCAGGTAGGTGTCACATTATACATGTGCATGAAAGGTACACATAGGTCTATGGGACTGCTTAGAAACCTGTTCTCTTACAAGTAACTGTCTTCAACTGCTGAATGACCACAGACTCGCCGTCTTTTTTGTCTGCTTTGTCGAATTAGTGGTGTAGGAAAGTTGTATCGAAGCTTGACACTAGTGAGCACATCATTGTTTCCTACCTGGTGACATCAAGCCAGTGCTAAGGGGGAAGGAGTCACACAGTTGTGATTCAGTATCTTATGGGAGCAAGAGGGGAAAGTATAAGCAACAAAAGCCCACCCCCTGCCTTTTCACTTCTGTCAGTTCAGTGAAGCTGAGGATCTGGGGTGGAGCACTTTCACACTTCAGGCCTCCCCTCTGCAGGTGATCTGTCACCTTCTACCCGCTAGCTGCTCTCCAATGGTAAGTGTCAATATCCCAGGCTGGTGCTAATTCTAATCAAAACTCCAAAAGAGGATGCTTTGATCTCTTCAGCTCCCTTGGGTTCTTACATGGCATTTGGGCTGTGAAGCTTCCTATTTATCATCCACGTGTTGACATTTCAGCTCATTAAAGAAGCAAGGGGCTTACTGGGAGGAAGAATAACATCACACTGCTGAACCCCAACATTCATGTGATCTAACACTGAATAACCTGCTACACGAGTGCTAATAGTACTTACTGTCGGCATTCCTGGTGCTGGTGTGAATATTTTACACCATGGAGGAAGATTTGTTTTTTGTCTATAATCCTTCCTCCCTCAGACATTGCAATAACAATTCTAATTCTAGTTCCAGTTGTCTGAAGTTGTCTAGTTGTGAAGCTCCCTTTATACCATCAAAATGGATTCACTATAGAACAGAAAATGGAGAAAATACACACTGTAAGTTTTATACAGTACCTATAAAAAATAAAAAATAAAATGTTACGTCAGCATAGACTGAGAAAGGATGACAAGAACTGTTTTTGGAATGCTATTTTGTAAATTGCCAGATACTGAATACATTTGTTTTGCAATCATTTTTACTGATTTTCTTTGTGGAGTATGCGTGTAGTACCATACTTTGGTGTTTTAGAGACATTGATGTACCTGACATCGTTAATTTATAATCCCCTGACGTTAATAAAGCAACTACAATGTAGTATAATGACTCCCTCAGAGATTTTTACGTATCCAATAGAACCAATTAAACCGCATATGACATGTTCTTCTGTAGAGATTACAGATATTCTGTTGACATGACCTTGTATTATTTGGCATATTTAGAAGGCAGAGGCCAAATATTGGATGTGCATAAAGAATGAACTCCCCTCTCAGTTCCTGACGTGTTCGCTCCAGGCCAGGGCTGAGGCACTTTTGCGGGGCAGTGTGAAGCATTTTACTGCACTGTACTCCAATTAAGTTTAACTATAATTACATTGAACCTGTAATTTAAAACCACTGTAGTCACATTTTAACTAAATTACTAATAATGTATATTATTATACTCTCTAGTTACAATGCAGTTAGTCTGCAGTCTAAATATACACACAGTCATTTGTCTCAAGTGAATGAAGCACTTCTGCTAGTAATGAATTGCTCAAATTCCAGCGATGTGTATAGTATAGTGTTTATACTACAAGAGACATGATGACAAATAGATTTTAGATTGTATGTTCTCTTAGGCAAATTATAGACATATTATGAATCCCTTTCAGGCAATAAAAGAAGTTCCTGATTTGCAAACTTTCCAGTAAATCTTATATCTTACATCTTGTACACGGAAAACAATCAACTGACAAAATCCTACAACAGGCGCAAACCATTTTTCAAAAGGGGATGACAGTAAAATGAATGTGGTTAACAAATATATATTAATATGAACTGCACATAGTAACTAATATAGAATGATTCTTGATGATAGTAACTATCATGATACATTGAGATAGTGTAGCTGTAGGTTTAACAATGCACTATGTACTATACCGTAACATATGAGTGATTGCTGCCCCATGTGATATCTCTGAAATGTAGGTCCCTATTTTCAGAGAGGAATAAAATAATGCAATACTTTACGTTTCTTAACATTAAAATTAATTTGCCACAAGTTTTCCCAGTTACAGAGAAGGTCCAAATCCCTTTGAATTAGCTGGGCTGCAGATTACTCCCCCAAGTTTGGTATCATCTGCACATTTGACAATCTTGCAGTGTGTATCTTGGTACAAGTCATTTATATAAACGAGGAACAGTAAGGGTCTAAGTACAGACCCTTGTGGGACCCCACTAAGTACATCCTTGTTATCATATTCATTCCTTATTACCTTAACCTCTTTCATGGTTATTTTACTTAATTGCTTAAATTTAGCTTTAATGCACACTGAAAAAGGCCAAATATATTTGCTTTTTGGTTAGTCAAATAATTGTGTTTAAAGTTAATTTTCAAACAAAATCCAATTAATTCAATTTCAAAGTTTGCTGTTCAGTTACTATATTTCTTCTTCTTTGATGACAGGTGCTGGCAGAAAATGAGTCCCATGGCAACCAGGCATGCAAATGCCATAGAACTGCAGCATTTTATATGGGATGTAGGGATGCATGTTTAACGTATCAGTAGATTGTTCCCCCAGTCCCCATAACCTGCACCCTCTGCTGTGTTAATGGCCTTTTGCCACTAGGTGGCACAGGGTACAAAAAGACAGACTTCGTTTTAAAGAATTCAGATCTAAAAGCCATCCAAGTATTCCTTTTTGGGGGAGTTTTTAAACACATGCAAAAGACATCAGCAGTGAAAGGCTGTTTACAGCTCTTCTCTCTCTCTCTCTCTCTCTCTCTCTCTCTCTCTCTCTCTCTTACATCTGATTGCTATGGTGTAAAATTGAATTACAATTTACAATGCATGCTATACACTGGAAACTTGATGACTTTTCCCACAGTAGTGAGTGAAGAGGATAGATGCAAAGAAAAGGAGGTGGATACAGAATAAAACAGCTTGTGGGAAAGCTAATTCACTAATCAGATCTAACATGCTGGTGCCTTAAATGTGCAATGTTTCATAGTAAAATAATGCCTTCTTTAACCAAAAAGGCTTTCTTTCTTTGCGACTATAGAAATAAAATTACATTTAAAAGCATCTTGCATCTGTTTCCAACAAAGAAAACTGAAATTTCACAAGCAGGGAACCATAAAAAAACTACACACCAGGAGATCTATAGAAACCTATCCTTGAGACTAGAGAGAGAGAAAAAAAAATCAAAAAATACATAAAGCTTTTTTCTTTCTTTGTTTTACACATACAGTATTTATCAGATATCATTTAAGTGAAGCCTACTCTAAGAGATTCAAAACTCACAATAAATACTGTATACCACAGATCAGCAGGGTAGGTCTAGTCACAGCTTGAGTAAACTTACTTTACTTGCCTGTTTTAAGACCAGCACACAGTGATCTGCCATTTCAATTAAAAATGCCATATGTATTTATCAGTAATATTAAACTTATATTCCTAAATAAAATGTGAACTCAGCCAGCTACCTCTATTACTTACAGCCCTTTCTCTGAGATGTACTTGGCTTTTAATTTTGAGATTGGACATTTATATATATTTATATATATTTAAAATTTAAAAAAGGAAAACTACTGTGTACCAGGAGCAAATTCAAATCAATTATAACAGGAGTACAAGTCCTTCTTCAGCTAGGTGGAAAAAGCAGTGCTGTAAACAAGCTGTTATAAAATAATTGTCTTTCAAAAGACATGAAAGCTTCAGAATAGTATGTTAATTCCAAGAGGTTCCAAAGTGCCTAATTTGAACATTAATTTGCATTCTTTTTGCTTCCTGGCTGCATTTTCCCCATAGCAGTGATATATCCCACAAGTTGTGATGTCTTCTGCAGTGTGGTCATTTGTGTTGAAATATCTGGCAACAGGAGATGCAGAGGTGTTAATTCTTATACTTTGTAGATGTTCCACGAAGCGATCAGCTAAACGCTGTTTTGTTTCTCTGAACTACAGTTTGTTACACTTGACAGAACCAGTGCAGTATACTATTGCTTTATTGGTGCAAGTCTCATGAATAGTAAATGAAGGTTGGGAAGGAGTTACTGTAAAGTAAGGTTGTAATATAAAAGGAAAAAAAAAACACATTATACAATTTATTTTGTCATTTCTCAGTATTCAATTATTTGCTTCCAGGTTCTAACTAATTAGGTTTACTGAGTGCTTGATTTTTTTCATTCATGCTTTGTCCAGTCTACTGGACATTCCAAAAACAAAATAAAAAATGACCTTGAGTGGATTCTTTGGACGAACTTCTGTGTATAGCATACAGTTAACACTCCTTAAACAGACAGCCCTTCCCAGAGCATTTTAATATTTAGTTCCAGTTACTGTCAGTGTTTAATTGGTCATACAGCATGTTGTAGAACTCCATGACTGAATAGTCAATTTGGAATATAGGTCAAACCAGTCTCATTAAGAACTATTTGTTCTACATTTTATGTGCAAAAACCAGAGCATGTGGAAAGACAGTAGTTAGGTAATAAAACTGTGATCTTTTGATTTTCAATGACAAAATGATGCTTTATAAAAGTGTCATACTTTTAATATTGGATTTATTTACATGTAAAATGTGATAGGGCCACTTAAAAGACAGAACAACAAATAAAACTTCCAGTTAAACTGTTTCTCTGTAGCTGTGTGTCTTCAAAGCCACATGTGCGAATGTGTAAACTAGGCTTTAAATTTGTATTGATTTAATTCAAGGTGGATAAACAGTCTTATTAAATGGTTCTAGGGTTAGGGAAATAAAGTACATTAATTTGTAACAAAAACACACCCTAAACAAAGCATTGTTTTAACAGTGACTAAGCCAAGCTTAATTTTCAGGAGAAAAAATATATTAAAGGCATACAGAAATTGCACACTATTACTGTCTAATATACAGCTATGGATGAAAGTTTTGCATCATCCTATAGAATTAAGTAGTTTTACTTTATAAAGTTTAATGAAACCTGCTGAATAATGTTACGTTAACATATTGAACTATATAATGCTTTGTACTTTTCCATAAACTGACAAAAAATGTTAAATGTAACATTTCGAAATCTAACATGAAACATTGTACTACTATTATGGCTTCCGGTAGACTTTTTGCAATATCATTTTGAAGTTTCTTTTAAATGATGTCTCAATCCTGAAATTCTAGGTGATGCAAAACTTCTGACCATAGCTGTATGTAGTCCTGTCAACAGAATGTCTGTAATCTCTACAGGAGAACCTTTTCAATTTAATTGGTTCCAGGGGTCCATCGGATATGTAAAACTATTGTATAAAGTGGTACAAAATGCTTAAGAAATATAGCTGAAATGTGTCATATAAGGCTGCATAGTCATGTTGCATTTTTCTACTCTGATGCATTATGAGCATCAACCACCAGTGTTTTCAACTATTATGAAAACCTTTACTTGACAGTGTTGAATTGACTGGCAGAAGGCACAGGTGTCGTTGTCCATCCATCAACAGTCCAAAGCACCTTTGGCCAATGTCTGTGTTCTTGTGCACATTTTAGCCTTTTAGTCTTGTTCCCCTTTCTTAACAGAGGAATTCTTACTGCAACACATCCTTTAAGTCAGGGGTGTCAAACTCCAGTCCTCAAGGGCCGCAGGGTTTTGGTTTTCATTCCAACTTAAGCTCTCAATTAACACAATTGATCTAATTGTTTGTTGAATTTGACTTATTTCATATTTTTCAAGGTCTTTTACAGTTGATGGTTTTAAAAATGCACTTGATTCAAGGTACACTACCTATGAAACATTTTGAGGCCTGAAGAGAAGTGTTAAATGTGTCCAGTTAATCAAATAATTAGACCGATTAAGTAATTCAGCGCTCGGGTGGAACGAAAGCCAGAAGACACTGCGACCCTCCAGGAACTGAGTTTGACACCCCTGCTTTAAGTCCTGATTTCAAGAGTGACCTTCGTACTGTTGATTTGATGGGCAATGACACCTGTGCCTTCTGCCAGTTCTGTTGTCAATTCAACGCTTGTCTGCTTTCTATTCCTTAAGGATATTATCTTCAAGTATTGCTCATCCTTGTTAGACAGCTTTTTGGGTCTTCCAGTCCTGGGTTTGTCAATTACAGGTGATGTTTCTCTGTACTTGTTGATTATGCTTCGGATACCACACCTTGAAAATTGAGTGATGCAAGCTATTTCACGCAATGTTTTTCCTTCTTTATGCAAGGCAAGGTTGTTATAATAGTAGAAAACACTAGTGGAGGCTTTGAGTGAATTGTTGATACTTATAATGCATCAGAGTAGAAAAAGCAGCAGTGTGTGTGTGTGTGTGTGTGTGTGTATGTATATATGTATGTGTGTGTGTGTGTGTATGTATATATGTATGTGTGTGTGTGTGTGTGTGTGTGTGTGTGTGTGTGTATATATGTATGTGTGTGTGTGTGTGTGTGTGTGTGTGTGTGTATGTATGTGTGTGTGTGTGTGTGTGTGTGTATGTGTGTGTGTGTGTGTGTGTGTATGTATGTATGTGTGTGTGTGTGTGTGTGTATGTATATATGTATGTGTGTGTGTGTGTGTGTGTGTGTGTATGTATATATGTATGTGTGTGTGTGTGTGTGTGTGTGTATGTATATATGTATGTGTGTGTGTGTGTGTGTGTGTGTGTATGTATGTGTATATGTGTGTGTGTGTGTGTATGTATATATGTATGTGTGTGTGTGTGTGTGTGTGTGTGTGTGTGTGTGTGTGCGTATGCGTATGCGTGTGTGTGTGTGTGTTTATATAACTATTTTGAACGTTTTTAATTTCCGCTTTATCTAAATAATCTCTACCCAAGAAGTAATGTTCATTTACAGCATCCTAATAGTGAAAAGCCAATAAATGCTATCTTTGTGGGCTGGTTTATGAAACAGTCAAGATCTGTCATTGAGGGCTGAATTGCACATTGCAGGCTGAAACATTTTTGGAGATGGTTCAAATGTGAAAATACATGACGTTTCTCACAAGTTCAGGGTACAGACTCAAACACAAAACATCATGCCACATACACAAGCGGTAAATCTCACCAATGTGATTGAAACTGGCCTTATGTTTACTTTTTTAACTGATTTTTATAACTGATGTTATACACATTTTACCATGATAAAAAAACTATTAACAACAATAATTTACAAAATATATTTGCTGTGGATTGTTTTAGTTTTTATATCTTCTAAACAAATTGGTATTATATGTATTACTAAATTATATGTTTATTGTATGGTACACAGGAAGATGATATTGAAAACAGGGTGTCAATACATTTGTACATTGTAAAGCAAAGACTGTCCCCTTTTTTCTGAAAGGAAAATAACAATATTAATATTAGTTAACTGGCAATGAACCATGTTGCATAAAAGATTAGTTAAAGTTGATTCATTCTAGATTTTTAACATTAAAATTTACCTTGTTTCAAAATCAGGCCCTGTCAGTTAAGGATTTTTTTTTGTATCTAAATAAAATGTCGAATGCAACATCCTGGACAAATGCCCTGGATTTTGTCTTGGGCATATGTACTATTTAAATGAAATAAATAAAAAGTTAACAATGCACTCTTTTGTCAGAAGCCAAGATTATCGGTAACTACCATGATTCTATCAAAATATGTACCACTTTTTTAGGACTACTTGTATGGTATTCTTTATGCATCCCCTAGGCTTTTCTTATCCTGGACTTGGTGAGAATGAGGGTTATTCACACTCCTTGGAGAAGTCGCTCAGCAGGGAGCATTTGGCTTCAAAACACTTTAGCACTCTTTGGGTTTACAATGTGCCTAGAACAGCCCTCTCCACCCCCTGCTGACTGCCAATTGTGGGGGTCTATTAACACCATCTAGCTTCATTACATTCTACATTAGGTCTTCCACCTCTACAGGGCGACCTGAAAACAGTCTATAAGGTCACTGTGGCAGAGCAGAGGGTCTGCATATGTGTGTATGTGTTTGGAAGCCGGTGGCCATCTTAGTGAAGAAACAGCCTGGAGTCAAGATGGCCACCATCTGCACAGCCGCATGGTTTTAAGTGATTGATTAATTGTTTAATTGATTGTGTGATCGGAAAAGTATGGCCAGACAGTGACTGAATGATTAATTGTCAATCAATATCTGGCCACATGGTATAAAAGGACAAAATAATTTGTTTGGGAGGGTGTGTAGGAGTGTGGAGTGGAGAGCGAGTGAGCGAGAGTAGAGAAAGATTAATATTGCAGCGTGATAGTTGAAGCTTGGGTGCTGTTTTGCTTATTTTGAAGAGTTTGCTTTGTGTTTGCAGTGTTTTGTTTAAACGTTTATTTTGTTCCTGTGTTTGTTTTGTGCATAAAAGTGAGTAATGTAGCACAAAGCCTTGACCAGTCTTGACCGCTCGCCACTTTACAACAGTCATTTGCAAAATGGCTGATAAAGTGGATAAATAACTGAAAGTTTATAGATCTGATAAAACAGTTTATCTGTAACTGGGATACATGCTGCAAGTTGGAGCTAACAAGGATACGCTTCTTATTTTATATATGGCTTTTAAAATAAAATATATATATATATATATATATATATATATATATATATATATATATATATATATATATATATATATATATATATATATTTTTGAAAGTATACTATAGAATACTGTGAAAACAAAATATGTTTTAGATTATATGTAGGGCATCTGATTTTCAGGTGAAAATGTTTTCTATATTCGGGTGAATGCTTTTTAAAAAATCGGTTAGAATTATTTAATGAAAAAATTGGGTGAAAATCGGGTAGATTTTTTTATATATAATCAAGGAAGAATAAATATTTGGGTAGGAATCAGGTTTTATTTAGAAAGAAATAAACATGCTTAAGCACAAAGTGTTGACAACAACCTATATATATTTCCACACATTGGGGTCTGCAAACTTTTGACGACATCTATCTCTCTCTCTCTCTCTCACACACATACACACAAACACAAACTGTATATGGAGGTATTTCTCCATTCCAATCAAGTTTTATTTTGTAATGAAGTTTCAAGTATAATTGCACACAGAACATAGGGGAAAACTAAACAACCTTACTCCATGCTGTTTTACAAAGTCCAGTCAGAAAAAGGTGCACATTTATCTGTTTTCGAAAATGTAACTCCTTAACTTTGAACCTGCCTTGTTCTACAATTCCTCTTTGGCTATTATTTGCTATGTCCGTAGGCCCTTGGAGTAAATCTAGAGCTAATTTGCCTGTACAAACACTAACAGCATGACTGCTGTGCAAGTTGCATTCAGGCCCAGGAGGTGGTGACTCCAAATCTGACTACAAGGTAATTCTGTTTTGATTCAGTCTAGCAGCTCATTACTTGGTAGCACTCCTCCAGAAGTGTTAAATTATTATGGACCTCATCGGCTTCAAATTATTTAAAACTCATTCCAGATGTCTTACCTGCTTAGCAGTAGGAGCACAGTTGCTAAAGCGGGCCGAAACACACAGGATATCACACTCAGTCTAATCTCCTCTCGTCTGCCCTGAAACTTCAGAGGAACAGGATCACAATCTCTGCACCGCTGCGGACAACAACAAAGTTGCATGGTACTCTCCTGGTGGCTAGAAACATTTAATGAAACTACATTTAAACTAACGGCACGACACTGTGCACCAGTCGAAGAAAGACATAAATATTATGCAAGGGTCTGGAACCATACCAAATGCAGTATATTAATAAATCATACATATATACACTGCTGTGCAAAAGTCTCATGCATTATAAGCATCAACAATTTACTCAAAGCCTCCACTAGTGTTTTCTACTATTATAAGAACCTTAACTTGCATAAAGAAGGAAAAACATTGAGTGAAATAGCTTGCATCACTTGATTTTCAAGGTGTGGTATCTGAAGCATAATCAAGAAGTACAGCGAAACATCATCTGTAATTGACAAACCCAAGACTGGAAGACCCAAAAAGCTGTCTAACATGGATGAGCAATACTTGAAGATAATATCCTTAAGGAATAGAAAGAAGACATGCTTTGAATTGACAACAGAACTGGCAGAAGGCAAATTTACTATTACAAATACATGTTTTCTGACTATTAATGTCAATCACCAACTAATATGACATGCAAAAAACTGTGAATTGGACTTCAAGTCTGGAACCGCTTAGAATAAAACAACCACAGGGGCACACTGTCTTAATTGCAGCATTAGTAGAATCTGATGGGAACGGGTTCAAATTACCACATGTGCAAGACTGTATACAGCATATGTAAATCCTTGCCAACTGGGAACCAGTTTAACAAATTCTTTCAACAAGATTGGTTAAAAAAAACTGGTTGGAGGATTATGACCAGCAGGTTTTTGAGGAGCAAAGGTGATAGTGTTACCATCATGGTACCACAAAGACCAAGGGGTATTATGGGTTTATGACTTATAGACTACAAGGTACTCAGCAGCACAGTGCTCTCAGAGTATTGGGTGTATGATTTGCCTATCTAATCTGCCCATTAGGAAACAATTCACAGATAGGACTACTAGGAGCCAGCATCTAATGAGTGCTTAAGATGGAGTCAACAACCTGCTGCACTGCTTCACTGTGAGGTGCTAAATGGGCACTGTTATGAAAACCAAGGCTTGGGTTTGAATCCATCCCACTTCACAAGTAGTCAGAAGCTGGGCTCCAGAAGATTGTTTGGGACAATTAGTTGCCTGTCTAAGAAAGGTCCAAGATTGAAAAGTAATAGGTTTTCAGGGTCAGGTGCACTCACAAAGCTGTAAGGGGAAGCTCTTGTGGAACAACCATTAGTGTAGCCTGTGCAGTACCTCACCTTTCATCAGCATATAATAAAATAAAGAAAAGCCATACAACAACTGATAACAAACACACATCACTATGCTTGTTCTTAATTAGTGTTTATAGTACTACTGTATATCCTATGATTTAAGTGTTTAAAGTTATGGGTCTACCCCATAGACTAAAACTTAAGCTATGTGTCACAGGCTACTCCAATCTGCTGCGAGCGAATGGGGGTCAGCAGAGGGTCAATAGTAGCCATCCTCTATATGTGTTGTAGTTCATAAGCTTGTGGTCAATACCTGAAAGGCTGGCAATTTAATGTACAGTATTGAGAACTGAAATAAATAGATGCGTTTCAGACCATAGGAATGGAAATTTCGTTCTGCAGAATGAACATCACAAAAAACTGCCTTTGCACATGGACACCTTTGAACCATAGCAACTAGCATACAACCTAACCATAATCTAGCATCTTAAATTCCTCTCTATCTGATGCCAACCTGTACATCGTGTTTTGAAAACGAGCATCTGATTATTCTTATTTCCAGGACTGCTGGAGGGTATGCAAATTAGCACTGCAAACTGCACAACAGTTTTATTTACACCGCAAGGTGTCTCAATGAGGTTTCAGCATGAGAAAATCATTCCTCACACATCCTAGAAAATCAAACTAAGTGTTTATTTAAAAAAAAAACTGCTGACTGCTCTAGTTTACAAACAATTTTTCACACTTGCACTTCTGGGAAACATGGCTGGCAGGGGACACCTTAGCATTTATAAAAAAAAAAAGAACAACAAAAACAAGGAAAGGCTGAATCAATCCAAGCTGTACTTTATCTATATCATTTCAAGTTATACATAGTTGCAGAAGAGAGCACTTTTATTATGCACAACTATTGTACAATGCTGCCTTGTTTGCTTTCTATATGATATACCTCTATATGAAATTGTGAAACGTTTAAAACAGTACATTAGTTAAGGGACCCTTTTACAGTAAACTATAGTACATGTACAAGTTACTGTCAACATGGCCGAATCATAAATGAATAAAATAATGAAGGAGCACTGCAGTCTCCTGTGGTTTCATACTGTTAAAATTGTATTATTGGAACGCTGCCACTGCAGTCATACCACCATGGAACCTTAAAGTAGAAGCTAATCAAGGTTTGGCCTGGTCAGTACTTGGATGGTGGACCTCCGTTGAGGTACTACAGAAAGTGATGTTGGTGACTCAGTAGTGACTCAGTAGCGGGCACTCTTGTTTGGGGCACCCTGTGTTGCAGCAGGTGCCTCTGAATGAGATGTAATGTAAACTGTGCGGACATTCAAAATCTGATTTGCATCTATCAAGGAAAATCAATATATCATTGATACAGGTCAGTAGAATTGTGGCCTGCTAACCCCAAATTATTCAACAAGACTTTACAATCCCCTAACCAGCAATTCACTGAAAAGTGTGCCTTTGCAGTTGCTTTAAAATGGGGCTGTGGGGGTTGTTGTCACAATATCTCTGGACAATAAAAGTTACATTCTCACATTATGCCAGCTATGCTAAAGTAATATGTAATATTTAAGGATTAGGCAACACTGTTTATATTCACATATTACATTACTGTGTGTTTGTATGAGCTAGTCCTCTACTTCAAAGTATTATTATTATTATTATTATTATTATTATTATTATTATTATTATTATTATTATTATTTATTATTTGAAAAACGATGCTGATTGATCCTTACAAGTACTAAAGGGTGGAGCAGGGTGGGGGCTTCGTTTAAAAAGGAGTGAAATGGGATTCTTTTTTGTGACTGACAAAGCTGTCATGGGTGTAGTGGGGATTTGCTAGCCAACATGCCTGACAATCCGCTAATAACAAATTCCTTATCTTAAAGGATTCAAACCTAGCACCATAGCTGAAGGAGCGCATTCTATAGTACAGTGTACACTGTACCCTCTGGGCTCCTTATCTTTGTCTGTGTTCTTGGTCTGGGGAAAAAAAACAACTAGGCTTGGGTGTATGTGATAGGTCACAAGTGAAGTGAGTTTGGTACAAGGGATCCTTTCCAGGCAGTCTCAAATAGAGAGCCCGAGGATGGTATTGAGTAAAGGACTGCTTACTCGACCCCCAAGAGGTGGTACCTCCAGAGGCATGCTCATAAAGAAATGTGGGGAGGCTTATGCTACCCCTGCTCTGTGGGTAACTTCAAACTCCAAACTTTATTTTAGGAATAGATCTTTTTTTACTGGAAAAGCACACAGATTTTCTCAAGACTTGCATGTTACTTGCTTCACCTTCGTTGATTGAAACTCAGAAGCTAAGCAAGTCAGGTCAGGCCTGTAGTTGGATTGAGGCCACCAGGAAATGGTGTTGGTGGCTCTGCAGGGAGTCTTCTTCTCTTGTATCCAAACATCAAACTAATGCTCTGGCATTCGCCTCTGGGGGTTGTTGGAGGGGCCGTCTCTTGGAGGTCCTGTCAATGAAAATAAAAGCCTCCATGGCACTATTCCAGGAATAGCAGGTGTCCTGGATAAATCCTTACTTATATTATGCCAAACAAAAGCAGGGATCCTCTATAATTTAAAACTTTTACACAGGAATAGAAACTGTATGAGTTTTCAGGTGCAACTGCTGCCACCCTTTCACCTCCAAGGGTGACTATTCAGAGATGGTGAATTGTTTTGAGTATTGTGTTATGAGAAAGACAATATATACATTTGATTGATTAAGCCAACTGACTCAGTGCCTCAACATTTTCAGTGCCCCTTAATTTAAGTTACATATCTTAGTTTAAAGAGCTTTAAAAAGTCACCAGGATGTGACAAAAACAATGCATTAGTTGACATAACTGATATTTCAGACCTGCACAAGTTGCTTTTTAAATATGAAACTGGTGTAATTACATAAAGTGTGACTACTGCAGATTTTATTGACTTTACTGATTTTAATAATCTGTCCCTTATCACAACACAGGGTGCATAGTATTAAAGCAGACTGTGTCCTTTGACTTTATTACACCCCATAGAATGGGAACTGTTTTGTGTAAAACCAAACCAATTGTATTCATAACGTGCACATTTTAAACCAAATAAATACTTCATAGAAAATAAACAAAATAAAGCAAATTATCCTTACGTATATTGTGCCAAACCAAAACCAAAACACCCCTATTGTTATAACAGGACATGTCTAGTGTTGCTGAAAGAGAGCCTTTGCCAAGTGGCTTCTAACTACCAAACCAAACCAGTCCTTCTTAAAGAGCAATTGTGATGAAAGATAAAGAAAAATAAATTATTTGTAATACTTTTATGAACTGTAATTATTTAGAGACACTGAAATATATTATAATTAATATTATAATTTTAGAAGCAGAGCAATATATATTTCTGATAGAGTTTTTTTTAATGCTTTTTTATTCTTTCACAAGATTTTTTTTTCTTTTTGGGTTAACCTTTTTAAAAAAAGTATTTAAAATGACTAAAAACATTTTTTTAATCAAGTGTGAACTAGTTTGTAAACTGCCTAAGCAGCCTGCCTTCAGTAGCCCCTTGCTGTTTAATATTCAGGCCAGATTATATTAGGCTAACAATCACGTCTGTTTACCCTAACTAATGACTACACATAGACAACTGTCTGCCTCTACAGTGGTGGCATTGGCACATGCATTCCAGACCAGCAAACCTTTGTGGGAAAAAGCAACAGAAGAATCTTGATATATGATGTACTTGTTATCATGGGAATTGTAGTCCATTCAAAACAGCAGCTATAATAAATAGATGCCATATGCCAAACAAAGATGCCTCTTCCAAAAAAAAGGCTTCAGTCGGAGCCTCCTGGCCCAGAAGTCCCTGAGCTGCATTAAATTGGCAGTTTACAGCTATTCGAATTTGTAATAGAGGGAATACATGCACCAGCCGTGGTGTCAGACATGACTGGTCAGGTTCTCACACTAGTCAGAGAAAATGTTAACAGGGTTGTATGAGAAGATTAATGCACTAAAATGCCTCCTTTTTACACTCTGACTGATCCTTTGTATGCATTTTAAATCAATATTATTTATTATTATTCATTGACCAGATGCACCAGTTCTGTGGTACATTAGTGGTAAAACTCCATAGTATATTATAAGAGTTTTTGATTTTCCTATATAATTGTTTGCATGTTTTGTTTGATCTCTAAATCTTGGAATTTCACAGATTAAATTACAGTGGTGTGGATTTTTCCACGATTATTTCCCAAGTTCTAATGTGTTGCAAGAGCAAAAACAACAATTGATTTCAAAGTAGACACTCCATACAGTATATTAGCATTATTAAAGTAGTAGCATATACCCTACTGCTGCTAATGCACTCTAATTATTGTTTTCGGCTACATTCTTAGCAATCTTTAGGGATGAAACTACTGAATACGTTTTTTCCCCTCTATTTAATATTACCAAACACTCATAGTAATTCTCCTTACTATCATATATTGGCTCCTTGCCAGTATAGAATTGTGATTAAACATAGTATGGCTATTCATCACCACAAGTTCTTGGTATTAATAAACCTTGCACTAGTTCTGGCCTCTGATTATCAGGGCTGTATTTCTTAAGAACCTCTCAACCACATATGATAGAAAATCTTGCATGGTGACATACTTCTTTACCTCTGATTGTTCTATATTGATAACCACTTGTCGTATTTTCATGAATATAAATATATATATGCATATATCCACTATATTGCAGCAGAATTACCACAAGTCCCAAGTATTTTCACCTTTCCACCTAACAAGTGTGTGTCCTAGCAAAGTTCCTCTAAACCCTACCAACCACACTACCAAACTAGTAAATACTTTGTTATGTTAATTAATTCCCCCACTTGAAATGCCTTCAAGGCCATTTAGCAGCAGGTTAAAACTTCCTGGCTACTTAGCATGCTTAAGCAACTCTCTTCAGCAAGTGTTTCACATAACCCACCCCCAACTCAGATGAATGGGGCTCGTCTCATGTACCAAGTCTGACATATGTTTACTGAGGATGAAAGGTAATATTCAGGGGAGTTGGGACACTTCTGATCTGACTGTTGCTGAATACATTTCCCGTTGGGTAATGTTGACTGTTGGAAGGTAACTTAAAAGAATGGCATTATCTAGAAAAAGAGATGAAATTCTATAGTAGATCGATGGCAGTGTTTGAAAGACCAGTTCTATATAAATTATTGGTTTTTTTTTCGAATTATCTCTTTTATTGTTTTTCTAATGTACTGAAGTTCATGCCAGAATCCACTGACATCTGCCAAAACAATAGTTAGTGACTATGGAGCAACTGCCTTTTACTTTTGAAAACCACTTTTCCACTAGACACCTGTCTAAACTATTACAAAACCTAGTTATATTTAAAAAGAAAAACCACATAACCCCACTTGCATCTTTAAAAAAACAAAAACACCTCACATGCTGACAATAGGCCAGTCCTCTGCTGACAATTTCAGGGAAATACTGGTTTATTTTTCAACAAAACTATACTTTCAGTGATATGTCAGCAATATATCTGAGGAACAGAGTTCAGTGCAGATTGTTTGATTGCAATCCTAAATGTAAACCAGTGCATCCACATACAGAACATTCTCATAATCGCACACTACCTGCAAGGTTAATAATATTTATATAAAATCACATTATAGCCAAATGCAATTTGAAACCTCTCTAGGAGACTAGGAGTGTATGATTGGTGCAAAACCAAGGCAGTTATCGGGTTCAGCATGGAGTCAGGTCCCCAACCATTTCATATTTACATCTTTTTTAAAGCTATCCCAGATATTCTTTTAAAAAAATGAATAGACCATGAGTTGTTCCTGGTTAAACCATGTGATCTTAATCATGCAGCAGCGCAGGCAAACCATGTTCAACCCTTACAAGTTAATACAGTAAGTGTTGTTCATTTTCAAACTACTTTAAAAACATTCTGTTGTGCACTGGTTTTATGTGTGTGCAATGTTTTTGTGGGAGTATGGGCATAATATAAAAATAGAAAAGAATACCTTAATATAGCAATAGACAGCTGTGGTTGCCAAAAGAAAAATCTATTTTTTCTTCCATCCTTTTGCTCATGGTACCAGTGTGGGGGACTTGTGGGAGACATTTGTGACCAAAATACTTACTTCATGACTACATCTGTCTCATCCCTTACCATATCAGTGCTAGATCAGTGAAGCAGGCTGGGTTCATTTTTCTTCAAGAACAGTTACAATACAACAAAGAGTATTCTTGCTTTACCATCTTCATATAGTATATAGAAGCTGCGACATACCACCTTCAGATAGAGTTCCCCTCAGAATATATATATATATTTAATCTAGAAATTACCAAAGCGTGTGTCTATAGATTCACAATTTCACAATCAGACACATTTTCTCTGGATAGAATACTTAAATATTGCTAGTTAAAGGAATCTTTTCATAGGCAGAGTTCAAACATACATGGGGTTTAAGGTGTTTTTCCTGCTGTTAATCAGTCTTTGGAAATGCATTTAAAAACAATCCCAATATTGATATTTGTTTAACATCTTAGTATATAATTATAAACAAATACATGCATTTCTAAATTGTGTGCCGTTGCAGAATTAAAAAAAAGTATTAAGGTGGATGTGGGTGTGCTGCTCTTTTTTTAAATAACAAAGCTTCTGATATCTGTTAAAAGGAAAACTTCTCATTTATACTCTACATTCTTTTACCTTTTAAATAATGATACTGTTGGGGAAGATGTAACAATTGGATTTATAGAGTAAAAGTGCTTTTTTTCTGATGTGCGAGTATAGGAATGCTTCAGGAAACACAAGGTTATATGTTTACTCCAGCAGCATGTATGCGGTTTTAACCCCAACAAGGATGTATGTGACCAAGAATAAAATGTATTCAGAATACCACTATCAAAGATTTTCCTGCAATAACAATATATTTCAAGTACAAAAAAAATAAAAAGAATAAAATGTTTTTTTTTTTTTTAAATATGTAAAAACAGTAATATCTGTGAATATGAGAAAATCCAATAACCCAAGTAGTAGTTCTAGAAGGAATCTCTGTTTATAACAAAAACGCCCTTTTCTTTTCCTGAGCCACAGAAGAGCTTGTAGATGAGTCATAGTATCTTGTTGCTTCAGATAGCATCAGGATATTTCATAATTACATTATTTTGCAGGGATACAGTTTGTGTGCCTGCAGAAGAACCATTTTTATGGAATAAAAACTGGAAAGCCAATAGGGTTGGTTTCTAATTAGGTAGACTGCACAGATGGGTAAAAAATAGAAGTAAAGAGTGGTCCAGGAATTATATTTTATTAGAAATCTTGAACAATTCAGATCTTAACTGGTTGAAATCCCATGTGATCTATTATAGATCTTAATACATCATTAAAGGAGTAGACTATAATTCCAATACTATAGCCCTCTGGTTATATAACCCCTGTCACAGACCCTGCAGATTTCCACAAGTCTCAGAAGAGAAATTACACATGAAAAACAGGATATGTATGTACATGACTGTAAAGGCACAGAAAGTTTGAAGTTTCTAGAAAGTAAAATAAGGTGACAATAAGATGTACGCAAAGTTTAAAACATGTAACAACCTGAGTTCAGCAATAAAACAATTAACAAGCGATTCTGCAAAAGGCCATGAAATCAAGCAATAAGTCACACCTCTGTTTCCCACAGTAATATATCTGGTTTCATTGCTGAGAAATTTAAAAAAAGATCTTAAAGACTAAGTAGCGTGGTTCCGAAAAATATAGCGTTACACGTCCCCACGTGTTGCCTCAACTGTTTAAATAACGTACCTGCAATTTTTCTTTTCATTATTCACATCCTGACAACTTTTTGTACTTATAACTTAAAGTCTGTTTAAAGCTATTTTCAAAATGTCTGCTCTAGTGCTCTGATAGTGTAAGGATTATTGATGTGGTACAGAACTGAAAAGCCAGAGTACTTATTGTTATGTTTTTTTTTTCCTGCAGTGATTTAGAGGACAGATCTCAAACCCCAGTGACCTACAGCGGCCATTTTATAAAGAGCTTTGAAACAGACTTCATAGTTCAAAGTGTAAAAAGTTGTCAGGATGTTAATAGAAAAAATTACAGGTACGTTATTTAAACAGTTGTAGCAACACGTGGGGACGTGTAACGCAATATTTTTCGGAACCACGCTACTTGGTCTTTAATTGGGAAATCAAATATAAATAAAATTCAGTCTCTGCATAGCATGGTATCAAGATAATTTATTTTTAATAGCTACAACAAAACCCATTTCCCTTAAAATGTTATGGGATAAAGGGGCATAACTAAAAAAAAAAAAACGGTTGTGTAAACTAGCGGTTTAATGCTGTTTCACCATCTGTTTGTGCCATTTATCATGCTGTGTGGTGATATGTAATTTACTGTAATGATGCGCACCAGGAATCTGATTGCTCTTGAACAGTTATCAGCTTGGCACATTGGGTGAGAATGCCCAGATCAGCGTCCCAGTATCGGAGAACCAGGTAATGCACTTAGTTGCAGTGAGATTATAATTTGAGAGATACAAATAATAATAATACAGAAGCTTCTTACTAATGAGTCACCATTATTTGTAATTATGTGAGGTGATTGTTTGGTTTAGCTAATTGTGTAAATGTAAATGTATACCATCTTGTAATTTAAACATCAAAGTGAAATTAAGAGTTACATAATGTTAGATATAGCGTGTTAATATTACTACTTGCTTGTCCAAGGATATATGTATTATGATTTATCATAATTAATAATTGATTATTTGGTGCAGCGCAGAATGTATTTCATGTGTTGGCTGGACAAATGAAACAGTAACAACAAATATGAAATATCAGTGAGTGCAGTGTCACTCACTGTGGTTCTTCAGATAATTAGCCATGGCTTGCATTACAAATTGTTTTACAACATAAACCCTGTGGCAAACACATGGACTAGTGTACATTTTTTTGTCTCTCTCTTAACATGTTAACCTAACCCAGAGGTGACTTATGAATGTCACAGTTTAGATTTTCTGTAAAATCTAGAGAACAGCTTACATAACAAAACTTGATTAGTACATTCTCTAGCACAATCACAAATTATGCAATTATGGGAATATAAGGGCGTGTCAGTTCATTTGGCAAGACTGTTTCATATAATAGTCTGTTGGCACAGATGAGATGCTAAAATGTAACGTGTTTGTTATTTATTCCAGGGCCAATTGAAAACTGAGGGAAGCATTCATACAATCTGTGAAAGCCAGCTTGGGTTCTGAATCTTAGTGAAACCTGCTAATGTAGGATCCGACTTTACATTCTATGCTTGAAAAGAGGGCCCTAATTCTCCACTCCATAACTTCCCTATTGTCCATCCTCTGGAAATGAATGTCTTCATATACAAGCTAAATATACAATGAATAATTGTTTTGAGTAGTGTATTGCACAGATGTACCAAGCTAATGCAGATCATCTACCAATATAGACAGACAGATAGATATAGTTTTGAATTTTAGCATACAAATGTATTACAGCAAACTTAAACAAGACTATTTTAATGTTATAAAATAATCCATACATTACTCAACAATAACAGAACTTCTTCTATATGCACACTTTGCATCCATTTTAGATTTAGATGAACCTTTCATATAGTCCATCTCCAGATAACAGTTTGAAAATAAACAACCCATTTGTAAATGTTGCATTTAAGAAGCATTTAAAACAGCAACCTTCAGACTGAGGCATGAAGTTGTCACTCCACTGTTCAAAATCAACACCCGTAACTGTCATTCCAGTGCACAGATTAAACGTGAAATTTGAGCATAAAATGTTTGTGGTGCCATCACACTGAATAGCTCCATTGCCCCAGCAACGGGAACACTTCATCAGCTCAGCTAACAGATGGCAAGTGTGCAACAGGCAGCATATGTTCCAATAAGCACCAACATCAGCACAGATGGAGGGTGGGCAGGAGGCTGGCGCTGAAACACAACCTGACATTTCCTCCTCATTTGGTGCTGCATTGTTACATCTCACAAAGAGAGATTAGCAGGGAAAAGTGAATAGCAGTAGAAAATCTGTTTAAGAACAGATTACTAACAGTTTTTTTTAGGATTAAATGTAACTAAACTGCAACAAGTGGTGGTATTTATTTAACAGTAAAAGAGGGTGGAAAAGTCAGATTTATAGTAATGATTTCTATGTATACTTTAAATTACATATTAGTTGAAACAGTGTTCAGCATTTTCCATTTTATAATAGATAACAACATTCAACAGTCCAATTTTACATATTGCAATATATTTCAGCATTCTTGTCAAATTGTTTATTTAAAACTCCTAATTTCTTTGTTTATTAGTTTTCTTATATTATTATTATTATTATTATTATTATTATTATTATTATTATTATTATTATTATTATTATTATCATGTATTACCTGGGACCCAGTTACTATTATTCATCACTAAACTTATTAGGCTTTCATTAGGACAGGCTATTACTATAACTTTGAGAAGACAAATATAATTTATTAAACCAAAAAGTAAAGATATCCCATTTATATAAAAAGGTCTAATTGTGAAAATCTATCTTCGAATTACTGCTGCTCTGACTGTATTTATTTATTTTTTTAAAGATATGATAACATTTGGAAACCTGCCAGAGGGATGCAATAGGGTAAATAGGGATTTTCAACCTCACCAGTCCTCAAAGGGTTTAATTGTTCCTCAATAAAAAGTACATCAGTAATTTGTTCTGTATTTTAATAGAAGCACTCACTATCAGCCCTGTATCAAAGCCCGTCACATCTGCTGTCTTGTCCACCGTGACTGAAACTCACCCGCAACTGGGGATTCAAATTTGTATTTTGTATAAGAAATGAATCAGTTATGGAGCCACATCTCAGGGGTTTAAAGTGTTTGTCCACCCCTTTGCATTAAAAACAATAAACTCTCCAGTTGTTTTGACTCTTTTACTGGGAATTTTAATGATCAACTCTATCTCCAAAGTAGCAGTCTTACTACTCCCTAAAAATTATAATGTTTGATATTCTGGCTCCCAGCTCATACAAGAGCTGGAGACTACAACCCAACTTAAAAAGTAGATATTATCCTTGTTTTTGGATAAGAAAAATATGTTTAGTTACAATACACTGAGAGACACTACACACTCCTGGCAACGGCGATCCCCACATCAGAAGATTCTTTGGGTTAAAGTGCCAAACTCTAGTTCCTGTGGCAATGTCTTTAAGACAATCAGAGACTAGTACACTCTGGAGGACAGACAACCAGCCCCGCCTGCCACTCCCAAGTACTCATTTTAGACTTACAACTCGGGTGAGTCAATCCCCTGTGGGGATCAAAACAACAACAACCCCCCCACCCCATGGGTCTAAAGCTAACCACTGTGCCCTTAGGCTGGTGCTATATTTACCATTAGTACATCTAAAACTTACCCATCATTAAATACAGAATTCATGGTTTCAAAAGTGAATGTTTGGAGGATGTGGATTCTTAGCCCACTAGGATAGCTTCGGCCCCAGGCGTAGTCTACAGCTTAGAGGGTTTTAAACAAGATTTTAAGTTTCTTGTTCATTGTGAATGGTAGGTTCTTTCTTTAGTTTTATCCGATATGTTTTATAAATTGGTAACATTTAAAAAGATAAAATACAAATTATTTAATAATTTCAATGGAACAGTTATAATTCCTTCTGGAATTAATTATAAATATGTGCTACTTTTTGAAAATTCTCAGAAAACTACTTCACATTTGAGGCTTCAAGAATGGCGTCATAAAGCCTGTTATTTCAAAGATCTATCAGCCTATTAAAAAAAAATATATTCTCCTTATTTTCTTTTTAACCCTTCTGTGATGGCGCCGCTAAAAATCGTTCATATATGAACAATAATTTAATTGTGACAGATGCCCATTTCAAGCCGTTTTAAACAACCATTGGTTGCTTACCAAATGACTGACATTTCCAAAGGCTCCAACAACCAATCAGGTATGGTTTTATACACTTTCAAAACAAAAGTTAGATAGATAAAGCTAGATGAGTAGGTTTTTTTTTTTCTGTTGGGAGATTCAGCGATCACATGTACAAGCTTACCAGAAATCATACTAAATCGTCCAAAATGTTTAGAATCCCAAAAATAAATGAACAAAATATTAACTGTAGTGAAATATTCATAGGATAAACATCACGGATGACTCTCCAATCAAAATGCATTTCACTAAAGCCCCAGGCCAATAGAAATACATTTTCATTACAAGGGGCAGCATTACAGTATCTTGGTTTATACCATGATTTTAAAAGTGCAGCATTACCTGAGAGAATACTAAATTGCTTTACATAACCAAGAATGCTTACCGACCTGAATTTTTTTTTTTTCACAGAAAATGAGTTGACAGATCTATCTGATGGCAAATTTTTTCACATTACACACCCGTCAAACAATTTGGTGTAAAATGAAAACCAGACACAGTATTTATAAAATTATTTCTGATCCTAGTTCCTGAGAGTTGCAGTTACCACTGATACTTTTACAGTTTTTAGGT
The DNA here is from genome assembly GCA_030684275.1 of Acipenser oxyrinchus oxyrinchus. NCBI lineage: Eukaryota > Metazoa > Chordata > Actinopteri > Acipenseriformes > Acipenseridae > Acipenser > Acipenser oxyrinchus. The sequence goes on from CM060251.1 coordinate 30,362,974, forward strand.
AGGAGATCATTAAATTACACTTATGGAGACATTTCTACATTTTAAAACGTATATTTTACATCCAAACTAGGTAATCGTAAAGTATATTTCATCAAAACGTTATTGTCTTAATCTTCAAACTCGGCTGTTTAGAAAGGTATAATACAGTAAGTACACTTCCGGTGGATATTTGTCCTGATACACAAGCAGAAAGTCACGTTATGTCAGTCGGACCTCAAACAGATAGAATGTTCACTGGAGTGGAAGGGTTAAAAACATTTTAAAACCTAGTGTGAGAAAGTGTAGTCCTGGAGAGCAAAGGACTACATCTCCCAGAAGGTCACAGACCGACAAGCCTCATTTGTTTAATTGTTTAAATACATTTGTTAATTGTTTGATTAGTAATGATCCCCTGCACCTGGCTATAATTGTAAATTAGAGCCAGGTGCAGGGTATTTAAAGAAAGCAGCCAGGTTGTTTGGGGCTGCTGTGTGGAGAGCCTGTGGAGAGTTAGACAGTGTGCACAAGCGTAGGAAAAGGAAAAGGAAAGGGAAAGGGAAGTGGAAACCTTTTTTGATCAGTGTTAAACCCTGTGTGGTTTGTTTTGTTTGAGTGTTTTGTTTAATTGGCAGGTAAACAGCTTAGCCATCCTGCAAGATAGTTTAGGTTCCTGTTCTGTGTTGCAGTTAATGTTCAGGAAAAGAGCTAGGTGTTTGTTTTGTTTATTTTGTTTTTGTTATCATTAAAAGATGCAAAAGTGTTTTAAACCTCCATTCCTGTGTGTTGGGTCTGATTTTAAAGGGGCAACGAACCGTGGAGAGTGAAGCTTTATTACACTAGATTTACCTTGAACTTGTAATGATTTGTCAGGTACCCGACACTGAGAAGTTTTAGGAAAATAGTCCCAAGAATGTTCATAATGGATCACATATAATTAGAAAAAAAAAATGTAATTAACTTTTGCTTATAGTTTATTTCGACAGCGCCAGATATCTCAATGGAGCAATATTGCTTAACTGTCCATGTCTCGGTTTATTTGAGCTCCAGTCGAGCCGACAGGCTGTGGATTGGCTGATTTGCAGTTGTGGGTACAGGACTGGTTGCTTTCACTGGTGCAAAGTATTGATTGGCTGGTTTTGGTGGCTAATAAGCAGTAGTTATATTAAAAAATAAAAAAAAAATAAAAAATTGGCATCCAGCTCTCTGTGTGGCTTGCTGACTGCTGAATAATTAGGGCTTTTGGGGTTTTATTTTTTGTTTAGTTAGGGGGTGTTTTATTGGGTTTTTATTGTTTTGCAAAATCTGTTTTCGGTTATTAAAAATAAACACCACTCAAACACAAACTTTCGGTTTCTATAATAATTTAAATTACAATAACATTTTCCTTAATTGTAGTACTTTGTAACTAAGTATAATTATTTAGGCTGCTAAATAATACAATTTGTTTACTTACAATGTTGAAGTGCAGATGTACACATTTAGGATTCAGGTAATTGTGAGAAGTAAAAGGTCCCAGGTATAAAAAACTACGTACACACAGGTATAAAAGTATTTTTGAATACGGAAAAAAAAACTGAGTGTCCACGTCAGTAGCAAAACAAAAACAACTAAGTAAAAGAATCCACCCCAGAAAAACAAACAAACTAGGCTATATAAACCTGGATATTAGTCTGTCTGAATAAGAGGGGGAAAAAAAACTATTGTTTTTCAATCAATCACAAGAGTCGGAACATTAGTAGTATAAAAAAAAAAAAAAAAAAAAAAATGGATTGCAGTCACTCAGAAAACCTGTTGCAGTAAATCATGGCATACATTTTGAAACTGTCTGCAGACATTGATGCTTTCTTTTGCTGTTGTTAATTTACACGAATCTGTGAGAGCGAATGTTCCACTGTCAACATAATCAAAAAATTGTCGGCTAATTCTGGCCACTGTACATGCTGTCCTTTCCAATACGCTAGTGCTGTAACTTCAGTGTTTGTAGTGGGTGAACAGACTGTATTCCATGAACCATTTATGCAGTGCTTCTTGATCTTCCAGAGGGAAAAAGCTAAAGATTAAACTGTAATCATTCAAGTTTTGAGAAAATTACTCCTTATGTAGAGGGTCAATAACTTGCACATTTAAAAAAGAAAATGGGGATATATACATACATACATACATAGTGCCTTGCAAAAGTATTCAGACCCCTGACCAATTCTCTCATATTAATGAATTACAAATGGTACATTGAAATTTTGTTCTGTTTGATATTTTATTTTAAACCTCTGAAACTCAAAATCAATTATTGTAAGGTGACATTGGTTTTATGTTGGGAAATATTTTTAAGAAAAATAAATAAAAAACTGAAATATCTTGCTTGCATAAGTATTCAACCCCCACACATTAATATTTGGTAGAGCCACCTTTCGCTGCAATAACAGCTTTAAGTCTTTTGGTGTAAGTATTTACCAGCTTTACACACAGTGTCGGAGTGATTTTGGCCCATTCTTCTTGGCAGATTTGCTCCAGGTTGTTCAGGTCGGTTGGACGACGCTTGTGGACCGCAATTTTCAAATAGTGCCACAGATTCTCAATGGACTTTGACTGGGCCACTGTAGGACATTCACCTTTTTGTTCTTGAGCCACTCCAATGTTGCTTTGGCCTTGTGCTTGGGATCATTGTCCTGCTGAAAGGTGAATTTCCTCCCAAGCTTCAGTTTTTTAGCAGACTGAAGTAGGTTCTCTTGCAGTATTTCCCTGTATTTTGCTCCATCCATTCTTCCTTCAATTTTAACAAGATGCCCAGTCCCTGCTGATGAGAAGCATCCCCACAGCATGATGCTGCCACCACCATACTTCACTGTAGGGATGGTGTGTCTTGAGGCATGGGCAGTATTAGGTTTGCGCCACACATAGCGCTTTGAGTTTTGGCCAAAAAGCTCTATCTCGGTCTCATCTGACCACAAAACCTTTTCCCACATCGCAGCTGGGTCACTCTCATGCAGATGGTACTTTTTGAGTAACGGCTTCTTTCTTGCCACCCTCCCATACAGGCCAGTGTTATGCAGAGCTCTTGATATGGTTGACTGGTGCACCATTACTCCACTCCCAGCCACTGAACTCTGTAGCTCCTTCAAAGTGATTGTTGGCCTCTCTGTGGCTTCTCTCACAAGTCTCCTTGTTTGAGTGCGGAGTTTTGAGGGAAGGCCTTTTCTTGGCAGTGCCAGGGTGGTGTGATGCAGCTTCCACTTTCTGATTATTGATCCAACTGTGCTCACTGGGATATCCAAACACTTGGATATTATTTTGTATCCTTTCCCTAATCTATGCATTTGTATTACTTTATCTCTAACTTCTGTAGAATGCTCTTTGGTCTTCATTTTCCTTCAGATTCACAGCCTGAACAATGATCCTTCAACAGTGGGGTTTGTATCCAGAAAATGTGACAGCAACTTTAATGGTTCACAGGTGGAGGCCAATGGTAAGGTAATTGTATCCTCGTTAGGGCAATTTCTTTCATCGGTGTAAACTGGGAGCTTCCACAGCACAGGGGTTGAATACTTATGCAAGCAAGATATTTCAGTTTTTTATTTATTTTTCTTAAAAATATTTCCCAACATAAAAGCAATGTCACCTTACAATAATTGATTTTGAGTTTCAGTGTTTTAAAATAAAATATCAAACAGAACCAAATTTCAATGTACCATTTGTAATTCAGTAATATGAGAGAATTGGTCAGGGGTCTGAATACTTCTGCAAGGCACTGTGTGTGTGTGTGTATGTGTGAGTGCATATAAACATATAAACTCATGCAGTATTTCATCGGTTAAAAAAAACAAACAAAAAACGAATTTTCTAAGTAGGTCTTCGGGGGTGTTTTTTCAGTTATTATTGGTTAAAACTGAAAACATCAAGCCCTATGCATAATCCAGTTTATATCCTGGCCGTCATATTTGTTTCCATCGTCGAGTCAGAAAACAGCGACAGTGATGTTTTAATCACCATTTTAGTGTTTGGAGTGTCTTTCTTTTGTACTATGTTTTGTAATTAATACTTCTCAGCATTGAGGAGACCATTAATTCTGACCAAATCCCCAACTCCATTTGCAGAAATGCAGCCTCAAACTTGCAAGGAACCTCCACCATGCTTCACTGTTGCCTGCAGACACTCAATCGTGTACCGCTCTCCAGCCCTTCGGCGAACAAACTGCCTTCTGCTACAGCCAAATATTTCAAATTTTGACTCATCAGTCCAGAGCACCTGCTGCCATTTTTCTGCACCCCAGTTCCTGTATTTTCATGCAGAGTTGAGTCGCTTGGCCTTGTTTCCACGTCGGAGGTATGGCTTTTTGGCCGCAAGTCTTCTATGAAGGCCACTTCTGACCAGACTTCTCTGGACAGTAGATGGGTGTACCAGGGACCCACTGTTTTCTGCCAATTCTGAGCTGATGGCACAGCTGGACATCTTCCGATTGCGAAGGGAAGTAAGCATGATGTGTCTTTCATCTGCTGCAGTAAGTTTCCTTGGCCGACCACTGCGTCTACGGTCCTCAACGTTGCCCGTTTCTTTGTGCTTCTTCAAAAGAGCTTGGACAGCACATCTGGAAACCCGTCTGCCTTGAAATTTCTGCCTGGGAGAGACCTTGCTGATGCAGTATAACTACCTTGTGTCTTGTTGCTGTGCTCAGTCTTGCCATGGTGTATGACTTTTGACAGTAAACTGTCTTCAGCAACCTCACCTTGTTAGCTGAGTTTGGCTGTTCCTCACCCAGTTTTATTCCTCCAACACAGCTGTTTCTGTTTCAGTTAATGATTGTGTTTCAACCTACATATTGAATTGATGATCATTAGCACCTGTTTGGTATAATTGTTTAATCATACACCTGACTATATGCCTACAAAATCCCTGACTTTCTGCAAGTGTACCTAGAAGAATTGATGCTGTTTTGAAGGCAAAGGGTGGTCACACCAAATATGGATTTGATTTTGATTTTTCTTCTGTTCACTCACTTTGCATTTAGTTAATTGATAAATATAATGTATTAACATGTCTATTTTTGAAAGCATTCTTACTTGACAGCATTTTTCACACCTGCCTAAAACTTTTGCACAGTACTGTATATATATATATATATATATATATATATATATATATAGGAAGCGAGTCAATCAGGATCGCTTTCTGTCTGCAATACGAGTTCTGTCACTCCAACTTGCAAAAGAAATGACTAATAGTGATTCATGTTTTAATTTTTTCATGATGCAATCCTATTTTTTGTTAAGTGGATTATATAGTAAGAGAAATAAAACAGTGAGTAATATTTGTTTTTTTTAAGGTATTGTAGTGTTTATTCTTTTTTAAAAACATGTTATTACTTCATGAAAACGTGTCTATGGCCACTTTGTTTATTGCGTAGAAACAACAGGGACTATTAAAAAAAAAAAAAGTGTTGTCCGCTTTGTTTTGACCTGAAATACACACAAGATTTATTTGAACCGGAACTACTGTATTGTATTTGTTTTGTAGTTAATTAACTAAAGTTAGGCCTTTACTACTTCTGCAATATTTTTCAACTTTTAATATAGTGTTAAATACAATGGCTTTGATACTGTTTTGAAAATGAACAGATGTTGGAACCAATTTCTAAATATTGAACAATGAAAATATGAACATGAAAATTCCATGTTCGTCCCAGCTAAAAAGTATGTGTCAGATACATACTCATGCTTCCTTGTGACAGCATGAACCCGCCTTTTAATTTATTTACATTGTATTTTAATCACATATTTTTAAGTTTTGGGCTGTTGTACTCACATTGGTTCAAATTAAAACAGCTCTGTATCTTGAAAATATCAAATTGTACTGGTACCATACATTAAACTTCATCTTTACAAACTATAAAAAAGAGACCCCTTCAGAATTGACACAACCCTTTAGAGCCATTCAAAAGACTCATAAGGGCTCATTTTAAAAGCATTTATGCCAGTCTTTAATTAGAAACAAACAAGTTAAGAATGCTGAAAGGATAATGAGAGATAATTAAGGACTGGAGTAAATGCTTTGAAAATATGTTATTGTATCTCCAGATAACTTCCTGATCTGCACACTTCCTGGCAGTCTGAATGCAAACTCAACAACTGTTGATGCAGACTGGCAACACAACATGCCAGTCCTTAGAAAAGAAGAATAAGAAACTCCCTATTAATTGTTACTATTTCTTCGGCAGGCTCGTCACATTTGTCCACCTTTAAAGCACAACTGTCTGATTGAAGTGTTAAAGCATTACTTTGGTGGTGAATTGCAATCCAAAGCAAATATATACCTTTTGAAAGACAACAATATGACTGCTGTCTAATTGGATACAAAGCAAGCCACAGAGTTCAAAGATAAGGGGTCATCTGGGACTAATTACTTATTTCCCTGCATATTCTATAAAGAACATTTTGGCATGTATGCTCTATCTGCCCCTCTTCATTTTAACATCCTCTTGATCCACGATCTGTGCGGCAGCAACAAATGTTTCTGTTTTTCTTACAAGAATATAACATCTTTGTTATACAGATTTTAAAACTATTACATTTTCAACTTAATAGCCTGTTCTGATAAATGGGATACCTTACAGCTGGCTGGCCATAGGGGAATTTCAGGCTGCAGTGATTTTCAATGAACTACACGAGTAGCCCGATAACAGATGTTCTCCTTGGCAAGTGGATGGGACTGCTGACTCTCGACACCCTTGATCAAATTCCAGAAAATATTTCAGGTTAGTTGGGTTAGAAAATAACTGCCATACCTAGAAGAAGGGTTTGTTTTTAATTTTTTTTTTCAATTTGTTCCACCAGGTGGATGGCAGCTGTGCCATACTGGTTGTGTTTCTTGATTATCTGGAATTTAAGTTGCCTGTACATTCTCACACATTCATGGTTTACACTTCAAACCTACCTGCTATATAGTAAATCACAGCACTTACTAAATAAGTAATTTTTTGGATTGGTCAAATACTTCTAAAGAATACATTAGTTTTATCATTCACATGTACTGTAAGTATTTATTTTAGAATGAAAATGGTGTCTTTTCTCAAACACATTTAACTGAGCAAATAGAGGTGGTGCACAAAAGATGAGATAAAAAAAACAAACAGAAGCCCCTTCTACTTTTCACATTAAAGGCATTCTTTGAGGTCAGGGAATCATATATTTCTTTCTCCCAGCATGTACAGTTAGTGAAAAACATATCTGTATAAAAATACCACAATGCACTGCCTTTGTTGTATATACTGTACTAAAATAACTCAGTCTGCACATCAATGCTCACAAAAAGTATTAGGTAATTTGGAAATCTCAATACTTTATGGGACCTCCATGGGCTTGATCACAGCTAGTTTTCCTACAAAGAAACCTGAATCTCTGTCAAGGAAGATATAATTCAATGTCATTCCGTCCTTCAAAAAAGTACCATTGGATAGGGTTCAGATCCAGCTCTGTACCTTGTATTTGTAAGGATCTCTGTTACCATCTTTAGTATATGTGCCAAAACCAAATACTTTATTGGCAGATGGGAGTATTAACCCTTTGCGGTCCTGTTGGACCCTGTCCGACATCCTCAAAACGATGTAAAAAAACAGGTCTCCAGTCGTTTTTTCTCTGGAAAAAGCCGAGAAAACCATTCAATGGCCGAGTGAGACCGACAGGAGCCGAGAGAAGCCGAAAAAAAAAAGAGCATAGCTCATGAATGCAGATAGCCCCGACACCACATAGATAACACGGACATAACCAAACAAGGTAGCTGCTTCTGCATCCAGCGCTCAAAGAATATCACAGACATTTGCAGAGCTTTTTTTAAATGTTATAGTAATAAAATAATGACTTGGATATTGAGGAGCTGTTAAACGAGTGATCAGGAGATGATTTATCGGTATGCAGTACTATGTAGAGGTATGTGAAAAATACAGCGAACAAGGGGTGGGGTGGGGCTGGAGATGCAGTACTGAGTGTCCTGTTGATATGCAGTGCCTTTTAAACCTGTTTTACTGTGAAATAAAAAAAATACTTTTAAAAAGCGCGTCTAAGATAAACTGCGCGTGTGAAAATAAATTGGACCTGGCGCGCCTGATACACGCTGAATAAATGGACTGCTAAGGGTTAATGATAGTATTCTTGTTTAGCAGGTATTCTGTTGTCCCAAACAGAGCATTCCCAATGTGACATGCTGTGTTGCACCCAGTGCACATTCTACTGCCCTCTGTGGGCAACATATTTTTAGTCTTGACTTGAAAATTTTAACGGTCCCAGCTTCCCTGACAAACAAAAGCAGAGCATTCCATAATTTAGGAGCTCTACAAGAAAAAGCCCTACCTCCAGTGTTGCTTTTGTTGACCCTAGGAATAACCAGCAGCCCCACATCCTGTGATCTCAGAATGCAGTTTGGAAGATACGGGGTCAGTAAGTAACTCCTGCAAATAACTAGGTGCTAATCCATTCAGGGCCTTGTAAATTAACAGCACAATCAAAATCAATTGTATACTGCACAGGAAGCCAGTGTAAAGAATTGTACACTGGTTACCCAATGTATTAAACTGCAATCCTTGGATACTATGTGGCATTCTTCTGTCACAGGTCTGGAGGCTCAATGAACTGCATGCAACAAACTAAACTGCCGTGGAATTATCCAATTCATTTAAAAACACGCTGCACTACTAGAGATAAGATTAATGGAATAGTAGAGACCACAACTAATTTATCTGAAACTAATTTACTTTAAAAATACAAATTGCATTTTTCTTTGTAGAAAATATATTTTTGGATGTAAAAACAGCTTTATAAATAATATTTTTGTTATATTTTCTTCCCAGAGGCACTACACACTTGTGCCCAAAAGACAGCACAGAATTTAATTATACAAGAAAATGTACTAACAAGAGCAGAACATTTGGCCCATCTAAGTTGAGTCTTAAAAGAACCAAGTGATTCTGCCTCAGCAAAATGACTGCTAACCCATCCCACACCCTCACCACTCTCTGTGTGAAGAAGTATCAACTTCCTTCTGTTCTTAGTCTACCTTGACTTAATTTCCAACTATAAGAAACTAAGAAAATGTACAAATGAAAAGAGGCCACTCGGCCCATTTAAGCTAAAAGATTCCCCGTGGGTGAATCGAACCCCGGTCACAGACATTGTTCTTTTTAAAGTCTTACAGCTACATTTTCAAATTATAAGTTATTTATAACGAACAACTGGTTTCACAGGCACTGATCAGCACTAATCTTGGACTTTGTTACCTAAAGTAATATTATGTAATCCAAGATTAGCACTAATCGGGGTCTGAGAAACCAGACAATAATGTTCTAATATGTCAAATTATTCCTTTAAAAATTAAAGAAATATATATTGTGTACCTCACTACTTTTTGACTGACAGCCACAAAACCACAGATAGACCAAAAACTAGTCTTGAAAGAAAGGTCTTATTTGAATGTGTTTATTGATTGATTATTATTGCAACAATATAAGTGCCAATAAAACAGTTTCCCATTCCACAAAACCAAATAATCTGAAGCAGTGTAGAAATTAGAATTATAGGGATTTTTTCAGCATTTTAGGTGCTTCAAGATAAGTCAAAATACTTTGTTAATTAAAAAAAAAATGAACTGGTAGATCACAAATGCTGAGAGTTTGCACCACATAAACTTTCAGTGTTTACTGGTGATCCACCGTTGGTAATTACTTGTATATAAATCTTCTACAATTCTTTAGAAGTTCAATGTTTTCATATTGCAGATTCCCCATTAGGACCAGCCAGGATGAGGGTTTTGATATTGTGGCCAGCTACATTTAGAGAAAAAAACAAACAAAAAACAAACAAACAAAAAAACATTGTTAGTTGGTGGAATTTCATATGCTACAGTGTAAGAGCAGCCCCTTTGGAAAAACATTTTCTGCTTTGGCAATTGCTACATAATTGTAGTTCTCTGAATAAGCAAGCATAGAATAGAATTGAATAAGCACAGAATCTCTGACAAATGGTTTAACTCACCGTGGAGCAAGCTGGATCCTCCGTCTGTTTTGGGCTCTGTATCTCGGTCTATGCCTTTGTTCTGGGGAGAGACGTTAAAAATCAAAAGGAAATTCACAGTACCTACCTATATTTCTTTCTCTTCACACATTTTTTTCCTCAAAAAAATAAATATAAATAAATAAATAACAAACAAAAACAAAATAATTGGCCATTTGTTTTTAAAAGCACACACAACAAGGGGTCATAATGTATGGGGAATATCATCTCTGATGGAATAGTTTGTAAAAATGAAGTAAATATATAAATAAAATAATCATATAATACAACTGTCTGCATCACTGATATGGACAGGTGTTAAAAACAATAATAAAGTGAAACGTTAGGTTATTATCATAACCCTGGTTCCTTGAAATAAAAATGTAACCATTACCTCATGGGTGTTTACCTCCTAAAGACCCTGAAACCTGAATATTCTATACCAAAGCTGCTTGTCGGGGCCTGTGACGCAGTCATGCCCGTCTCCGAGGGTACAAAAGACTGAATGCAAAGATCTCAGTGTAATTTTTCCTTCGAGCCTGCTGTAATCATGGACACAATGACCTTGAAGGTTAATTGTTACATTTCTATTTCAGGGAACCAGGGTTATGATAATAACCTAAACGTCCATATCAAGTACGAAATGTAACCATTACCTAATGCGTGAGGGTACCAAAGCCGTCGCAAGGGCAATATTGCAGAACGACTGGAATACCACAAGGCTAAGCTGAGAGGCTGCGTTGTGCGTTACCATATGGAACCCCAGTAACAAGTAGCTAGGGCTAAAAAATTGAGGAAGAAACTCACCTCTATGTCTGTGTTGTAAGGGTCGACTGAGAAGCTGCCCTTAACACTCTAGTTCCAAGCCAGGGTTTTGAGGATCAACAACATTTAGTCTGTTGAACCTAGTGAAGGTATGGGGAATAGCCCACACTGCTGCAATGCATGTCTTTGACAGATGCACCCTGGAATAAAGCCCATGAAGTTGCCATGCCTCTGGTGGAACGGGCAGTGAGCTTTTCTGGAGGGGGCAAGTTGGATCGCTCATAGGCAGTCCTGACTGTATCTGATGTCAATTTGGACAAACTAAGGCCCACACTGTACATCGCTTATCGAGCTGCCCCTATGTCAGACTGTAAAGGAGGTGAATGGAAAGCCTCCAATTCCAAAGACCGGTTGACATGAAATGCCGAAATAGTCTTCGGCAAAAATGCAGAACAGGTACAGAGAGTAACCTTTGTCCTGGCTCCTGCAAAAATTAAGCAGGCTTTCGCAATTTAGAGTGCCTGCATCTCACTCATCGGCTTTGCGGAGGTGATTGCAAGCAAGAAAGCCACCTTGAGCGATAAAAATGTAATCTCAGCTTAATGCAAGGGCTCAAGTGAAGGCTTCGTAAGTGCTTCAAGCACCACGTTAAGCCTCCAGCGAGGAACAATATCCTTCATAGGTGCCGAGCTCCATTCAAAAACTGTCGCACCAGGAAGTGACCAGGAGTCAAATTTGATATGGCAAGCTGAAATAGCTCCCAGATAGACCTTTAAATATAGAGTGGGATTTCCCCTCATCAAACAGGTCCTGCAAAACTTGCAGTATTACTGCCATAGGACAGGTCGTGGGGTCGAATCCCTGTGGCAGGCATCAAGAAAGATGCTCCACTTGCACCCGTACTGGGAACATGTGGATGCTGCTCTGGCATTTTGCAGGGTGTCAATAACCCTATTAGACAGACCCAGACATCTCAAATGCAGCCGTTCAGGGGCCAGACACAGAGCTGTAGGCTTGATGGTCAGGATGCTTGGGCAGTGAGGAACCATTCCCGTCACTGGCGCCTAAAGCCGCCGAGCTTCTTTCAAAAATTGCCCCACCAGGAAGTGAGCTCCTGAGGAGACCGAGTCAATTTTGACATAGCAAGACAAAATGGCTGCCACATAGACGCACTGCCTGCAGTGAGAGGAGCTTCTGTTGTGCCCAGAGCAAAAGTTTGCGGGCCACGCGAGACTGGATGACCTGAGGCCGCCCTGGTGGTTAATGTAAACCACCACTGTTCTGTTGTCTGTATGGACAAGCACATGTGTCGAACCTCCTGCAAAAAATGCTGCAAGGCCAGGTAAACTGTCTGCAGCTCTAAAACACTGATGTGGAGACCCTGCCATGGGGGGGTTCCACACACACCTTGCGTACCCCTGCCATTCCAAACAGCGCCCCAGCCCAGGCTGGATGCGTCCGAGGTGATGACCTCCCTTCTGGTGACACTGCCCAGCACTATGCCAAGGCGTAGATGGGCCGGCTGTTTCCACCTAGACAGTGCACTTAGACACTGTCAACAGGTGGTCACGGTTAAATGTGGGCTGAAAAGCCCTGCTGTTGAACCAGGCCTGCAAAGGGTGCATGTGCAGGATACACAATGGTTGGTGTGGGAAGCTGCTGCCATCAAGCCCAGAAGTTTCTGGAATATCACTATCGTTAGCGCTCTGTTGAGCTGAAACAAAGTTCCAAACAGGCGGCTATTCTCTGCACTCTGCCGTCCGACAGAGTGGACAGCATGGACCTGGCGTCCCAGCACACTCCTAGATAGGAGGCAGTCTGAGAAGGCATGAGCTGGATTCACTGTAAGGCCCAACCGTTGAAGGTTGCCGGTAACAAGTTCCATGTGGGCCTCTGCCTGTGCTGGACACTGGGCACAAATGAGCCAGTCATCCAGATAATTGAGTACTCAACAGGGGCGGATAGCTTCCATGCAGTTCGAGATGGCATAAGGAGTTAGAGAGGCCAAATGGCAAGACACAGAAATCATACGCTGTTCCCTGAAAGATGAACCGCAGGTTCTTCCTGTGCACTGGTTTTATGGGGATATGGATATAGGCTACTTTGAGGTCCACCATGGTGAACCAGTCGCCCGGCCTGATTGACTGCAACAGCTGTTGCATCGTCAACATTTTGAACCTCCTTCGCCTCAGATACAGGTTGACCTGTCTGAGGTCGAGGATTGGTCTGATGCCACCATCCTGTTTGGCCACAAGGAAGTACCTGGAGTAGAACTCTTCCTTCAACTATCATGTGAATAGCCAGTTTTTGCATCAGAGCCGCTAACTCCACTGATGTTGGTCACGCCTCGAAAGGGAGGGGGACCGTGCTTGAATTGCAGAGAGTAGTCGGTTTGAACGGTAGTCAGCACCCAGATGTCCGTGGTGCACTGACGCCAATACTCCAGATGCCTCCCTGAGGAGAAGCCCCAGGCCTGTGGCAGCAAACTCCTAGGGCTGCTGCTCGGCTTGAGGCTTTCGCCTCTGTGCTGGGAGGCGGAACCTATTAAAGTCCGTGGCAAGCAGCCATGGGCCGGTTCTGAACACCACCTCTGGCAGTAGGCTGTGTCAGTCTCTGAGGCTGCTGGGGTCAGTGGGCACCAGCTTGCTGCTGGTTTGCGCACTGGAGGTGGTCGCTTGGGAAGCAGGCGAACCAGCTCTGTCGTGGATTCCTGCGCGCAGTGAGAGCACTGCAGCATCTTGTCTACCGCAAGTGCAAACGTTTGCCCCGGTGTAAAACGGGCATCCAACAACGGTGCTTTGTCCTCGTCAGGCACGCATGCCTGGGAAAGCCAAAGCCACCTGCGTGCAGCTATCAACGCAGCCAGATTCCTGCCTACAGCCTGCCATTTCAGTTCTGATAGACGGAGCAGGTTCTGACTGTCAGAGAGGGACCTCAGCAAATAGGTCTCTGTGTATTTGTCTACACAGCACCCAAGGACAATCTGACCAGAGCTTCTCCATCTGCTCTGAGTCCACCAATCGCTTGGAATGGCGACTCCTCTTCCTCTTCCTCTTCTTCTCCTCCTCCTCCTCCGGGGAGGAGAAGGAGAGGCAGAAGAGGATGAGGAAGACCGTGAAGAAGGCTTCCTGCGTGGGCTACTTACTCGGATGTGTCGTCCGATTTCCCTTGGCACACTGCCATGCGGTTATGACGCAGCCACCACTCTATAAGAGGGTGATGGGGAAGAGCGCTGTGCAGGTGTAAGGGACGCTGCTTGTCTTCAGCAGGCAAATTGGCCTTGCAATTGTGTCGCAGGGATAAAAAAACTCAGGCATGATGCAAGTAACAATGTACAGGTGCTGCCTCAATCTGCTTATAGACAGCAACAGGGCAGGTCAAGACCCGAACAAGACCGTTTTGGTACCAGACCAGGGATGCAAGCACCGGTCAGTAGTGGGTTGAAACTGGGACAGTACCAGTTCAGTGACTGTAGCACTGGGTCGGTACGGTACCGCGGTCAGAAACTGAGGGAAGCCTGCTTGTTAGAGGTACTAACAGCCCTCGTAATGGTAATGCAAAAGCAGTCACCAAAACGACAGCAAGATACTGTGCAATGAGACTGCCAGCAATCTCAACCGAAGCGCGTATTCTGTAAAAAAAAAAAAAAAAGCGATAAAAATATTTCTACACAGAAAACAGTAATAATTACAGTTCAGAAAATAAACATCTCAACTTAAAAAGTATATTTTAACTCCAGCCGGAGCTAAGCAGCCTGTGAGAAGTGCACACCTGGGAAAGAGCGACTCAAGCCGCTGGCTTCACGAGGGGCACAAGGTCGCTGCAGGACATAAACAACAGACTGTAGTGCGTAATTAATTTAAAAAAATGATTACAGCGTAAATGAAATATTGCATAAATTATGTAAAAAAACAACAATTAGCAAAAATTACAGTCATAAGCAACAAGTACTTATCTGATACTAAGCTCCCCTGTCAGGTCAGTCTTGAAAGGAAAAATGGCGCCGAGATCTGTGTGTGCAGTCCTTCTGTACCCTCGTGGGTGGGAATGACTGCGTCATAGGCTCGGACAAGCAGCTTTGGTATATAATATTCAGGTTTCGAGGTCTTTAGGAGGTAAACACTCATTAGGTAATGGTTACATTTCGAACTTCAAAAGGGAACAGGTAATGAAACTTGATTGAGAAAAACAAAAACACTGTGGCGGTGGCAGCTCTGTAAAATTACAAACACAAAAGTACAAGTTTTATTGCATAATACACATTATATGTACTGTGCAGTAGGTTAGGATACAATGTGATGGTCCTGATGACCTAATATTCATTATGTTTAGATTAACTATTTAATTAAAAGTAAAAACGTTCACGAGTTAGGCAGAACATGTATTCATACCAAGTATAAATGTGATTCATCACCAAACAACCATTTTATGGACTAGAAAAAGCTAGGTGTGTATTAGGTCATGTATCACAATCAACACCATTGTCACAATACTATGCATCATTGTTTATCACCCCTACTCAGAGGAAAATGGAGTTGTACATTTTCAGAAACATGAGATTGTATTAAATTAACAGGCATAAAAAAAGACAAAAGTGTTCACATACCTTGAGTCCGTGAAGGACTCGATTGAAATCCAGATGTGCAGGGATCATTTTGAGGAGGAAAGTACTGTCTTTGCCCTTTGTGGGAACTGGGTCCTCCACCTCTTGCATGATAACTGCTACATGCCTGTTTCGCTGAGAAAGACAAGACAATTTCAAGAGAAATGTTCACTTCTAGGACACATTATTTAAGACTAGTCATAGCATACTTGTATTATTTAAAGAATACAGTAGAACCTGTCATATCTGGTTTAATTGGCTCCATGGGTCCATCGGCTATGTAAACATACCGTACAGTGCCTTGCATAAGTATTCACCCCCCTTGGACATTTCCACATTTTGTAGTGTTACAACCTGGAATTAAAATGTATTTAATTAGGATTTTTTGTCACTGATCTACACAAAATAGTCCATAATGTACAAATAAAAAACTGCATAAGTATTCACCCCCTTTGCTGAGACACCCCTAAATAAGCTCTGGTGCAACCAATTGTCTTCAGAAGTCACATAATTAGTTGAATGGAGTCCACCTGTGTGCAATTAAAGTGTCACATGATCTCAGATTAAATACACCTGTTTCTGGAAGGCCCCAGAGTTTGTTAGAGGGCATATCTAAGCAAACAGCATCATGAAGACCAAGGTGCTGTCAAAACAAGTCTGGGATAAAGTTCTGGAGAAGCACCAATCAGGGTTGGGTTATAAAAAAATATCCCAAACTTTGAACATCCCCCGGAGCACCGTTAAATCCATTATTAAAAAATGGAAAGAATATGGCACAACAGCAACTCTGCCTAGAGAAGGCCATCCACTAAAACTCAGTGACCAGGTAAAGATTAGTCAGAGAAGCAACCAAGAGGCCAATGGTAACTGAAGGAGCTGGAGAGATCCACAGCTGAGATGGGAGAAACCGTCCATGGGACAACTATAACCCAGACACTCCACAAAGCTGGGCTTTATGGAAGAGTGGTGAGAAGAAAGCCATTGCTGAAAAAAAACCATATCAAATCCTGTTTGGATTTTGCCAAAAGGCATGTGGGAGACACAGCAAACATGTGGAAAAAGGTTCTCTGGTCTGATGAGACCAAAATTGAACTTTTTGGCCTTAGCGCAAAACGTTATGTCTGGCGCAAGGCCAATACTGCTCATCACCCTGAGAACACCATCCCCACAGTGAAGCATGGTGGTGGCAGCATCATGTTATGGGGATGCTTTTCATCGGCAGGGACTGGGAAACCGGTCAGGATTGAGGGCAAGATGGATGGAGCCAAATACAGGGAAATTCTAGAGGAAAACCTGCTTCAGTCTGCAAGAGACCCGGGACTGGGGCGAAGGTTCACCTTCCAGCAGGACAATGACCCTAAACACACAGCCAAAGCTACACTGGAGTGGTTTAAAAACAAGAACCTGAACGTCTTAGAATGGCCTAGTCAAAGCCCAGACCTCAATCCGATTGAGAATCTGTGGCAAGACTTGAAAATTGCTGTTCACCAACGGTCCTCATCCAACTTGACAGAGCTTGAGCAATTTTGCCAAGAAGAATGGGCAAAAATTGCAGGATCCAGATGTGCAAAGCTGGTAGAGACTTACCCAAAAAGACTCACAGCTGTAATTGCTGCCAAAGGTGCTTCTACCAAGTATTGACTCAGGGGGGGGTGAATACTTATGCAACCAACAAATGTCTTTTTTTTGTTTAATTAACTTTTGTGTCACAATAAAAAATATTTTGCACCTTCAAAGTGTTAAGTATGTTGTGTAAATCAAATGATAAAAATCCCAATTAAATCCATTTTAATTCCAGGTAGTAACACTACAAAAGGTGGAAAAGTCCAAGGGGGGTGAATACTTATGCTGGCACTGTATCTCAGAGGGAGTCATTAGTCTACATTGTAGTTGCTTGTTTTTAGCTATTTTCGACTTGTATGTAAATCGTTTTTTTTCAGGGCTTTCGCTTTTTATATACTGTATGAAATTATTGTTTTCGGTTACTTTCCAAAATGCTTGGGTGGCTTTTTCTGTCAAAATATGTATAGTAGTAACTCAACAGCACACTTAAGTTACCTTCTTGCTATTGCTGTCTTCCACAATTAAATCCTTATGGTCACGGGCACATTCTTCTGGGGTTTTTGTGTGTAGGCATTTTTTTACATTTCACCACAATTTTTAATTCTGTTTTAAATCCTCCATATCTTAACTGTAATACAGCTTTATATCCTATGATTAAGCCTCCATTCGTAATTGAAAATCTTGTTTTAAATCTTGCAAGCGAAGTTGCCAATAAAAATGTAGGAATGTGCTGCCACTCAGTAGTTAGGGTGGGTTTAAAGTATTCAGAACAAATCAATGATATATGCCTTTTATTTATTTTTTATCTGCACTTAATCCATTATGTCCTGTTAATAGCTTCATTTACTGTTTTAGAGCCATAATAAAAATGTGCAATGCGCAGTTTTCATCACTACCGTTCAGTTGGTAGCAGCATGTGTAAGTGACACATGCCAGAGGTCCATCGGTTAATCTTACTGGATCAGATATGACAGGTTTTACTGTACATTTTGTAAAAGTTGATGAAGGTCAAAAAACCAAGGCAGGAGAATGAGAAACAATGAAAAAAAGATTTATAATATTTTAAAATCAAGCTATTTACTAAATTCAAAAAGCTAATTAGACACCAGATTATCACAACCAGATGGTGCTGCGGTCAGGGCAGACACCAGACCAGTGGACTTCAATGGTGTAACTTTGAATTGCATAATAGTGAGGGAACCAACAGATGGATAGAATTAGAAACTAAAAAGATTTTATTCCTAAACTTAAACAACCACAAGACCAAGGATGGCAGTGCAAGAACAAAAATACATTAAAAGCACCCTTATTTTATTTTTGTAGTGCTGTTACTTAGAATAGAAGACTTCACCATTAAAGGAAACCTAGGAAAGCTATAGTTATAGCAAAATATCAACTATGTCAAGAATTAACTGCAATTGGAGTATTTGAAAAGGACAGTGGGTGGTGTCTAGTTCAAGAGGAAAGCCCTGTTTGTCCTCAAAACAACTGCACAAAGCCTTGAAAGCGAAAGCAAAGATTAGTAACTACAACTGAGAGCACTTTAATATACACAGTTGATACATAGTGGGATAGCCTTGCTATTTATAAGAATTAAAAAGATTATTTATTAAAAGATATAAACACTTTTGTTAAGTTTAGTTGCTTTTTATAGCTTTTTATTATTGGACAATTTAATAATGACGACATCATATCAACCGTATGAAGACATTTTCCCTCCCCAAAACACAGAGACGGAAGTGTTTAAATCAACAAGTCATTTGTGTCAATTGTGTGTTTCTACTTCAAGGTGGTCGTTCCGTGCCAATTAAGATTTCATTTTGCCATCAGAAATGGAGCGAAGCGCTGAAAATGTGCGTATTGGTACCGTCTACATGTCAGACTCCAATGATATGTAAATAACACCTGTATCTTTACATTTACACATCAGTCTGACAACTCCTTATGTGTAAATGTAAACAAAACTCTTAACAAATGTTTAATAGCTAAAAAAACATCTGCGACTTTCAATTTTGTATGTTTATTTGCGATATACTACTGTTATCATTATCATAATCCTGTTTCTTTGAAATAGAAATGTAACCATTACCGTATGGGTATTTAACTCCTAAAGACCGGAAACCTGAATAAGATATAGCAAAGCTGCTCGTCGAGCCTGTGATACAGCCATGGCCGCCCCAAGGACATAAAATTTCTGCGCTCACAGACCTCAATGTCATTTTTCCTTTGAACTTGCTGCAAATCATAGAAGCAGCGACCTTGAAGGTTGATGGTTACATTTTTATTCCAGAGAACCTGGGTTATGATAATAACCTAATGTTCCCTATCAAGTACAAAATGTAACCATTACCTAATGGGTGAGTGTGCCAAAGCCGTCGCAAGGGCAATATTGCAGAACGGAATGCTACAAGGCTAAGCCAAGAGGCTGTCTTGTGCGTTACCATATGGAACCCCAGTATCAATTAGGCTAAAAAGTTGAGGGAGAAACTCACCTCTATGCCGGTGTTGTAAGGGTTGCCGGAGAAGCCGCCCTTAACACCCGTGTTCCAAAACCAGGGTTAACCCTTTCCGGTCCATTGTCGGACTGGGTCCGACATTGCAATTATTCCTCATAGGTCCTTTGTCGGACTGGGTCCGACATCATTCTAGCAACGCAAAAACGGGTTTCTAGTCGTTTTTCTCCGGAAAAAGCGAGAAAACCATTCAATTGCCGAATGGGAGCGACAGGAGCGAGACAAGTCGAAAAAAAAAAAAAAAAGGCGTATCTCATGAATAGTCATAGTACCCCATTGGCATCAGATGGGGCGGTCGTATGGAAACAAGCTGGGAGTATAGTATCAGCGCACAGAGACTATCACGGACATTTGCAGAGCTTTTTTGAGATGTTATAGCAATAAAATAATGACTTGGATTGCATTATTGAGGAGTTTGGTGATAAAACGAGTCATCAGGAGACGATTGATCGGTATGTACGACTATTATTATTATTATTTTTCTTCAATGGTGTAACTTTGAATTGCATAATAGTGAGGGAACCAACAGATGGATAGAATTAGAAACTAAAAAGATTTTATTCCTAAACTTAAACAACCACAAGACCAAGGATGGCAGTGCAAGAACAAAAATACATTACAAGCACCCTTATTTTATTTTTGTAGTGCTGTTACTTAGAATAGAAGACTTCACCATTAAAGGAAACCTAGGAAAGCTATAGTTATAGCAAAATATCAACTATGTCAAGAATTAACTGCAATTGGAGTATTTGAAAAGGACAGTGGGTGGTGTCTAGTTCAAGAGGAAAGCCCTGTTTGTCCTCAAAACAACTGCACAAAGCCTTGAAAGCGAAAGCAAAGATTAGTAACTACAACTGAGAGCACTTTAATATACACAGTTGATACATAGTGGGATAGCCTTGCTATTTATAAGAATTAAAAGATTATTTATTAAAAGATATAAACACTTTTGTTAAGTTTAGTTGCTTTTTATAGCTTTTTTATTATTGGACAATTTAATAATGACGACATCATATCAACCCGTATGAAGACATTTTCCTCCCCAAAACACAGAGGCGGAAGTGTTTAAATCAACAAGTCATTTGTGTCAATTGTGTGTTTCTACTTCAAGGTGGTCGTTCCGTGCCAATTAAGATTTCATTTTGCCATCAGAAATGGAGCTGGCGCTGAAAATGTGCGTATTGGTACCGTCTACATGTCAGACTCCAATGATATGTAAATAACACCTGTATCTTTACATTTACACATCAGTCTGACAACTCCTTATGTGTAAATGTAAACAAAACTCTTAACAAATGTTTAATAGCTAAAAAAAAACATCTGCGACTTTCAATTTTGTATGTTTATTTGCGATATACTACTGTTATCATTATCATAATCCTGTTTCTTTGAAATAGAAATGTAACCATTACCGTATGGGTATTTAACTCCTAAAGACCCGGAAACCTGAATAAGATATAGCAAAGCTGCTCGTCGAGCCTGTGATACAGCCATGGCCGCCCCAAGGACATAAAATTTCTGCGCTCACAGACCTCAATGTCATTTTTCCTTTGAACTTGCTGCAAATCATAGAAGCAGCGACCTTGAAGGTTGATGGTTACATTTTATTCCAGAGAACCTGGGTTATGATAATAACCTAATGTTCCCTATCAAGTACAAAATGTAACCATTACCTAATGGGTGAGTGTGCCAAAGCCGTCGCAAGGGCAATATTGCAGAACGGAATGCTACAAGGCTAAGCCAAGAGGCTGTCTTGTGCGTTACCATATGGAACCCCAGTATCAATTAGGCTAAAAAGTTGAGGAGAAACTCACCTCTATGCGGTGTTGTAAGGGTTGCGGAGAAGCCGCCCTTAACACCGTGTTCCAAAACCAGGGTTAACCCTTTCCGGTCCATTGTCGGACTGGGTCCGACATTGCAATTATTCCTCATAGGTCCTTTGTCGGACTGGGTCCGACATCATTCTAACAACGCAAAAACGGGTTTCTAGTCGTTTTTCTCCGAAAAGCAGAAAACCATTCAATTGCCGAATGGGGCGACAGGAGCGAGACAAGTCGAAAAAAAAAAAAAAAAAAGGCGTATCTCATGAATAGTCATAGTACCCCATTGGCATCAGATGGGGCGGTCGTATGGAAACAAGCTGGGAGTATAGTATCAGCGCACAGAGACTATCACGGACATTTGCAGAGCTTTTTGAGATGTTATAGCAATAAAATAATGACTTGGATTGCATTATTGAGGAGTTTGGTGATAAAGCGAGTCATCAGGAGACGATTGATCGGTATGTACGACTATTATTATTATTATTTTTCTTCAATGGTGTAACTTTGAATTGCATAATAGTGAGGGAACCAACAGATGGATAGAATTAGAAACTAAAAAGATTTTATTCCTAAACTTAAACAACCACAAGACCAAGGATGGCAGTGCAAGAACAAAAATACATTAAAAGCACCCTTATTTTATTTTTGTAGTGCTGTTACTTAGAATAGAAGACTTCACCATTAAAGGAAACCTAGGAAAGCTATAGTTATAGCAAAATATCAACTATGTCAAGAATTAACTGCAATTGGAGTATTTGAAAAGGACAGTGGGTGGTGTCTAGTTCAAGAGGAAAGCCCTGTTTGTCCTCAAAACAACTGCACAAAGCCTTGAAAGCGAAAGCAAAGATTAGTAACTACAACTGAGAGCACTTTAATATACACAGTTGATACATAGTGGGATAGCCTTGCTATTTATAAGAATTAAAAAAGATTATTTATTAAAAGATATAAACACTTTTGTTAAGTTTAGTTGCTTTTTTATAGCTTTTTATTATTGGACAATTTAATAATGACGACATCATATCAACCGTATGAAGACATTTTCCCTCCCCAAAACACAGAGACGGAAGTGTTTAAATCAACAAGTCATTTGTGTCAATTGTGTGTTTCTACTTCAAGGTGGTCGTTCCGTGCCAATTAAGATTTCATTTTGCCATCAGAAATGGAGCGAAGCGCTGAAAATGTGCGTATTGGTACCGTCTACATGTCAGACTCCAATGATATGTAAATAACACCTGTATCTTTACATTTACACATCAGTCTGACAACTCCTTATGTGTAAATGTAAACAAAACTCTTAACAAATGTTTAATAGCTAAAAAAAAACATCTGCGACTTTCAATTTTGTATGTTTATTTGCGATATACTACTGTTATCATTATCATAATCCTGTTTCTTTGAAATAGAAATGTAACCATTACCGTATGGGTATTTAACTCCTAAAGACCCGGAAACCTGAATAAGATATAGCAAAGCTGCTCGTCGAGCCTGTGATACAGCCATGGCCCGCCCCCAAGGACATAAAATTTCTGCGCTCACAGACCTCAATGTCATTTTTCCTTTGAACTTGCTGCAAATCATAGAAGCAGCGACCTTGAAGGTTGATGGTTACATTTTTATTCCAGAGAACCTGGGTTATGATAATAACCTAATGTTCCCTATCAAGTACAAAATGTAACCATTACCTAATGGGTGAGTGTGCCAAAGCCGTCGCAAGGGCAATATTGCAGAACGGAATGCTACAAGGCTAAGCCAAGAGGCTGTCTTGTGCGTTACCATATGGAACCCCAGTATCAATTAGGCTAAAAAGTTGAGGGAGAAACTCACCTCTATGCCGGTGTTGTAAGGGTTGCCGGAGAAGCCGCCCTTAACACCCGTGTTCCAAAACCAGGGTTAACCCTTTCCGGTCCATTGTCGGACTGGGTCCGACATTGCAATTATTCCTCATAGGTCCTTTGTCGGACTGGGTCCGACATCATTCTAGCAACGCAAAAACGGGTTTCTAGTCGTTTTTCTCCGAAAAGCCGAGAAAACCATTCAATTGCCGAATGGGAGCGACAGGAGCGAGACAAGTCGAAAAAAAAAAAAAAAGGCGTATCTCATGAATAGTCATAGTACCCCATTGGCATCAGATGGGGCGGTCGTATGGAAACAAGCTGGGAGTATAGTATCAGCGCACAGAGACTATCACGGACATTTGCAGAGCTTTTTGAGATGTTATAGCAATAAAATAATGACTTGGATTGCATTATTGAGGAGTTTGGTGATAAAGCGAGTCATCAGGAGACGATTGATCGGTATGTACGACTATTATTATTATTATTTTTATTTGGTAGCATATGTGAAAGCGATAGCAAACGAAAGGGTGGGCGGGGCTGGAGAGCCCTAGTGAGTGCTTTGTTGATATGCAGGGCCATTTAAACCCGTTTGACTGTGAAAAAATACTTTTAAACAGCGTCTAAAATTAACTGCGCGTGTGAAAATTAATTAGACCTGGCGAGCCTGACGCAGAATTAATAAATGGACCGCAAAGGGTTAAAGTCTATAGAACCTAGTAAAAGTATGGGGAGTCGCCCACACCGCTGCACTGCAAATCTGTCCTTGACAGATGCACCCTGGAATAAAGCCCACAAAATTGCCATGCCCCTGGTGGAATGGACAGTGAGCTTTTCTGGAGGGGGGCAAGTTGGCTATCCATTTGGACAGCCTCTGCGTAGACAGGACTTGACCATGGGATTTTGCCCCATAGCAGTCAAAAAGAAAAAAAACTGTTCAGACTGCATCCAGTTCCAACTTTTTGTCTTGTCAACGTAGAAGCCCAGGGTCCGCACAAGGCAGAGAGTATGGAACTGTCACTCTCTGTAAGACTAGAAAGGAGGTGGATGGAAAGCCTCCTATTCCACAGACTGGTTGACATGAAATGCTGAGATCATCTTCGGCAACAAGGCAGGATTGGTACGGAGCATAACCTTTGTCCTGGCCTCTATACAAATTAAGCAGGCTTTTGCAAAGGAGAACACCTGCATCCCACTCACCCGCTTTGCGGCTGTGATAACAAGAAAGACGCTTTGAACCATAAATATTTCAGCTCAGCTGAATGCATGGGCTCAAATAGAGACTTCATGCGTGCATTACGTGCCACGTTTAGCCTCCAGCGAGGAACAATGTCCTTTCAAAAATTGCCCAGCCAGGAAGTGAGCTCCTGGGGAGATCGAGTCAATTTTGACATGGCAAGCTGAAATAGCTGCCAGATAGACCTTTAATGTAGAGGGGAATTTTCCCTCATCAAACACGTTATGCAAAAATTGCAGTATTACCGCCATGGGACAGGTCGTGGGGTCAAACCCATGAGGCGGACACCACATCTGAAAGACTCTCCACTTGTACCCGTACTGGGAATGTGTCGATGCTGCTCTGGCATTTTGCAGGGTGTCAATAACCCTATTGGACAGACCGGGACGGCTCAAATGCAGCCGTTCAGGGGCCAGACCCACAGCTGCAGACTCGATGGGTCGGGATGCCATAAAGTCCCCTGTGCCTGACTGAGCAGCAGGTCTCATAAGGGGCTACTAGGTGACCCTTGGCCCGGTCCTGCCTCATTTTCTCCAGACACAGCGGGAGCAGGGCGAGTGGTGGGAAGGCATATAACAGTTGCCTCGGCCACTGGTATGCCAAGGCATTTATCGCCAGCGGGTCCCTGCCTCCTATTATAGAGAACCAGATGGAACAGTGGGTTGATTCCAAGGAGGCAAAAAGATCTCTCTCTGCTCTCCCAAACCTCTCCCAAATGAGGCTCACCACCTTGGGGTGAAGTAGAGCCCCATGAAATTCTTCTTATTTTTTTTTATAATTTTTCATTTTATTTTTTACAAATTTTGTTTTATTTCATTTTATCCACTAAAAATGTTGTTTTGTTTTGTTTTTATTACAGACACATTAATAAAATAACTCAAATAGATGCATAGAAATAAAAACAAAGTACACATCATGTTTTAACTACATACATATTTTTTATTAAACATTATTCGCTTTTTTTTAACATTTTCACATAAACAGACTTAGCACAGAAAAATAATTTAGTTACCATAATTTCTCATTAGCACCAGTAACAGTAACGTACAGTCCCCCACTCTTTTTAATTAACTGCCTATTTTACAGTAAATACAGCCCATGCCCTCTACAAAAATAAAATAAGATAAAATAAAAAATATATATTTATACTGCTCTACTATTGTGGGGCTGTCATAATAATTGCACATACCGCAATCTACCCATTAAAAAACGATAGGAATTGTATTTCAATCCCATTGCACTGAAGCAGGGCTCCAGTATACAACAAGCTTGGAGATTTTCAGTATTTAAACACTAAGCAAAGCACATTCATTCATTCAAAACCAAAGTTTGCACCACAAACAAAGAATTAGCATACAAATACAAAATACAAGCAAACACGCCATATTTTCCCTAAAAGGAATAAACAGTTAATGCTTAACGACGGTATCATTCGACTCCCAGTTCAGCCGACAGTTACAACATCTGCACATCATTATTTTGTCACCGTCAGCTGCAGACATCCCCTCATGCTCAAATTCTTTGCAGCGTTGTTTAATTGTTATGCACGGTTTAGGCATTTTAGAAACAAATGTCTCTTCTCTTCCATCACAATTTTATTTCTCAAAAGTGGTTAATGACTCGCTCCAAATTATACATCTGTGCAAGTGTCAGACAGAGCTTCCATTTTCCTTCAGATCGCGTCTATGGTAACGGCTGAGCATTGACAACTACGATTGCAAGTATTTATTTAAAGTATTTTTTGTATTAGCCTCCCAATTTAAAAATGTCATTCTAATGTTTGCTTTATAATGATTATTCATTTTATTTAGTTTCATATTTTGCATTTAGTTTTATTTCGTATTTGCAAAAAACACAGGGTTCTAGGGCAAAGCCTCCATTCTGAGGCGCTGGGAACTATGCTTGAGAGGAGGTCCACCGCCCAGTTTGTCACCCCAGGTAGATGCACTGCCTGCAGCGAGAGGAGGTTCTCATGTGCCCAGAGCAAAAGCTTGCAGGCCACGTGATGGAGACTGGTCGACCTGAGGCCGCCCTTGTGCTTGATGTAAGCCACCACTGTTGTGTTGTCTGTACGGACAAGCACATGGTCTACCTCGAACCTCTTGCAAAAAAATGCTGCAAGGATAGGTAAACTGCTTGCAGCTCTAAAACACTGATGTGGTGACCCTGCGAAGGGGGTTCCACACACCTTGCGCACCCCTGTCATTCCACACAGCACCGCAGCCCAGGCTGGACGCGTCCGTGGTGACAACCTACCTTCTGATAAAACCAAGGCATGATGCAATGCAGTGTACAGTGTACAGTTACAAAGTTACTGCCTCAATCTGCCTATAGGTATTGACCGGGCGAGTCAAGACCCAAGAGGAGCCGGTTTGGTGACTTCAGCACCGGGTTGGTACAGAACCAGGTCAGAACTGGGATGGTACCGGGTCAGTTTGGTACCATTGTGGTGACTTTTAGCACTGGGTGGTACAAGAACGGCACCAGAATGCTACTGGTGCGGCAACCTCGGTCCCACTTCGGTACCAGCTTGGGAGCAGGTCGTGACCTCGGTACCGGTACGGTACAGGTCCACCGCTTCAGTTACCGGTGGTGGAAACATACAAGGCCACTGGCAAAACCACTCAGTCAATACCAACGCGAGACTGAGGGAAGCATGCTTGTTAGAATGAACTAACAGCCTTTGCAATGGTGATGCTAAAAAAGCTGTCACCAAAACGGCATCAGATACTGTGGTTGAAATGACTTAAAGCAACAACAATCGAAGCGAGTATCTCAGTCCTGCTCAGTGCTGCTGAGCCCTGCAGCTGCCCTTGCTGCATGTGTGCTGAGCACCACATTGCAGACAGGCCTGCACGTAGACACAAGAGTAATTAAACAATAAATAATATAAAAATGTCTTGTATGGTGCTAAAAACAAAAACGAGTACAGTACGGTATGGTATGGAACAGGTACGGTTACAAGGACGGCACCACACTGGATTTTTGGAGTTTTGCAAAAAAATTGCTGAAATAAATAATTGTAGACATCTATTTCTTGTAACTTTTTTTCCTCATCCACAAGAGGAATTTTTGCCACAAAAGATTTTTCCTAAAATTAATTGTTTTTGAGAAATTTCTATAAATTATAAATTTCCATTGGGGTATGTAAACTTTCGACTACAACTGTACATCTACACACACACAGTATATTGTTTGCAAAAATGTAAGTAAGATTTACAAAACAATATTAGGAATGATCATGTATTAAACATTAAATTATTTTAGGAGTCGCATTATTTTCCTCTCTCTCAGGATTACATAAAACCATGTACAAGAAGAGTTCCTCATAGCTGATTTTTAATAATTCGTGTATATTTATAAACAAACATGGTCCCCAGTGGCTCTTCTAGCAAAAGCACTCTGGTTCAAATCCTGGACGCACTCGGTTGCCAAACCTGGCTGGTTCTGAATTCTGAATTATGTTAACTAGTCAGCTATAATAAGCATCTAATCTAGAAATTAGATTAAACATGGATACACTAACGTTTTGGCAGGTATAGAAACTGCAAGCACCTTCTGTCTTTGAGAGTGTCTATGTTTTAAAGCAGCACAGACAGGAAAAAAATGTATTTTTGTTTACAACTAAGTCGCCCTGGATAAGGGTGTCTGCTAAGAAATAAATATTAATAATAATAAAAAGAGTAGGGCAGATGAGAGCTGCAAGAGTTGGTAGCAGCAACAAAGCCACAAGTGACATGGCACCCTTCAATATCTCCTTCCTTTGTGTCTGTCAAAAGCATTTGGTAGATCGATACACCAGTCCACTGTCCACCACTCATTAAAAAAGCTGTAATATTCAGTGAATATTGTGAACAGAAATCCGGGATAGAGCAGGTTGTTTCTTGGCACAGATGTGAAAATCCTAGAAAGGAACTATTTTCATGCCATTTGCTTGTGAAGCAGATTTGATACTGACCATAATGTAACAACTCTCCATGCATTTTCAAAGATGTAGTTATTAGAACAGAGTGAAGCCTTTTTAGATAGAATAATTACATTTTTTACATCAATGAATTAGTTGGTACTATGTAACGCTAATGCATTAAAAGGGTAAATGTTTTTTAAATTTGCAAAAAAATCTTTAAAAACTCTTCAAACCTGCTAAAGGGCCTCTTGGTTTGCTCTCAATGTTTCTCCTCTTTCTGATACATGTATTGGTGATGATAGTTTTCAGGTAATGAAACTGGATAATCAAGGACATCTGTAGAAATTATAAGAGATCATTATTATTACAATCATGCTCATAATTTACTATTTGAAACCAAATCAACAAATAAAAATGTGTAGATTTGGCTTTTGTCTCACTGGAAGGACAGCAACTCAGCCACTAGCACCATGTTGGGTATAAGTATGTCTGCACATTCTCCATAGCTATACTACTAATTACACTGCCTAAATTGACATATTGTGGCTGTAGTAAAGAATTATATATGAGCAGTCTGAGCTTGTATTTATGAGATGTTAGCAGTTGAACTAATGGCAACAGCTTCACAAAAACATAGCTCACTATACTGGGATGTAATTACTCCTACTGAAGCAGGGGTGTACAATTTATAAAAGAAACATATTGTCCAAGGGACAAAATGCTGTAAAAATCTACTAGCCCTTCTTAAAAATCTACTTATCTACCCTGTAGCACAAAACACACACAAAAAAAGTGAACATAACCAATCAGTGATTAACAAAGGCAGATCCAGCCTTGCAGCTTGACTGGTTCACTAAATTCTTCAAGATACACAAAAGGTTCCCTGTGACCCCACCTCAACAAATGTAAAACATACTTTAACGAAATGTTCCTTTTAGTGCAGTTTGGAACACATTTGCTAGTACATTTATATAACATACTAAGAGTACAACTATAATAAGCAACAGTTATCCAAATATAAAAATAGCTTTTGCCTGTTTTTTTCCCAATCTTTCTCTGTAAGCTGAATCCAACTCTTGATGTCCAGGTCTTTTAGTTTGTTGCGTCACAGATAGGAAATCATTGCCAACTATTGCTGTTGCTTTGTGCAATTCAGATTTTTCTTGACATTCTTTCAGTTTTGTAACTGCTGAACCCCAGATTTTTAAAGGACATGTGTATAACCTGTATAGTTTCTCTGCATTTTTTACTATTTTTCTACCAAAATGCACACACTATTTACAGTAGGCTCCATCAAATTCTGCAGACAAAATGTTAGATTATTATCATAACCCTGGTTCCCAGAAATAGAAATGTAACCATTACCTCATGGGTATTAATCCTTTGATACCGTCTAACCTGAATAGATATTCCAAAGCTGCACGTAGTGACTGTAATGCAGTTGTCCCTGCCCCCGAGGGCATAAAAGAGACTGCAGCCACTCAAAACGTCAACATTTTTCCCTCAAGACTGCTGCAAAAGACGCAGCGACCTTGAAGGGTAATGGTTACATTTCTACTTCAGGGAAAAAAAAATTGAGGGGAACTCACCTCTAATTATATGCTGTAAGGGTCGAGCTTGAGGAAGCCCTTAACACTCTTGTTCCAAATCCAGGGTTTTGTGGATCCACGACATTCAACCGATAGAACCGCATAAGTGTGGGGCGCTCTGGCATTCTGTATAGTGTGAATGACTATTAGAAAGCCCCAGACGGCTCAAATGGTGCCGTTCAGGAGC
Source organism: Acipenser oxyrinchus oxyrinchus (assembly GCA_030684275.1). NCBI lineage: Eukaryota > Metazoa > Chordata > Actinopteri > Acipenseriformes > Acipenseridae > Acipenser > Acipenser oxyrinchus. The sequence continues at coordinate 30,393,006 of CM060251.1, forward strand.
CAGACCCAGGCTCGATGGGTCGGGATGCCACAATGTCCCCCGCGCCTGACTGAGCAGGTTGCGGCGTTTCAGTAGACTCCACAGCTGGCCTCTCAGGAGCTGTAACAGGGTTGAAAACCAGAGTCTCCTGGGCCAATAAGGGGCTATTAATAAACACCCTGGCCCGGTCTTGTCTGATCTTTTCTAAGCCCAGCGGGAGCTTGGCGCGTGGTGGACAGAAGCTGCCTCGGCCACTGGTGTGCCAATGCATCTATTGCCAGAGGGTCCCCGGCTCCAGTTATTGAGAACCACGATCAATGGGTCAATTCTTGGGAGGCAAACAGGTCCCATTGGGGACTGTCCTTGAAAGGAGGTCAGCTGCCCAATTCGTCACACCGGGAAGATGTACTGCCCGCAGTAAAAGGAGGTGATGGTGCGCCCAAAGTAACAGCTTGCAGCAACCCAGTGGAGACTGGGGGACATGCGGCCGTCCTGAATTCTGCAAGGCTAGAAAGACTGCCTGCCATCGGGGTCTCCATACTCCTTGCACTCCCCTGCCGTTCCACACGGCGCCTCAGCCAAGGTTGGACGCATCTGTGGTGACAACTTCTCTCCTGGTAACATTGCTCAGTGCTATGCCTAAGTGTAGGTAAGCAGGCTGTGTCCACCAGGATAGTGCCTGCAGACAGTGCCAGGGTTTTTCAATATGGGTTGAAAAACCCTGCTGTTGAACCAGCCTTCGAGAGGGCGTATGTGCAGAAGACCCAAGGGGAGGGTCTAGGAAGCTGCTGCCATCAAGCCAAGAAGGCCACTGAAATGTCACGACTGTGAGCTGAAAAATCTTCAGAAAAGCGGCTATTCTCTGCACTCTGTCTTCCGACACAGTGGACAACATGGTTTTGGAATCCAGACACACTCCTAAATAGGAGGCTGTATGTGAAGGTGTGAGCTGGCTTTTTGCATAGTTCACTGACAGACCTAACTGGAACAGGTGATCTGTGAGGAGTTTCATGTGAGCCCCTGCCTGCGCTGGAGACTGAGCACAAATGAGCCAATCGTCCCGGTATCTGAGCACTCTAATGCCCGAAGTCTCAGTGGGGCCAGAATAGCTTCCATGCACTTTGAAAATGCACAGGGGGCTAAAAAGTGGCCGAACGGTAGAACCCGAAACCCGTATGCTGTCCCTTGGAAAGTGAACCTGAGGTACAGCATTGCCAAAGAACGTGAAGCAGCAGGTGCTGTAGCTGGGTGACCCCAGGGTGAATGCACCTCAAAAAGAGAAAATCCAGGTGTACTGGAGGAGACACCTGAGAGGGAACGGAATCATCCTCAAAAACAAAGAGTGTTTCCGTTTGTCATCTACAGGCCATGGAACATTCAAAACATCCGTGGCCCTTTTCATCAGTGGCAAAAGCTCAGCTGATAATGACACATGTGCTACTGGTGTTGCGCAATCTGAGTCACCCTCCTCAGACGGGAACTCTTGATCAACTGCCTCCTCAGAAGCAGCGATAGACAGCAGATCCTCTTGCTGCCACTCTGCATGTACTCCTGTGACTGTAATGGTGCAGAGGGAGCAGATGCAGTAGTGCGATCGTGCAACAGCTCCGCTAACATGTTTCCCTGTTGGGAGACCGCCTCTCAGAGCTCATCCAGCTGCTCAGAGCTCACCGATCTATGAGACCGGTGGCTCTTTCTCTTCCTTTTCTTAGGAGGGGAAACCGGAGGCGGGGAAGGGAAAGGAGAAGATGAGGAAGACCGTGAAGCCGGTCTCTTCGTGATGGTCTCCTATCTTCCCTAAGCACAGAGCTCTCGAGAGGTACAGCTCTCTCCTTCTGAGCTGAGGAAGGGGAGCCTTGTCCAGGTGGAACGGACAGAGAGCGCTCCCTAGAACTGCGTGACACTCATTTATCTAATGTACGTATAGAGAATGATGCACAAAACTCACAATAATTGTGGTCGGCGAGCATGCTCCGGACCCAGACAGGCAGCGCATCTGCCATGCCTGTCCTCTGTGGGGAGACCCCACTTGCATATGTCACAAGAATGAAAACTCGGCATAATGTAGCCACAGTAGCACGTAATGCAAACAATCTTTAACTGTAATTGCTATAACAGAATAGCATATATTGCTAGTACTCAAGGAGACTGTTGAACACGTATGCAGCAATGCTGCTATGCGGCTGGCAGTGCCACAACAGAGGTAAATGACTCTAACAAGTGCTGATTAGATCAAAGATGGTACTGTCTTGTATCGAATGCTTAACACCTGCACTGCTTACTGTAGTACAATGTACGGTACACGTAGAACGTGTCTATAGTGCACAAGCACAGTACATACAGTGCAGTGCCACAGTATTGTACAGTGCACAGACTGTGCACAATAAGCACAGTGCAGTACAGTATGGGTGTGGCAATGCACAGTATACACGGCATGGTATAAACGGTACAGCATAGCGCTAATGATATATTATACAGTATACACACACAGTACAGTGCGACAGTATGGTACAGTGCACAGTGCAGTACAGTATGATGGGCAATGCACAGTATACACAGTACGGAGACCAGTGCGGCAACGAAACACTGTGGGAAAGACTGCAAGCAATCAGACCCGAAGCAGAGCTGAGCTGAGCTGAGCTGAGTTGAGCTGAGCCCAGTGACTGCTAGTGAATCGGCAGGGTAACCTCGTTCGTTGTACAAAGTACCGGTGGGAATGGGAGCAGGTCTGGGACCTACAGTTACCACGGGAGCGAGATAGGGATGCTCACCTATAATGTTTTTTGGCTACCCACAGACTGAAACCCAAGGAAAGCCTACTGCTAGAGCCCTAACAGTCTTCACACTAACTCTGCAAACAGATCTTAAAGTGGTACAGAGACACTGTGGGAAAAGCTGCAAGCAGCTTGACCCAGCGCGTGCGTCTCTGTCAAACGCCGGACAGCTGAGCCCAGCTGCTGCGTTAATATTTCTGTGAAAAAAAGCAGAAAATACAACAGAGAAAACAATTTGTTCTCACACAAAATAGTAAACAAACAATTACCATTATTTTAATATTTTTAACACTTTTACAACCGATTATGAGAGAGCACCAGTTGCTGGCTTCGCGCAGAGCACGAGAACGCTGAGGGACTAACGAACAACCACGGCTGAGTGCACAGTTCGTGAAGTAAATTTTTACTAATACACATAAAATAAATCGCAATAAGTGATACGACACAAGCAAACAATCAGATATAACACTATGTGTACTTATCTGTTCTTAGATCTCTCTCTCAGGTCTGTGAAAGGAAAAATGACGACGTTTTGAGTGACAGCGGTCTCTTTTATGCCCTCGGGGGCAGGCACGGGCACTATGTGCAGCTTTGGAATATCGATTCAAGTTAGACGGTATCACAGGATCAATACCCATGGTTACATTTCGTACTTGAAAGGGAATGTGTGTTTTCTTTTGTTTCTATTATATACTTTTTTCTTTAAACAGTGTACAAACATTTTTTCTCATCTAACATCTTTTTCTTGCACTGCACTACTCTCACTGAGAAATAAATACATAAATGAATTAATGCATACATAAACACATTGCCATGAGATTTACAGTCTAATTTATTTAAAATAAAATATTATACAGATAATCTCATATATAAGCATTTCATTTCTATCATTATAAACATATTTGCCAAGCCTCATGTTTTAATAGTTTCACAAATCAATGGATTGTGCATGTCCAATAAATAACTACTATCGCTTCTGTTCAAATCTAGTAAAAAAAATAAAATAAAAAAAAGTATATTTTTTTAGTTTAAATCTAAAACAAATATGTAAATATGTAACTGTCACTCTTCTGCCAACCCCAGTCTGCAGGACTCGGCATCTATAGATCCCTTTGTAGTGCCTGTCCCCACACATGTCCTGCCTGGTAGGCTGCACACATGCTGTGCTGTTTCAGAGCTGCCTGTGTTGGTGGGATGTTGTCCAAGGCCCATGACCTTCTTGAAAATAGCTGCTGCCTAGCCTTATTGACCTTACACAGTCCACTCGTTATCATACATCAATACAGCACATTTCTCTATGAGAACCATAACATTGTCTGGAATGTGTCGTGGGGCTACAGCTAATGTCAGAAAAGCATCTGTCACATCGGGAAAGGCATTCCATGTGTCCCATGCGGTCTTCTTGCCTTTTCCAGCAAAGAAAGAGACTGTCACACCCGGTAAATGCATGAAAAATGTCTTTGCTTTCCATGAACCTAATGCTGTTGCAATGTCATGTGCAGCAATGTACCTGAAGTGTTTGCCTACACCAAAAGAATATCCATATTTCAGTAACTGGAATGTGTTGTATGTGAGCTACTATGATTGCAATCACATCTGTGTCTGCTGTCCTGACTGTGATCCGTTGATGTCTATGGTGTCTGCATCTGACACATGCAACATTATGCCCGTGTCTGCTTCTTCGTGCATACATGGTTCTATGGTACTTTTGTCCTCCCTAACGGGTGAACTCAGTACTACTTCACCAAGAGTACTGTACACTAATTTGCCATCCACATGAATCAAGGCAACTTGTTCTGCTAGAAGATGGAACAGCTCTGTTTTGTTTTCATTCACATGCAGAAAGCTTTGCCAATTTCCTGGCACATGTGAAACAGGAACCACCCTTCTTCTCATGCTGTACCTCTTTTCTCTCACATAGCTGCCTTCAGACTGTCCGGTTTATACACATCCCAAACAATGTCCAACCTGTCCACTAACTGGAGCTGTGTTATGATGTATGGCATGAATACAGTATCTATGTAATCCTGGAATGTCTTCGATGTGCCTGGTGACAGCATTTGAACTACTACAGCATCATCCAATACAGCTGCATTCACTTGTGGGGTGCTTTCTGGAGCACAGGAAAGAGCATCTAGTGACACAAGAAGATCTGCTTTTGTGCCAGATCGCATTTCACCCAGCTTAGACAGTGATGGGGGTGAAGGTTGATTTTCATGTGTGAAAAACTGCTCCAGATTACCATCCTGGGACTGGCATGCAATGTACAGCCGTGAGAATAAAGCACAGGCATCCTTCAGAGCTGCTACCTGCGTTTTCTGTTTTAGAGGAGCTATTTTTTGGGAAAACAGTGGTAACTTGTTTTTGTGCAGTGGTTCTGTAATTGGTTTGGATTTCTCCACAAATCTCTTGACAAAGAGGTCATATTGTGCCTGGCCCACTTTAAGCACATCTTTGACTGTTTGCACTATATCAGTGTCCATGATGTCTTTGGTATCTAATGTGAGAAGATTACCACTATCCTCATTGAAAGGGTTCCCCATTTCTTCGAAGACAGTGACCAGAGCTATAACCTCCTTTGCACGGGATACCTGTATACTTGGTACATGGTGTTTTGTGGATTCTTTGCTGCTACTGGTGTCATCAAATTCTTGGATAAGCCGGGATACCTCTGGTCCTGCAATCATCCAACATCTAAGTGCTATTGGATTTTCAGTCAGCCCTACTGTACCTCCATCTGCTTTAACTAGGGCGTTGACTTGTTCATGTGCCTGGTCCAGTGCAATTGCAGAGAATGGACGCTTTGTCTTGTGTGCCACAAATCCCCCTAAGCAAAACTGCTCACAGACTGCTGGGTGCCTGGCTGATAAAGAGCACATACAGTGCTGAGAAAAAGTTTGTGAACTCCTTAGTATTTTCACATATTTCAAACCTAAAATGTTATTAGATCTTAATCTAAGTCCTAATAATAGATAAAGATAACCTGATTAAACAAATGACACAAAACATGATACTTTTTCAACATTTATTTATCCACAAATGATTCAACATTCAATATCCATGTGTGAAAAAGTATGTGAACCTTTAGATTCAGTAACTGGTGACACCCCCTTGCGCAGCAATGACTTCAACTAAGCGTTTCCTGTAACTGTTGGTCAGTCTCTCACATCGGTTTTGAGGAATTTTGGCCCATTCCTACTTACATAACTCAGTGACATCTGAGGGCTTCCTTGCATGGACAGCTCGCTTCAGGTCCTGCCACAACATTTCGATGGGGTTTAGGTCCAGACTTTGACTAGGCCATTCTAAAACACTGAATTTCTTCTTCTGCAGCCATTCTTTTGTAGATCTGCTTGTATGTTTAGGATCATTGTCTTGCTGCATGACCCACTTCTGGTTCAGCTTCAGCTCACAGACGGATGGCCTGACATTCTCCTCTAGAATCTTCTGATACAATGCAGAATTCATGGTTGTGTCAATGATGGCAAGCCGTCCAGGTCCTGAGGCAGCAAAGCAGTCCCAAACCATCACACTCCCACCACCATGCTTGACGGTTGGGATGAGGTTCTTCTGTTCGAACGCACTGTTTGGTTTTCGCCAAACATAACGTTTCTCATTGAGGCCAAAAAGTTCTACCTTTGACTCGTCTGTCCAGAGAACATTGTTCCAGAAGTCTTGTGGATCATCTATGTGCTCTTTGGCGAACTTCAGACGGGCAGCAATGTTCTTTTTAGAGAGCAGTGGTTTCCTCCTGGCTATCCTTCCATGAACACCATTCTTGTTCAGTCTTTTTCTGATAGATGAGAAATGAACACTCACAATAGCCAAGGCGAGAGTGGCTTGCAGATCCTTGGATGTTACTCTGGGGGTTCTTTGTGACTTCCTTGATGATTTTCCGGTTTGTTCTTGGAGAGATTTTGGTAGGACAACCACTCCTGGGTAGAGTGACTGTGGTCTTGAACTTTCTCCATTTGTAGGCTATCTGTCTGACAGTGGATTGGTGGATCCCCAAATCCTAGGGTTTTGTAACCCTTTCCAGACTGATGAGCATCAATAATTGTTTTTCTGAGGTCCTCAGAGATTTCTTTTGATCGCATGACGTGTTTCCACACACCTGTATGGTGAAGACTAAACTCACAAAGTTTCTGATCTTTATATAGGGTGGGGCCTCCCAAACTCACCCCTGAAGATCTACCTAATTATTTAAACACCTGATTCTAATTATCCCCTTAATTAAGCTGATAAAACCAGGGGTTCACTTACTTTTTCACATACCCTGAATCTTAATTACTCATTGTTTGTTTAATTCATACATCATTTTGTTTCAAAAGACACGGAATTGGTTAATATAAACCCTATTGGATATTTATTGGTTTTGATTCAAGAAGGCTATCATGGTAAAACTATGGAATTTCCATAATTATTAATGGGATTCACAAACTTTTTCTCGGCACTGTATCTCTGATGTGGACTGAGAGCCATCTGCTATAACTGATGTGGTCCAGAGCAAAGACCCATGGAATTAGCTGTGCTAATGCTTCCAGATACTTCCTGAAATCTGCCCCTCGGAGAGATGCCACTAGGTTTAGTATGCACAGCTCTAGCTCTAGGATTAGTGACCAGTACTTAAACTGAGGTTGTTCTGCTGAAGTTTTTCTTCTCCATGTGGCACAGATTCTAAGTAACTGTCATATGCCCGATACTGCAGGATGTAGAGGGCGGCTGCTGTTGTCTGGTGGGCATGTCTTGTTCTAGTGAGGTGTGTGGCCTTGACGAAGGAATCAGCTACTCCACTTCTAGCAATACCAGCACTACTGATAGCATTTGTCCAAACGCTGCTCTCAAGCCAGTCTCCTAGGATCTTGAATGCTGTCATTTCAATATGCAGTCCACCAAACATGAGGAGGAATTTTTCTTCCCCATGGATATTTTTAGTAATAGCAAACAGTGGCTGCAAAGACTGTCCTAAGAATATATAATAATAGTATTATATATTAAAATGTTTCAAATTAGGAATCCATAATAAATTGTAGAACAAAAAAGCATCAGTTGACACAGAAAGCAGACATGCAATCTATTACAAGACATGTGTATCATTTTCAGATAGAAGCTGAAACAATATTCTATATTTATAATTAATTATGGTCTTTAACATATTTTAATCAAGCAATATCTGTAGTTTAAACACAGCAATTTGATTTTATATATATATGCGATTAACAAATAGTTGTCGTGCCGTCAAAACCTATAAATACCTCCAAGGTTTTGATTCAAACACAAGCTCCCTTGAGAAATATATGTACAACATATATTTCCGTTGGGCAGCTGGCTCTTTTAGCTAATATATATATATATATATATATATATATATATATATATATATATATATATATATATATATACAGTACTGTGCAAAAGTTTTAGGCAGGTGTGAAAAAATGCTGTAAAGTAAGAATGCTTTCAAAAATAGACATGTTAATAGTTTATATTTATCAATTAACTAAATGCAAAGTGAGAGAACAGAAGAAAAATCTACATCAAATCAATATTTGGTGTGACCACCTTTTGCCTTCAAAACAACATCAATTCTTCTAGGTACACTTGCACACAGTTTTTGAAGGAACTCGGCAGGTAGGTTGGCCCAAACATCTTGGAGAACTAACCACAGTTCTTCCTTGGATTTAGGCAGCCTCAGTTGCTTCTCTCTCTTCATGTAATCCCAGACAGACTCGATGATGTTGAGATCAGGGCTCAGTGGGGGCCATACCATCACTTCCAGGACTCCTTGTTCTTCTTTACGCTGAAGATAGTTCTTAATGACTTTCGCTGTATGTTTGGGGTCGTTGTCATGCTGCAGAATAAATTTGGGGCCAATCAGATGCCTCCCTGATGGTATTGCATGATGGATCAGTATCTGCCTGTACTTCTCAGCATTGAGGAGACCATTAATTCTGACCAAATCCCCAACTCCATTTGCAGAAATGCAGCCCCAAACTTGCAAGGAACCGCCACCATGCTTCACTGTTGCCTGCAGACACTCATTCGTGTACCGCTCTGCAGCCCTTTGGCGAAAAACTGCCTTCTGCTACAGCCAAATATTTCAAATTTTGACTCATCAGTCCAGAGCACCTGCTGCCATTTTTCTGCACCTCAGTTCCTGTGTTTTCGTGCATAGTTGAGTCGCTTGGCCTTGTTTCCATGTCGGAGGTATGGCTTTTTGGCTGCAAGTCTTCCATGAAGGCCACTTCTGACCAGACTTCTCCGGACAGTGGATGGGTGTACCAGGGTCCCACTGTTTTCTGCCAATTCTGAGCTGATGGCACTGCTGGACATCTTCCGATTCGCGAAGGAAGTAAGCATGATGTGTCTTTCATCTGCTGCAGTAAGTTTCCTTGGCCGACCACTGCGTCTCACGGTCCTCAACGTTGCCCGTTTCTTTGTGCTTCTTCAAAAGAGCTTGGACAGCACATCTGGAAACCCCTGTCTGCCTTGAAATTTCTGCCTGGGAGAGACCTTGCTGATGCAGTATAACTACCTTGTGTCTTGTTGCTGTGCTCAGTCTTGCCATGGTGTATGACTTTTGACAGTAAACTGTCTTCAGCAACCTCACCTTGTTAGCTGAGTTTGGCTGCTCCTCACCCAGTTGTATTCCTCCTACACAGCTGTTTCTGTTTCAGTTAATGATTGTGTTTCAACCTACATATTGAATTGATGATCATTAGCACCTGTTTGGTATAATTGTTTAATCATACACCTGACTATATGCCTACAAAATCCCTGACTTTGTGCAAGTGTACCTAGAAGAATTGATGCTGTTGTGATGGCAAAGGGTTGTCACACCAAATATGGATTTGATTTAGATTTTTCTTCTGTTCACTCACTTTGCATTTAGTTAATTGATAAATATAATCTATTAACATGTCTATTTTTGAAAGCATTCTTACTTTACAGCATTTTTCACACCTGCCTAAAACTTTTGCACAGTACTGTATATTATATATATATATATATATATATATATATATATATATATATATATATATATATATATATATATATATATATACATACATACAGTGCCTTGCAAAAGTATTCAGACCCCTGACCAATTCTCTCATATTACTGAATTACAAATGGTACATTGAAATTTCGTTCTGTTTGATATTTTATTTTAAAACATTGAAACTCAAAATCAATTATTGTAAGGTGACATTGGTTTTATGTTGGGAAATATTTTTAAGTAAAATAAAAAACTGAAATATCTTGCTTGCATAAGTATTCAACCCCTACACATTAATATTTGGTAGAGCCACCTTTCGCTGCAATAACAGCTTTGTCTTTTGGGGTAAGTATGTACCAGCTTTGCACACAGTGTCGGAGTGATTTTGGCCCATTCTTGGCAGATTTGCTCCAGGTTGTTCAGGTCGGTTGGACGACGCTTGTGGACCGCAATTTTCAAATAGTGCCACAGATTCTCAATGGGATTGAGATCAGGACTTTGACTGGGCCACTGTAGGACATTCACCTTTTTGTTCTTGAGCCACTCCAATGTTGCTTTGGCCTTGTGCTTGGGATCATTGTCCTGCTGAAAGGTGAATTTCCTCCCAAGCTTCAGTTTTTTAGCGGACTGAAGTAGGTTCTCTTGCAGTATTTCCCTGTATTTTGCTCCATCCATTCTTCCTTCAATTTTAACAAGATGCCCAGTCCCTGCTGATGAGAAGCATCCCCACAGCATGATGCTGCCACCACCATACTTCACTGTAGGGATGGTGTGTCTTGAGGCATGGGCAGTGTTAGGTTTGCGCCACACATAGCGCTTTGAGTTTTGGCCAAAAAGCTCCATCTTGGTCTCATCTGACCACAAAAACTTTTCCCACATTGCAGCTGGGTCACTCTCATGCTTTCTGGCAAACTCCAGACATGCTTTCAGATGGTACTTTTTGAGTAACGGCTTCTTTCTTGCCACCCTCCCATACAGGCCAGTGTTATGCAGAGCTCTTGATATGGTTGACTGGTGCACCATTACTCCACTCCCAGCCACTGAACTCTGTAGCTCCTTCAAAGTGATTGTTGGCCTCTCTGTGGCTTCTCTCACAAGTCTCCTTCTTGTTTGAGCGCTGAGTTTTGAGGGACGGCCTTTTCTTGGCAGTGCCTGGGTGGTGTGATGCAGCTTCCACTTCCTGATTATTGATCCAACTGTGCTCACTGGCATATCCAAACACTTGGATATTATTTTGTACCCTTTCCCTAATCTATGCATTTGTATTACTTTATCTCTAACTTCTGTAGAATGCTCTTTGGTCTTCATTTTCCTTCAGATTCACAGCCTGAACAATGATCCTTCAACAGTGGGGTTTTTATCCAGAAAATGTGACAGCTACTGTAATGGTTCACAGGTGGAGGCCAATGGTAAGGTAATTGTGTCCTCGTTAGGGCAATTTCTTTCATCGGTGTAAACTGGGAGCTTCTACAGCACAGGGGTTGAATACTTATGCAAGCAAGATATTTCAGTTTTTTATTTTTCTTAAAAATATTTCCCAACATAAAACCAATGTCACCTTACAATAACTGATTTTGAGTTTCAGTGTTTTAAAATAAAATATCAAACAGAACAAAATTTCAATGTACCATTTGTAATTCAGTAATATGAGAGAATTGGTCAGGGGTCTGAATACTTTTGCAAGGCACTGTATATATATAGATAGATAGATAGATAGATAGATAGATAGATAGATAGATAGATAGATAGATAGATAGATAGATAAAAAAACGTATTGGTTTCAATTAAGGCGACCAGAGGACACTGCCAATTCAGTTCCATATCCAGAAATGTTCAGTATGGGTCGATACATAAAATTGTACCAAATTTCATGCTTCTAACCCAGGGGTGGGCAATTCCGGTCCTGGAGGGCCAGTGTCCCTCCTGGCTTTTGTTCCAACTGCTCTAAATTACTTAATTAGACCAATAATTGGTAATAATTGGTACAATTAAGTAATTTAGGACAAAGCTGGAACAAAAGCCAGGAGGGACACCGGCCCTCCAGGAACGGAATTGCCCACCCTTGTTCTAACCCAAAGTGCAAGGTTTTTTGCTTAACCGCACCACTATTGGAAGAGACGACTTTTGGGATTCAGTGGGAGCTTACGACGCCATGGAGCAGTAGAGAATTACAGTGCCCGAGATTTGTTTGTTTGACCTATTTTTTTTACAAGTGTTTTCTTTTGTGCCTGAGTTTGACTCTGTTGGCTATTCAACAGTAATTTTCGTCTCGAGTCTTACAATAACTGGTTTGTTACACTAATATTCTGTAACTTTATTTTTGTTTTTCAGTATAATCATGCACAACAGGACTAAGTTAAAAAAGTGCTTATTAACATGTTCAAATGCTCAAAGGATGGAACTTACAACTGTTCAGAATGTGGATTGTTCAACTATTCAAAAGACGGAAAGGTAAACTGTTAAAAATGTGGATTATTCAAATGTTCAAAATATGGAACATACACTGTTCAAAATGTGGAATGTTAAAAAAAAAACTTTGTGGAGTGTAGCTTGTGCAATCAACACAGACATGCTGCTTCTGTACATGTGCAGTGCACTTGCCACAGCTGTGGTTGTGTTTGTCTCAAAATTTCTGCAACTTCGTTATCACTTTCACTGTCACTATCAGTAACCTCATTGGGATTAGAGTAAGTTTCATCACTGTCTTGGTCTGGTGTATTTTCATGTCCAGATTTGTCTTCCGATAACTCCTATAAGTACTGCGAGACTGGCTGTGCAGTCCTACGTTGTGTTGGTTTATTAATTTTCACTAGACAATAAGTATAAGTGTTACTACAGTTGTTGATAAATAAATCATGTCTGAAAAAGTCTCCTGTTGTAGCTATTCAAAATAAACGCAAAGCTTTTAAGTTCTGCAGCTCGATCGTGTGATTGAGCTCACATGCACAAAGCCAAACCCACTGTTTTTACTATGACGGTCAAAATGACAGCTCCTGTCTAGTGTTAAAAGGCTTTTTTAATGGTTTAAAAAAAAAAAAAATGTAGTTCTTGTTTCAGATATCTTTAAGTTAGGTTAAAACTGTTTAAATCGAAAAATACATTTGACCACCCTACTAACAAACAGTTCGATACAAAGAGTATATCTTCTGCTCAGTAACATTTCACAGATCACAGAAAACAATTATTTACCCCTATCCTAGTACCACCTTAAGTAACAGAAAATGTATTTTAATACACAGTCAAATAATATTTAATGTTCTAACATCTTTCTGGTTGAAAAATCACAAATAATGGAACAAAATGTTCCAAATTACATGGGAGTTAAGACCAATACTTGATGTAAAATGAATAAAAAAACAAAAAAACAACTACAATACCACAGAACAAATCATTGGAAACCAAACAGAAATTGAACTTTCTAATACATTAAGATAACTCAAAGTGTTCTGCCTCTATATACAAAAACTTAAAAAAAAGTCACGCTACCCACATTAGGTAGCTGCCAACACATGGCCATAAAGTTTTGTATAAGTCACTGCTCAGATGGTTTCTGTGATATAAGGCTGTGACACTGTAGCGGCGACAGTTTTGTTAAATAAGTGGCACAAAGGGTTAATTTTGATACCCACAATCAAACCTGACCCAGAGAATTAAGTCAATAACCCAGTGTTAGATCTTTATCTTACGGAAGGCAAAAACTCACATGACCCCTATATGGCAGCCATATTAGGTTACAGGTCAAAGAGAAGGGTGGCGTTCGATTTAGCACAAATAAATCAATGTGATAACATGAAGTTGCAAGCTGAAATGGTTTACAAGTTGTTGCCAGTTCTGGAATCTGCAGATTTGCAAAATCATACAAGCCCCCTACAAGGGATGCTTAATTATTAAAATTTAAAAAATAAAAAAACAAATCAAGATAACACCACCATTAATTTAACCAACATATTTCCATTACATTGTAGTGTAATGCCAGTATACCTACATTTCCTTCCAGGAGTTCCCCTTCAGAACATCCAGCATGTGACTGCAAGTACTTTGAATGGAACAGCTTCCCATCAAACATTTCCCATGGCATCAGATCAGCCATCCTAAATGGAAATCCACAAGAGCTGTTGGCTGCAATAAGAATCGTCAATCCTCGTACAAACAGTGAGCCAAGATGTACTGCTCTGGAGTCCACACAGGCTACCTGAAAGATAACAAGATACAGAATTAAAGGGTGCACTTCCCACCTGCAAATATAATCCAGTGATAAAACGCTAGGTTATTATCACAACCCTGGTTCCCTGAAATAGAAATGTAACCATTACCTAATGGGTTATATCTCTTACAGCCCAAATTATCTGAGCACTTATATCAAAGCTGCTCCTTTAAGAGCCCTCTGTGCATCAGACGTCATCTCCGCCCCCAGGAGATAAAGATGAGTGACGCACAAGGCTCAGCGCCATTTTCTTTCAGGCCTGCTGCGACAGTATCCAAGCCGTCTCAAGTGAAGGACTTGCAGCACCGGCAGATGTGCTAAAACGGAAGATAAACTTCCTTTAGCATTCTAGCCGAGGACCAATAAGGGTCCATGGCATACAGTCCAAATTACAGAGAGGGAGAACCCTCATGCAGTGTATATGCTGCAATGTTACACTGAGTAACCTCAGCCCTTAACACCAAAAAGGGTGTATGGCTAACTGCCCCAGACAAAGTGGAACACAATAAAAATGTGTTAAAAAGCAGAACAAGTGGCTGCTCTAAACACCCAAAACCAGGGTTCTGCTGATCTACGACATTCAGTCAGCAGAATCTGGTAAAAGTATGAGGCGTGGCCCATACTGCAGCATTGCAAAAGTCTGCGACAGATGCATCCTGGAGGAGGTTGCAAGGCCTCTTGTGGAGTGGCCAGTGACCTTTCTGATGGGGGCAGGTTGGCTAGATCGTAAGCAATCCTGACCATGTCTGCAATCCATCTCAACAGCCGCTGTTTAGAAAGGGCTTGTCCGTGGAACTGAAGCAAATAAACAATTGCTCAGATTGCCGCCAACTCTGGGTGCGGTCAACATAATACGCCAGTGCCCTAACTGGACAGAGCATATGGAGCTTTCTCTCCCTGTCAAGACTGGAAAGGAGATGGATGGAAGGCCTCCAATTCCACTGACTGGTTAATATGGGAAGCAGAATTGCTTTCAGGGAGTCAAGCAGGATTAGTGCAGCGAGTAACCTTAGGTCTGGCCTCTGCAAAAAACAAACAGGATTTCACCTACCCACTTAGCGACGGTAATAGCAAGCAGGAAAGCTGTCGTTAAGGACACAATTTCAGCTCTACTGAATGTAGGGGCTCAAATGGCGGTTTTGTAAGCACATCCAGCATTACATTAAGCCGGCAGCAAGGGACAAGGTCCTTTCTAGGGGGTCTTAACCTACGAGCACCCTTCAAAAACTCTCAATTTTAGTATGGCAGGCTGAAATAGCTGCCAGGTAAATCTTAAGCATGGAGGGAGAGTTCCCTTCATCAAAAAAGTCCTGTAAAAAATGCAGTACATCTGTCATGGGGAAGTTGTGGCATCCAGTCCAAGCGACTGACATCACATCAAGAATACACCTCATACTGGGAGCGTGTAGACGCTGCTCTGGCATTCTGACTCTCAATGACTTTGTCAGATAACCCGAGGTGGCTTAAATGTCTTTGTTCTGGTGCCAGACCCAACGCTACAGAGCTGTTGGCTCTAGATGCCACAGAGTCCCCCGCGCCTGGCTCTAGCTCATCCAAAACTCTGATACCCACCTTGTCTTTTCCCTTCCTTGTTTCTCCCACGCTCCCTTCACTGGCTCCCTATCGCCGCTCGCATCCAATTCAAAACTCAGGAACTCGCCTATCGCTGTCTCGACCTTCCTGCTCCCTCCTATCTCTAGACTAACATTTCTCCCTACACCCCCCTCCACACATCCACCTCCAGCAGATTAGCTGTACCCCCCTCTGCTCCCCCGCTTCCACAGCCCGCTCCTTCTCCACCCTTGCCCCTCAGTGGTGGAATGACCTACCCACAGATATCAGGACTGCTCAGTCCCTGACCACCTTCCGGCGCCTCTTCAAGACACACCTGTTCAAACAGCATCTGTCAACCTCACAACTCTCAAATATACTGGACTATATGGCACCCAATTGTACCAGTACTTGCATCAGCTTGTACTTGCACTGAACTGTTCCATGTCTTGCCGTGTTCTACTACTGCTCTTAATTATAATTTATCTTGAACTTGATTTTACTCTTATAGATATCCATATTCATGTTTTTTTGAAATTGCTCTTATTTGAAATTGTTCTTATCCATCTATGGCAAACATTTTTACTATAAGTTTGACTGCTCTTAGTTGAACTCGCTCTTAAATGTAATTATTTACTGTATTGCTTATTTTGCTCTTATTTGAAACTGATCTTATTTTCTACTGCTTATACTGTACTTTATCTGTAATGTAATATTTTGTAATGTGATACTTTGTACTATCATATTTTGTAAGTCGCCCTGGATAAGGGCATCTGCTAATAAATAAATAAACAAATAAAAATAAATAAATAAAGTTAGATAAGTTATATAAATACTTTACTTTTCTACATGTACTTATACATATACACATGAAAATGAGTTTAAGAATTCTGTTGTGAAAAAATGTGTGCCAAGGTGGTCCCTACATTGAAAAAGGTTGGGAACCACTGGTGTAAACCAATATAAAAACACAATCATCTAGGTCAATTTGTTCAAGTTTAAGAATTAATTACTAGCACTATACGCATTAATACTATGAATGCTAAAATTTTGATAAATTTGTTTACCTAAAATTGGCATACCAAGTTTTTTTTTTTATTTTGTTGTTGATTTTTCTGACTTCCAGACTTTTATTTTGACTCACCTACCTCAGCATTATGACTTTGGCGGAAGTACTTGTTTTCGTCTACCTATTCACTTCCTGTGTCACAGGTTCTAGGAACCAATCTGACCCCACAGTTTCCTAGATGACTATACTGCTCAAGTGATACATTATTAACTGTAAATGTGTTGAAGAAAATGCTCTCAGGATGTTATAATGTTGTGGCTGGAAAACAAAAAATCTACAGCCGAGATGAACAGTAAATGACTTGTGAGAACGTTATAACAGAACTGCTGTCACACCTTTGAGATATGCCCGTTCCTGCCAAGCCTAACCCAAGCTTATATTTTCACCTGGGTTATCCATTGTTATGTTAAAAATCGCCCATTGTTTAAGTATATTATAGCAGTTTATGGGACATGTAATATGAAAACAAAGATAATTTATAAGTAAAAGAAAAATATGAAACAGGTGTAATAACAAAAGTGTAAACTTGCTTAAATTAACAAAGCAATGCCTTATGAAATAGAATAGTGGAAAATATGACCCTTTATTCATTCACACAAATTTTAAAATGCTTTCACATACCTCCAGACGTGAAGATGACAAGATATAATACTGGCCAAAAACAAAAGGACATAGACCTTGAATGCATTCATATTACAACTACTTTTAAAAAGATAAGAATCATGATGCAACTGTAATAATTACAGTAATGCAACCCTCATTCAAATATTCCAACCTTATTTGGTTACATGATTTTATCTACAGGTACTTAGGTTTAGATCAAAATGACAGAGTCAATGCAAAGCAGCTGCCTTCATAGTTAACCTTTCCTTTTCATTAGGTGCCGCTGTGATAAAGAGATAAGAGGGACAGTTTTCGGAGTTAGGTAATACTTGGTTGATGCTTACAGACTGTTGAAAGATCTGCTTGCCATCTGTTTGGAGCCATTCACACTTTAAAATAACAAAAACACTGAAATCCTGCTGGTGTTGTTATTTCTACCTCAGTCCCCTTTAGTAACGACATGCAAATGCAGCATGACTAAACAGGAGCCAGGCTGTAAAGGTATCTATAAAGGAGGAACTGGAAAAGCTAGTTCTTAGTGCCCAGTAGTAAATATTTAGTGTTAAACATCTCCTTGTTTATATTCTGAGACAACAGTTTTTTAGCTCTATGATTAGGATTGTGAAAATCAATACCCAGCTGTTTGATTACCACGACTACTGGTATTTGTTAATTTTGGATCTGGCTACTAAAGTAATTTTTTGTGTGCACTGTTAAGCTTTTAATGAGCTCAACCAAAACAATACATTTTATATTGGGCTATTCCTTCAGATGATAGACCTGTGTTCACCTGTTGGTAAGTGGTAAGGGTGTTTCATTGGAAAGTCCTCCATACTTTCTGTGCTGGATAAAGAAAGTCAGTTACATCTCCACCCTACGCAAGCCTGCATGAGCATTATTGTGGGTTGTAAAGAGGAAATCTTAGACACAGCAATGTTTCAAAACAAAAACAAAATAATTTATTTCTTTATTGGAAAAATGTAAAATATGCCACTTGTTTTGAGTGATTTTTTTGTTTGTTTCATTAAATATTTGTACTAATTTAGGGAAAAGGGCATTCTTATTTATTTTTTAGAAAATCTTAGTTAGCATCAGTAATGTAATTTACCAAAAAAATGACATGTAGAATACACACAAACATGTTTGAATTGAGTACTGTAGCACACGCAAGTGTGTGCTGGGAGGGAGTTAACTTAAATGTGCTGTGTAAATGACACCTGAGAATAGATTGCAATCCCACCTTCTTTTAACTGCAACTTTTTTCACTGAAAAAAAAACTTAAATTAAATAAATTTTACTATTAAGACGTTTCTCAGTTGTGATTGAAATACACAAATGGCTTAACAGGTATCAATTGAATTCTTAAGGAGAGTATAAAAGTTGGGAGTAAAACACAGAAAATCAGAAGTCCTAGTTTTTAAACATAATAGGATTATACAATAGACAATACTTTTGGGTTCCCGAGTGGCATCCAGTAAAGGCTCCTATAGCCTGGAGATAGCAGGTTTGAATCCAGGCAATGTCATTGCCGACCATGACCGGGGGTTCCTAGGGGTGGCGCTGGTGGCCGAGCTGCACGGGCAGGGAGGGATTAGGTCGGCAGGGCAATCCACAGTTCACCGCGCACCAGCGACCCTGTGGCCGAAAGAGCGCCTGTGGGTCTGCAGTGGAGCCATTCAGATCTGTTGTCCTCTGGCACTATAGGTCTGTTGGCTTCGTTGTGGATTCGCAGTGAGAAAAATGACGGACAGCAGGAACACGTTTCGGAGGACGCGTGTTTAAGCCTCTGTTTCCCAAGTCGCCGGGGGGTTGCAGTGGTGAACCGGGAAAAAAATAATAATTGGGGATTCCAAATTGGGGAGAAAACCAGGGTAAAAACCATTGGCAACAAAAATAGACAATACTTTCCAAACATCACTGACTGTTATTCTGAGTGGTAACAACTGTTAACTTTATATACATTTTTTTTTTTTTAAACAGTATCGGGGGGAAGTTTGCAATGGAGGGGAGAAGTACAAACGGGAGTCTAAATTGCCATTACACAGCAAATAAATAAACTAGCTGATCGTGGGAATTCCTGTACTTGTTTGAATTTAAGATGCAAAATTGAACCATTTTTTAATTCTCAAAAATAGCCTGCGTCTTAAATTTAAATACAGTAGTGATGCGTGTATTAAAATTGTCAATAAAAGACATGACTACCCAAGTACACAAGCAGCAACGTGACTTACTGCAGAGAAACGACGAACCAAAACGTTACTGCCCGATCTCAAATCATCCATGACATAGGCAGCCATTTTCAAAGAAGCGTCATTAGCTTCCTTGTTTCTAACAAACAGTACCAGCTTCGACAGATCGAAAATGCTGATCAGACCCTCGTATTTTTTGACATGCGAAGCAATATCACAGTTCATAAAGTGGGAGGACAACAGGTGTGAGTAATCATGACTAGAAATGAGAAGCAGCACATAACTGTAATGCTTTGTGTGACAGCAGATGGCCGCAAACTGCCTCCATATGCACAACTGAGGTTGTGTCTTTGTAAATGCATATTTATTTGATGTTGTATTTTTTCCTCAAATTGAGGGTGGGAAATTTGGGCTGCGTCTTAAATTCGAGGGCATCTTAAAATTCGAAGGAATACAGGTATACTTTTAAAATAAACACAAATAACTACGTTTTACTTGGATGGTAAGAGCTGACAATTCTGAAAAAGATGGGAAATTGTCAGGTAAGGCCACCACTGGCAAGGCTTTTCAGCACACACTGCTTAACTGGTACAGTAGGTGGGTTCACTTCAGACAACATGTGTAGTCATTACTGGGCAGATGAGGTCAGATCTAAAATGAGAAGCAGCACATAACTGTAATGCTTTCATGTTGTCATAGAATTATATGTGAATTGGAAAAGCGAATTAGAATAGTTGGAATATTAACAAATCTGGAGTGAGACAAATGATTTATTGTGTAGTTTTTCAAGTATACAAATATTTATAACTGTCATAACCATTTCAGCTTTTTTCTTTTTTTTTTGGATTTTGGTTTTGTTTATGAAAGACACAAAACAGGTGTTTGATATGCTGGAAAATAAATTTGATGTATGTGTGGTATAGTAATGTATGAAACCCCTAAAAGTATATGTTGTAAAAATGAAAATGGGAGGCTACCATGTGACGTGCAACACTTACTATTTTGTGCGCAGAACATAATGTCTCGTGCACAGGACTTCTAGTTAGTACTATATAGATAGTAAGTCTTGTGCACGAGATAGTAGCCTCCCATTTTAATTTACACCATGTCCCTTTAGGGGTTCCGTAGTAATGAGATCATTGAAAGGAGAAAAATAACATGTTACACAAGCATTTTCCATCTAATCAATCCATGAACTTTATAGATCTTTTTATGACATTGACTCTTCAAAACTTCTGAAGGATATGTAATAGGCTGTTTCAAAGAACTTTTGAATCCTCAGCAACCCACTGGTGACTACACATGTTGTCTGAAGTGAACCCACCTTCTGTATCAGTTAAGAAGTGTGTGCTGGAAAGCCTTGTCAGAGCATGGGTCAGGTAAGGAGCACAGTGGCATCATCTTCTTCAGAATTGTTAAGTGCTTAATGTGTTTAATATCCATTCTTTTTTTGCTGGAAGGCTGATTTTAAAACATGATATTTATATGCAATGGAAAGTAGATCTCTCCATTTAGACTGTAGTCCTCTATGTATATCTTAAAGGAAGTTTTTGGTTTGCTATTTATTTTTATTATTTGCGGTGCAACTCTTAGTTTTTGTATAAGAAAAATGATCTACTATTATAGCAAACACTCCCAAGTAGGACCACATTTTAGATACCTTATCTTAAAATGCCTGAAACCAGGGACTGCTTTAGTCTGCCTCCCGCAAGTCTGAGCTCAAATGGTCATCTTGACTAATGGTTCACAGAGACATCTGGACCGATCACCAGTACCTACTGGCATGCGCTTGCTGGTGCCAGGGTGAAGTACTTCTCAGAAATAGTATCTATGGGACACAGTAAACCAAATATTCTCTTCAAAACAACTGATCAAATCCTGCATCCAGCCATCGACAACTCCACATCCCATTCTTACTCCTCTCTTACCTGCCATAATTTCTCCTCTTTCTTTTGGAAAAAAATCAACACCATTTATTCTACGCTCTCCTGCCACAAACCCAGTATAGTACTTGACCTCCTTGACTCCCATCCTGCTCTCTCTTCCTTCTCTCCTTTTTCCATTGCTGATGTCTCCAGCCTATTGACCTTCCTCCTTCCATTATGCACACTCTCACAGGCCTGGTTCCTGCTGCCCCAAAAGACTGCCCGAGTAACGCCAGTGCTCAAAAAACCCTCTCTTGACCCGGCAGTCTTATCTAACTTCTGTCCCATATCCAATCTTCCTTTTCTCTCCAAGAAAGGGCTGTAGCCAGCCAGCTGATGAAACATCTCAGACAACAATCTGCTTGAATCGCTGCAGCCTGGCTTCCGGCTGCATCACAATACCAAAACTGCTCTGCTCTGGACTGTAAATGATCTTCTGCTTAATGTTGATGCTACTGCTCCCTGTCCTTGTCCTCCTTGACCTAATTGACCTCCTTCAGAAGTATGCTGGGATCTCTGGAACCTGTCTCTCCTGGCTGTCCTCTTACCTATCTGGACGCATGAAGTCTGTTTTTTGTGATGGAAGCAGTGCTGACGCAAACCCAATCACTTGCGGTGTCCCTCAAGGGTCCGTTCTTTGGCCTCTTCTCTTTATGATCTACATGCTTCCCTTGGGTCACCTCATCCACCAACATAGCCTCATGTTTCACTCCTATGAAGATGACACCCAGCTCTACCTAAAACTAGAACTGGATGTCCCTCTGCCATGGTCTGGCTCTCAGCTTGCATCCAAGACATCGAGGCCTGGATGTCTGCCAACACTAACAAATCTGAACTACTTCTAGTAGGATCGAAAACTCAACTCAAGAATCTCAATATTGCTGCTTTGAACCTTGGAAACTGTCTGCTGCTGCCTTCCTCCACTGTACGAAGCCTTGGTGTACTTCTGGATAGTAACCTCTCCTTTACTGCCCAAATCTCCTCTGTAGTCAAATCCTCCTCCTACCACCTCCAAAACATTTCAAAGGTCCGTCCCTACCTTTCCCTCCCGGATGCAGAGATACTCTGTCATGCATTCATCTCCTCTCAACTCGACTACTGCAACTCTCTCTATGGCGGTCTTCTGTCACGCACCATAACTACAGCTGGTTCAAAATGCAGCTGCTAGGATACTTACCAGATGTAAAAAACATCACATTAACCAGTCTTGCCCAGCTGCACTGGCTACCTGTAAAGTTCATGATTACTTTCAAAATTCTCCTGCTTGCCAACAAGGCCCTTCATCGCACAGATCCACGGTATCTCTCCAGCCTGCTGACCCGCTATGTCCCTGCACGCAAGATGAGGTCTTCTGACTCAGGCTTGCTTGTTATACCCAAGCAAAAGTGCACCACACTCGGAGAGCGCTCTTTTAGCTTCATGGCCCCGACTCTCTGGAACTCTCTTCCAGCCTTAGTGCATGTTGCTCCCACAATCGCTAGCTTCAAATCAACTCTAAATACCCACTTGTTCTCACTTGCTTTCAATGCTCTAAGCCTGATCTGTTATTAGCTGTTGTCTAAATTGCCATTTCAGGTTTTTCACTCCATCTTATTCGTATGATTCTGTATGACACACACATCCACAATGTTTAGAATTCACATCCTAGCCTTTTATTTAATGTATAATGCCTGTATTTATGTATTTAGATTTATTTTTTTTATTTTTTACTGTTTGTATTTAATGTACTATGCCCTGTATTTCACTGTATTTAATGTATTATGCAGTGTTTCTCACTATCTTGTAAAGCGCTTTGTGATGGTGGTCCACTATGAAAGGTGCTATATAAAATAAATATTGATTGATAGATATACATAGACTTCTCATGTATAAAACATGCTATTATTATTAGGCTATTACATTTTCAAAAACATGAATACTTTAGTAACATTATATTAGACTAGCTATCTGATTGATTAAAAACATGAATATATTCATAAATGTATCTATATTTGTAACTTGTTTAGAAATGTACGTTGATTCAAATGGCATTGTTAGGAGGAGAACGGCACATTTCCATACAATCAATTCAACCATTTCATCACTTGATATAAATAGCCAAATAATCATGAAGAACCGGATCTCCCAGATACTTGTAACTCCGTTAACTGGGGATTTCAACATGTAAACAAAACGCTGGGGTAATCACATACAAAAAAAAAAAAAAAAAAATAGAAAAACACTTAAGCGCTGCCTACTTTTTTTTGTTCAAATGCAGCTCCTCGAGTGTATTCACAATGATACTGTATGTATTGTGCATCTCAGTTCACACGGAAGGAGGGTTCTGAACATAAATGATCAGTCAAATGCTGCAAATCCACAATTGTTTGTGAGCAATTTATTACATGATTGTTGTGTTTGGAAACAAACCCCCAAACATTTTGTAATATTAAATATCATGCACATTATATTGTTTGCAATACATTACCGTATACAATATATTAGTATTATGAATATAGATATTTTATGCTTGTTTTAAAGTGTATATAATGCATATAAAACTAAATATATACAGACTAGTATCTTGGCTGTAAATATTTAAAAGAGGTACAATTTCATTCATTGCTACATCAACTTCTAGAGTAGAGCCTTGTTGAGCAAAGGGGTTCTTTCTATAGCACCTACAATAGCCCAACAACTGTTGTTGTCATGGTGGTTGTCAGAATATTCTACAGTTCACATTTCACTCAGATATTCAATGAGATTTGTCTGGTGACTGTTCATCCCACTTCAACAACTGGCACATACCTTGCAGTTTTGCACTTTAGAAGTATGATGCAGATCAGAAATGTGGGAAATACAAGAGAAAAACGTCTGCATTAAAAAAATAAGATAAATTATTTTATAATCAATTTGTATAGGCTCTGTATGTGTACCCTAATTCAATATTGTTTCATATATTTGCAATTAAGGATCACATGGAATTGCTATCTTTGGCTGAGCTAATAAAAAAAATGGATAATGACCTGGAAATGGTCACAGTACTTTTTTTTCCTACAAAAATAGGGGTACTGATTTCAATCACCCTTGAGAGTGTGTCAAGCGGAGAAAACGTATATATATATATATATATATATATATATATATATATATATATATATATATATATATATTAAGAACTGCAGTCAAAATGTATTAACTTTGAAAATACTATAATATTTTAATACACCTTTACAGAGTGTCACTATACATTTTGAACTTCAAAATGTTAGGGTTACCATCATTTTTAACTAAAGGATTCCATCAGGAGGGTACTAATATGGTAAACCTATTTTTTAAAACTTTTGAATTAAAATATAGATAGTATATATATATATATATATATATATATATATATATATATATATATATATATATATATATATATATATATAAAACTGGCGATTGTCTTGTCCTATCTTTTTCTGCAAAGTCAGCGTAACCCTACAAATATCCACTGAATTCCTAATTATACTGGGGAGAGAATGCCAGAGCTGCAGAGCACAGCAGTAAAAGCACCTTTAATCGAAATCCAGTAACAACAAAGAATATCGTCATTTAAAACTTTGGCCAGGGACATAGGAAGTAAGATTATTCAAACAAGCAGGTCTATGCCTTGAATTGCCTTGTAAATCAAAAGCAAAACTTTAAAATCAATACAAAACTTAACCGGTAGCCAATGCAGGTACCTACACACTGAGTGATGTGGTGATTTGTTTTAGGCAGTATTCTAGCTGCACTGTTCCGTATCAAGTGCAAATTATTTAGTGAGACAACAGCAAAACCACGAATTACAATAATCAACATGTGAGCTACCCAAAGCATAAATCAATGTCTCAGTGTCAGCTTTTGACAGCTTTGGCCACAGATGGCAAAAATAAAGTTTGGAAAGAGAAAAAAACTTCGTAAAAATAGAATCCAAAATTATAACTTACAAAATGTATTGCTGCACATGTGAGAATACATTTTCATTGATAAACCATGTTTGATGGCCCTGTGACACAATCAACTTCAATATAACTGGTTATTTTTTAACTTGGCTTGTCATAGCTCAATATACAGTAACCTCAGTTGAACCTGTCATAGCAAGATGAAGAGGCCAAGGCTAGTAAAATAAATGTAATATTTCCAGTTGGGCTGTCTCATATCCTCTATATATCACACATTGAGACCAAGGCGTCATTTATAAGGGGTTCCTAGAAAACAACTAATACAGCATTTGTGGTTCAAACTTAAAATGGCAGTTTAGCAAAGGTCAAAGATTTAAATCTGCACATTTCAGTCGTTGTGGATTAAAGGACAAGTACTTACAAATGGTTCCAAGTAATTCCCAGATAGAAGGGATATCAGATTCCCGATCTTTAAGCCTTGAGGGAAATAGTTTCCCGTCTCAAGGAGTTGATATGCAAACGACCATTCTCCCATATGTATAGAGGGTGCTGGTGACAAAGAGGAAGAGAGAGCAACCAGACCCAGCAGAAGCCAGAACAGAAGATAAACAAATAGAAAGTGGCAGAAGAGATGGCACCGGGATGGAAAACAGGTGAACAGGGAGACTGCTTGTATATGGCAAGGGCCTAGAGAACTAAAAAATAGAAAGAAAGAACATACATCAACAAGAACAAAACAGCATAATTAGAATCTAATTGGCTATATGTCTACCAAACCAAGCTGGAAGCAAATAAAACTTGGAGCTCAAGCCAGATGGAAAGGAAGTGTACTCACTAACATTTTAACACATATCTACATAACCATCACGTGGTTTTGGAACAAGTTATAAAGTGTATTTTATAATCAAGGGCTTTGTACTATGACATTTTGTAACAATTGTAAGTTGCCCTGGATAAGGGGGTGTGCTAAGAAATAATAATAATAATAATAATAATAATAATAATAATAATAATAATAATAATAATATACAGAGGCTATCTGTCTGTACATAGATAACTACTTGTCCAATTGAGATAAAACTTACTAAGAACTTTGTTTTGCTCAAGCTCAAATGAATGGGTCTGCTCAAAATCTGTATTGTTCCATAACTTTTGAACTACTGGTACAATGCTGTGGAAGCTGTATTGTGATTTGAATTCTTCAATAAAAAACACCCAAGGTAACGAGTGTTGTTATAATTCAAGTCAGTGCTGTGTTAAAATGACCTGTAGATGTCCCGATTTGTCATGGAAAGTGAAATGTTTATATGTAATTAAAGATGTGTTACATCAATATAATGATATTGAATGCATAACACTCAAATTAAATATAAATAAATAAAGGATGTGATTTTAAATGTCCCCCCCTAGTCTCTCTAAACCAGAATTAGCCTCTCAAAGATTTTGTCTCCATAATGCAACTTTCTCCCTGGCAACAGAAACAGCCGCTGTTTCAGAGAAAGACCCATCGCAATGAAACAAGATCATTCTCAAATGACACACCCTGTATCAGACAGCAGGTAAAAAACACAACATAGAAAAAGAAAAAATACAATACACCAACAACTGATCAATGCAATAACACAACACCCTTTTGTAGAGTGCTCTTGTACGAAAGTTACTGGGTACTGAACTGCAACCTGGCCCGGGTATTTTTATAAATGTATTTATTTATTACAATAAAAATATTGAAATTCTTTAATATCTCACTCACTATCTACAGTGAATGTTTTTCCATCTAAATAATTGCACTGCATACAGCACAGGGAGAGCAATGGCTCTAAAAGCCTACAGCCATCTGTGTGCCTGACCAAAATCACCCCTCCCCTTCTCTTGAAAACTCAAGTAATGTATAGTTACACTAACATTCCTGTCCATGAGTAACAATGACTGTGCTGACAGGTGCATGCAGCCAAACAGCAGGTGACACAGGCAGGTGCACGTGCTGCTCTTGCTGCTGTCGTACAACAGGCTGCACTCACCCCCCACCCCACCAACGGCAACACCTGCCGTTGCACACACAGGTCGGTCTCAGGATACTCGGGGCCTGGAACACCACCAACCTATGCCAACAGTCAAACTTTTTTGTGGTGTAAAAAAAAAAAAAAACACAGAGCCACTTTGTGTCTGGGATACGCCTAAGCATGTTTTTGTTTAGATTTTTTTTTTTTGTTTACTTTTATAACAGATACACATCTAAGAAATCAGTATTCTGTGAAACACTTGCAGAGAACCAGTATGTAGCTATGCAATCTCTATCACAGGTAAGTACAGTAGAGCACCGCAGCTACAGTATGCACCATATATCAAGGATGCCTTTAAATAGTACATTTTGTTCGGCCCAAATTGTATGACAATGGGGAAAAAAGAAGAAAATGCACAACAAATAAAGCAAACATTTCTTTATACATCAAAAGACCAAATGCTATCCAATTTCAATAAAGCACCTGAGCCTTAGATATACCTCTTTTCAGAAGGACACCACTGCCTAAAACATAAATACATACACATGCATTTACACGCCATGCTGTGCTTTCTAGGCTAAAACTGAAGCAGAATTAAAACCTGTGACTTGCTTCATATAGACTTTAAGAGAGATTCATCAGAGCCCAGTTCAATGCACTTTTGATGTCCAGACACATTGTGTAAATGCACTATGTTTGCTCTTGGTATACAACTGAATGGAACGTGGGAGGAAGAACATACGAAGGAAAGAAAATAGTTTAGAACAATTTGTTTTCAAAAGTTTGTTCTTATTTTTTAACATTTATATTTCGCTTCATAATTTCAAATTCAAATATTGTACACAATAGTTCTTAGCATAAGTGAAAAATAAAGGTATAATATCAGCCTGAATTAAAGAATTGTGTACTGAAGATAGGAGGGTGTGCAAACTTACATAAGACTAGACTGACATGCATCAGGGTTCCCCCCAGGAATTCTGTATAGCTGGGTAGCAGATTATTATAGCCAAGAGCACTTTTAACAGAATAAAATTGCCTTACCTTAAATATATAATAAGACAAAGAATTTGAATAATGAATAATAATCCACCCTAAACCTTACACAGGCTACACTGCTCCATTTACCACCCAATTCCTTGCTCTAAAAAAAACATTTTCATTTTTTTCCCCACATATCATACCCACTACCACCCACTATCACAATGTTGTTTTTTTTTGGTTTTTTTACGCACTGCCCCTCTTGCGGTTCTTCCAATTCGCTTTCTACAAATTGCTCTTCGTTGACTATATAGGGTTGCTCGTTTTGGTTTGGTAATTTCCACATTCGTTTTCACTTTTTGCTTCAAAAAAAACCTTCAACTCTCTGATTGGTTAAATGTAGTGTCAAGATGTCACAAAGCTGTCATGTGGTTCCAAGATTTTTTTTTTTTCACCCAGCGAGCGCAAGTGATCTAGTCTGCTAGCAGCACAATCAATCCTTATAGTTAAAAAGGCACAGTAGCATCTGCAAGACGGGCGGCTCTGGGTTTTTCAGCTGGGCGGCGACAGCCACTTAGCCGCCTGTTGGTATGAGAAACCCAAGGTGTCTGTATAGCTAGTGTGTTATTAATTATAAATATACACAGTCTTATTTTGAAATATACTCAAGTAATGAAAAAAACATAAAAATCTGTGTTTTAGAAGCTTGATCCGCAGTGCTGAGACATCTCCCTGGTGTTTCTGACCATTCGCAATAGAAGGTGCTTATCACACTACCCAACAGAAGACATATAATTTCTTCTTTTTCCAGATCAAATACTGTGGATATTAATTAGCAATGACAGCCGGTAGACACCGTACTATTCACTCAGTTACCTTCTTAGCAACACAAGTGTTTAGAAAGTGTGCCACTGTCTCCCTTTCAGCCCTAGGCACACAGCTCAGTGATAATATGCAAATAACACTGCCCTTGGATGAATTAAGCCATTCCCCAGTCTACACAGCTTTACAGAGAACTCAACTAGAAAGAATGCAGATACATGCACCTTTACCTTTCAACCTGTTTGATTAGAGTTTGCAAATATTTGCACCAGAATTATTCATAAATCTGGAATTGTAAGGGTTAGTTCTCTTTTCTGTGCTATGTATTATCCCTTCTAAAAGTTTTCCATAGTAAACGCAAGATGGCAAACCATGGTAAATGCAAAGTATAACCTTGGGAAAACTGCAAAATTACCATGCAAATTTACTGTGCAGTCTTTTCATTTCCATTTAAAGTAGGAGGCTAGAAATCCTAAGTAGAAGGCAGGGAGGTATGGGAGTCCTCCCCAGCTGGTGCAGGGCACCCCTACCAAAACATAATTTCAGGGTTTTGCAGGGGTCTAAATCCTGCATATCCTGGGCTTAAATGTGTACCTTAATAGGGACCCAAAATTCAAAAATATAACTATGATTTTTGGCATCCAGATTTAAAGAGCGAGTAAAAGTTACTTATGTGTCTATGAAAAGTAATTACAAAATCATTTATTTATATCAGACTTTTAAAACCAGAAACTTGTCTTAACACACATTTTCTAAGTAAGTAAAGTCCACATATTAACGCAAACTGCTTGGCTTTGCAATAATTTATTACACAGAAAAAGTGGTTAAAGAAAAACAGAACCACACACCAATGAAACAGAGAAATTATATTTCAGGCACAAAAATGAAACAGTTACATTATATACATACCACAATACCAAGTGAGACAGAAGAGAAAAATGTGAAGCAATTTCTAAATTAAGGACATAAGATAAGCAGTATTAATCGGTAGTAAATCTGAAAACAGAAAAGGTAAGCCAAGAGCTGTGTTTTGTTTTCTATTTTTTGATGTATTCCATTTTTTTTGCATTTTATACAAAAGACCAATTTTAAGTTTCTAAAAATATTAATGGAACCAACCAGTCTTACATTTACTTGTAGTCTTTAACTACCGAGCCTGAGAACGCACAAGTGCATTAATAAATAAAATAAATAAATAAATACATTTAAAAAAATGTGCTTGAGATTTCGAACACTGTTCATTTTACAGTTTTCAGAATTGCATTTGTTGCATTTTCAGTAAACATGAATGCAATTTCTACGGTAAGTTGTATGTTTTTCTTTTGTTTAATATTATTTCAGTTCTGTTAACTGTTGTTTGATTAAAAAAATACAAATAATAAATAATGTATTAGCATTTACTTGAACAACATAGCTTGAAAGTAAAAGTCCAGTATATAAATATCAAGCTATAGGTATATGAAATGGAAAAACATGGAAACTACTATCAAATTGAAAAGAGTAATGTTGAAACAGAAATTCACTTTGGTCTACAAATTACATTTATATACACAAATGGTTTTGGATATTTCTTATTCATTTTATTAATACAGATTAGCAGAACCCGACATACCACTTCTTTAGGAGATTAGCATAAGCTACTATAGGAAATCTGGAGCAGCTTCCCTTTTTGGCTGGTGCTTGCAATCTGCCACAAAACACTGCAATACACGGCTTACTAGCTTGAATTTGTATTAAATGAAAGTACAATCACTTATTGTGGAAATCACATTAATGTTTATTGTCGTATCCTGGACAAGTGTAAGTTATTAAAGTAGATTTTATACACTCTATTTAAGGCTTTCAATGTAATACTGTTGTAGCATAATTTTGCCAGAACGTGTCGCTACGAGAGGCTCTCAGATTGATGACCAACTATACAGCTGGTGAGTGTGTAGGAGTAAAAAGTTTCAAAGTGAAAGCAAATGCAGTTAATCCGTTAATTAATGCTTACATTTTTATATTGTGTATCTGTTTGCACCATGCATTTCAGCATTCGACAGTTCTGGACACACCAGCGCGTCACTTTTTTCTTTTTTTTTGACGTTCAGTAGACAGTGGAGACAGAGGAAGAAGAGATTCCTAAGTTACTGTACAAAGGTTTGAACATACATTTCCATTTGACTTAAAAAGGGGATTTAGATAGTCTTCTAAAATAAATAACCTTTGTCTTTAATCATCTTTAGTACCGTGCCTATTTAAACATAGATAGATAATCACAGTATGTGTTTATGCGTATTTGTGTTTTTTTTTTGTGTGTGTGTGGGTGTACTTTTTATATGCATACATATTGTATCGTTTCCTGAATTAACTGTATATGCTAGGATCGATCTTAAGTCAATGCATAAGACATTTTATAATGCTATAACATACACTGTATTTCATACACTGAGTAAAAAAGACGATCTTACATAGAAAACGTAGGTTGTTTGTTTAAATATATATATATATATATATATATATATATATATATATATATATATATATATATATATATATATATATTGTGATGAAGTGTGGGGCACTGTGGTCGAGGGCCAGTATTTTGGGCCACGGATTTTGCGCAGTCTGTACCCGTTTTAAGGACTTACATACGCAATAAATAATGGAAATTATTTATAATTGTTTTACTGGAAGAAAACAAACATTTTGAATAGTATTCACTGGAACATACGAGCACTGTAAAAAAAAAATATACTGTATATATATTTTTATTTTTTAAAATAACACTTTTAGGTGGCTCATCTGGCAAAGTAGACGGCAATTTAGCCGGCTGCCGGCTGGAAATGAGAAGGCTGACTGTGGTAAACTTTTATAAAGAATCTGGCCCATACTAAATATTTTATGGTAGTGTCTCATCTATTATTAACTGTGAACAGTTTTCTGAAACATAAACATATAAATAAATGTCTTTCAACTTAACTTAGATAGCCTATTCCACTGTAGTTTCCCTATGTGAACACAAAGACCCCACAACACTAAACAAAATGCTCTGATCTCTTATCTTTAAATCCAAGGGCCTTTTATATAGTATGGTTTGTCAAGACTAATTAAATCATGGGGTTTGCTGCCTGGGGCTACGAAAGGCTTAATTTCGTAATACCGAACAAAACTGGACAATTTAATTTGACGAAACCGTTCCACCTTCCTGTCGTGGAACGTGCTCTGCTTGTTTGGATGAACAGCCCGGTCTGTACCTTCAGGACGCCCACTGTAGTAATGAATCTAGAGTATGTTATTGATAACTATGTGTGTTCCAAGCACTCCCCTATTAAGCTGCAGTATAATCTATACATAGGCTATACAGGTTATAGATTGTCATACATCTACTATTGGCTAACTTGGTTATTGCTATTCTAATAGTATTTTATTATTTTACTTGCTACCTACCGTTCAAAAGTTTGGGGTCACTTAGAAATTTCCTTGTTTTCGAAAGAAAAGCAAATTTTTTGTCCATTAAAATAACATCAAATTGATCAGAAATACTGTGTAGACAGTGTTAATGTTGTAAATGACTATTGTAGCTGGAAACGGCTGATTTGTAATGGAATATCTACATAAGCGTACAGAGGCCCATTATCAGCAACCACCAGTCCTGTCTTCCAATGGCACGTTGTGTTTGCCAATCCAAGTTTATCATTTTAAAAGGCTAATTGATCATTAGAAAACCCTTTTGCAATTATGTTAGCACAGCTGAAAACTGTTGTGCTGATTAAAGAAGCAATAAAACTGGCCTTCTTTAGACTAGTTGAGTATCTGGAGCATCAGCAATTGTGGGTTCGATTACAGGCTCAAAATGGCCAGAAACAAAGAACTTTCTTCTGAAACTCTGCCAGTCTATTCTTGTTCTGAGAAATGAAGGCTATTCCATGCAGAAATTGCCAAGAAACTGAAGATCTCAGACAACACTGTGTACTATTCCCTTCACAGAACAGCAAACTGGCTCTAACCAGAATAGAAAGAGGAGTGGGAGGCCCCGTGCACAACTGAGCAAGAGGACAAATACATTAGAGTGTCTAGTTTGAGAAACAGACGCCTCACAGGTCCTCAACTGGCAGCTTCATTAAATAGTACCCAAAAACACCAGTCTCAACGCCAACAGTGAAGAGGCGACTCGGGATGCTGGCCTTCTAGGCAGAGTTGAAAAAAAAGCCATATCTCAGACTGGCCAATAAAAAGAAAAAGATTAAGATGGGCAAAAGAACACAGACACTGGACAGAGGAAGATTGGAAAAAGTGTTATGGACAGACGAATCTAAGTTTGAGATGTTCGATCACAAAGAAGAACATTCGTGAGACGCAGACCAAATGAAAAGATGCTGGAGGAGTGCTTGACGCCATCTGTCAAGCATGGTGGAGGCAATGTGATGGTCTGGGGGTGCTTTGGTGGTGGTAAAGTGGGAGATTTGTACAGGGTAAAAGGGATCTTGAAGAAGGAAGGCTATCACTCCATTTTGCAACGCCATGCCATACCCTGTGGACGGCGCTTGATTGGAGCCAATTTCCTCCTACAACAGGACAATGACCCAAAGCACAGCTCCAAACTATGCAAGAACTATTTAGGGAAGAAGCAGTCAGCTGGTATTCTGTCTATAATGGAGTGGCCAGCACAGTCACCGATCTCAACCCTATTGAGCTGTTGTGGGAGCAGCTTGACCGTATGGTAATGTAAGAAGTGCCCATCAAGCCAATCCAACTTGTGGGAGGTGCTTCAGGAAGCATCGGGTGAAATCTTTTCAGATTACCTCAACAAATTGACAACTAGAATGCCAAAGGTCTGCAAGGCTGTAATTGCTGCAAATGGAGGATTCTTTGACGAAAGCAAAGTTTGAAGGACACAATTATTATTTCAATTAAAAATCATTATTTCTAACCTTGTCAATGACTATATTTCCTATTCATTTTGCTATATTTCCTATTCAAACTCATTTCATGTATGTTTTCATGGAAAACAAGGAAATTTCTAAGTGACCCCAAACTTTTGAACGGTAGTGTATATTTAAATTCCGTTTATTTGAATGAGTAAAATTCAGAAAAGTGACATGTGAAATTTGCCGGTCCCAATGTAACAGTGCTGTGGACTCA
This sequence comes from Acipenser oxyrinchus oxyrinchus, assembly GCA_030684275.1. Classification (NCBI taxonomy): domain Eukaryota; kingdom Metazoa; phylum Chordata; class Actinopteri; order Acipenseriformes; family Acipenseridae; genus Acipenser; species Acipenser oxyrinchus. Next base: position 30,427,135 of record CM060251.1, read on the forward strand.
AAGGGTGACTTATGGGAATGAAACAACAGCACTGAATACATCAATACCAAATCCTATCACAGAATAATTTATTGGCCACAGATCTGACCAGTATAAATGCTGCTGGGAACTTTCTGACTGAAAAAAATCATCACAAAGCTCAAACACAGCAGCATCCCCAAAACTCAGCCATGATGCTGGAACAGAAAAACAGCACACATTCATTTCACGAATAGGCTAAAACATGTTCCACATCAAACAAGCTGAACGTGTCAGAGTCTGTTCACCTCACGAAATTTCACCTTTATATTGAACATGCCATCAGTCTGCTTAAAAAATGCTCAAGGGCTGTATACTTTTTTTACTCGCTTGTAAGGCATCATTTTGACTTGAATACAAAAAGCAAAAGGATACTGATTTAAAATATCTGATGACTAAGGCAATATTTAACAACCTAAAAGCTGCTTAAAACTAAAAACTATTTTGGAAAAATACTTTTTGCTATGGGGTAACATTTCTTTGTAACGAACCAAATATATATTTTAGAACTACTTGTGGATTTAATGGCATACAAACTAAATATAATCATGACCACAAACATGACCACAAACTACAGGCCATATGCATTTAATCTTCAATAGATTAGAAGGATATTTTATACAACAGACAATGGGCCATTCACAAATCTTTAAGTTACATGTTTTTTTTCTTCTTTGTTTCTAATTTTTTAAATCTGGTTTAAATGAAATTCGATATTTTCATTGAACTGTTTAAGCCTGTTGTTAAATTCTTTAAACAAAAAGATTCATGCATACAAAAACATCACTCATCGTGCATATGTTCCCATTTTTCTTGCGTTGTATATCAGCTTGTAATTATACTTCAATTTAGTGTATGAAGACACATTTAAATGCAGCTCTACAGAATTAAAAGATTCAGTTGCTTCCTGGTTTCTTATCATTTCCAGTGCAGTTTTATAATTGTTGGCCAATGTTCAGACCATAAGCACAGGAAGTAACTGGGTATCAACAAGAAAAAAAGTGTTGTACTTAAACATCTTGTTAACCACGTTATTGATTCTGTTTTCTTTTTTTAAGTTTTTCTGTATCTTTGGGGCTCCTGCTACTGTTTATACAATGCCCCTAGACCAGTGGTTCTCTCAAGTCAATCCTCACCCCTCCTTGAGTTTTTATTTTATTTTTTGGGGGGGAGAGTGAGGAGTTTGACAGAGTTGTCTGAATCACCCAATCAAACAAGAGCAAAAAAAACTTTCGGTGCTTCCATTGGATGAAACAGATTTTAGTGTAGCTGGTGATTGGTGCATGTGTTTTTACCTTTCTTCAGCATTTAACCCTTTGCGGTCCATTTATTAATTCTGTTGAAAAACCGACTTTTTTGCGTTTTTTGGATGATGTCGGACAGGGTCCGACAAAGGACCTGATGGGAATAATTGCAATGTCGGATCCAGTCCGACAATGGACCGCAAAGGGTTAATATGTATACTGTAAGCGTTTTAAAAAATACTTTGGTTTCAAGTTAGCTATAACATAACTTGAACTCTGCAACTTTTTAGGAGCTGAGAGCAATTAAAAAGGTCTAATTAAGCAAATTATTAGTTCAATTAAGGGTCTAGTTAAGAAATTGAGAGCTCAGTTGGAATGAAAACCAGAAGACACACGGGGTCCCCAGGACCAGGGTTGGGAAGCCCTGCTGTACACCCTGAAGGGCTTCATTGCATTTATAATCCAGGTATAACAGTGGATTTCAAGAAAAAAAAAAGCATAAATCATGTTTAGGGCAAATTTTTTTCTTTTTTTTAATTAAATATCCTTACACCAATAAAGTAGTCCCATTTATAACTCTGAACTACACCCAGCTTAAGCGGAGTAAATTAATTTAATTAAAACATGTAAAAGAAAGTATATATTTATTTTTGATTTGTGTACCTTGCCATTGAAAAGATACACCAGGGTGCGGAGATCAGACGGCAGCGCAGACACACTGTTTGAGACAGACGGGGGGAATAAAAATAAATTAAAAAATGTCTCGGATATCAGTAATTTTTCAAGGTATGTGTCAGAGAGGTGGCTAATGTGTAGAAGTGTCTTTTTGTGTTTTTCTGTAGCGTTTACAAACCGCTAAAAATACATTATTTAACACTAGAACTGCCACAACAGTCATTTTGACAGTTTTCACTTTTAAAATTTAAATTACTCTGCGTGTGTGAAAGATACACGGTTGTTCGTTCTTGACTTTTCCTAAATACATGTATTAAATACCCTGATGGCGTTTGAAAGAAAAAGTTATAATCCCCTCTACCAAGAACCGCCAGAGCAATCATTTTGACTGGCTTTTACAATACATGTTTTTATTTTGAATATAACTTACAATATTCTATTTTATGTTTATATATAAACCTGTTATCTCTACTGGACCTGGCAGCCATCAATTGCTTTGTTTTGTACAAGGAATGCACCGGGGGAAATATCAGTAAGAGAGATTTCATCTAGAAGCTAGCAACAGCGCTTCGGCAGAAACATTTCGATCAGAAAACTGCAAAAGCAGCAGGCTGCAGCAGCTCAACCTGGATTCTGTGCTGCGCCGTTACATTCAAATGTTACATTTGAGTATAGTGAGTATAGACAGCAATTTTTTTTACATTTATTTTTTGATATTTTTTTTCTGTTTTGCCATCTTCCAGTTCATTTAATTGTTCTTCATCTAAATCGGCTTTACTTCTTTTTGGGATTTTTTGGTCACTCAGTTTTATACTTACAGCTGTACATCTGTAACCGTTTGCAAGACGGCTACCGATACTTTAAATTCTATCAGGCAGCGCAGTGATTTAGGAAATCTGACAAGACTCCAACTGTCCGAATCCATCCAATATACGGACAGCTGGAACCTTGCTCCACCAATCGCATTGCTTGTTTCACATCGCTTTTTTTTCAGTTTGAATAACTAAATAACAAATCAATCAATCAATCAATCAATCAATAAATAAATAAACATTAAAACTACGGTTTTAGTACTTTTCATTTTCAACAATATATGTGCTAGTCTTGCCAGGGGTACAGGAATACAGTTTCTGGAGAGGTTAGCTGCATATAGTAACAGAAGTTAATGTCAAGCAAAAAGAGGCTAGATTTGTAGCTTGACTTGTGACCTGTACCGTAGTGTGAATGATCGATTTCAGCTCCATGTTATTATATGTGTTTATTCAGCCAGGTTTTATATCTCACAAGACTATATGCCAAAATGAAATTCTATTAACACTACTTCTGGAAATATTGTGTACATATTGTGTCTGTTCTTGACGCAGTCATATTTAACCTAAATGCTATAAATCCTATTGACTGTGTGCCACCAATCCTGTTTCAGCCCACCACAAGTGGTAAGTAACAGTGTTGGTGATCAGTGAGAGCAATAAGTTGTGGAAGAAATTGATTAATTTGCTTCATGAGGTTATGGTTGTGGGGACCAGCACTGGTATTTACATTTACTGGATCCGAGGATGACCTAAGCCCCAGTGCATTATTTGTTGTTTTGTCAAACAAAAAACTTGAAAAATTGAGATGCCACCTATCTACAAAGCATTCAGAATGTGAAAAAAAATGGTTTTAACAAAATAAACACTTTGCCATCAGTAATTTCAATGCGCAAAATTACAATGTGCAAAAACATTCCTTGCTTACCTGGTAGTGAACATTCAAGCCCAGGAATCTCATTAACTTAGGTATGTTATATAAATACTTTACTTTCTACATGTACTGATACATTTACACATACAAATTAGTTTCAAAATGCTGATGTGAAAAAATGCGTGGCAAGTGGTCCGTGGGAAAAATCCAAACACCAAGGTGGTCCCTACACTGAAAAAGGTTGGGAACACTCCCCTAGACAGATTTATAATAATACAGTAGGTTTGTACAGTTTCAATGTTGCCCTAAACATTTTATAGGGAGTAACATTAAACACTACAATCATTAGCATATAGCCCTTCTCAGGTACAACCCTTTCTATTAATTAGTGATTTCTAAAACAGAAGCTTGAAAGTAAAAGATGTTTACATATTATTTGAAGCAAATCAAACATTAGTAATTATGTACATTGAATGACCTAAGTTTCACACAGCTTTAGTAAGTATTGGTTGCAGTGGGAAGCAAACTCCTCCAAAAAACAGATGCAAACCTCCATTTAGTAGCACTGGAAACAATAGTAAATCCATCCCATAGAAAAGGCATATGCAGGTCAGTAAATGGACAGCAGTACTTCATTAAAGTTCATACCTGAGTACAAGCAAGTTGGTCAGGTGATTTGGTGCGAACACAAAGAGTCTGAGCCAGATATGCATCTATGTCTTCCAAGCAAAGATTGTTTACCTGAAACAATTGTACAAAAATGAATAGTTTGAGGTCATTAAAATTCATTCACCAACACATGCAACAAGCTAAAACAAATAACTGTCTCCTACAGAAACAACAGAGGGGCTGTATGGATTATAAAAAGTAAAAATACAATTACATTCCTATACAAAACACATGAAAACAAATGTCTAGGGCACCTTTCCTGACTAGCATCAAACATTATGAAAACTATTGTCTACATAGCATCACTTTTTCCTACCTGTAAGGCAATGTATATTAGAAGACAACATGTGCCTATTAGATGTGCCTCCAAAGCACAGAGTTCATCTGATAAATCTTGTATGTCGAATAAAGCAAGGAATGTGGAATAACGAAGATTTTTAATCTCTGGCTCTTCAGAAAACCACAGTGTTTTCAGATCTGGCCTTCTGCCTGTAATTGAAAAACAAATCACTTTGATTCAAAATGCTTTGATATATATGCAATTAATCGGATTGTGAATGTTGTAGGAACATCTTACAATGAAACAGCAATATAAGATCCAAAATTTGACCCCTTTTTTTGGGGCATGGTAATTTAAAGTAATTTGTAGAGACAAATGAATGAATGAATTAATGAATTAGACCAGTGGTTCCCAACCTTTTTGGGTGTACGGACCCCTTCTGAACGTCCAAAATTTTGCCAACCGCCATGTACTACTATCATAGTGACACACAGTTGCTAAACAAGGAAGTTCTATTAACCCTTTATGTCCATTTATTAATTCTAAGGCCAGGCTCGCCAGGTCTAATTAATTTTACACGCCGCATTTAATTTTAGACGCTGTTTAAAAGTATTTTTTTTCACAGTCAAACGGGTTTAAATGGCCCTGCAGATCAACAAAGCACTCACTAGGCATCTCCAGCCCCGCCCCACCCTTTCGTTTGCTATCGCTTTCACATATGCTACCAAATAAAAAATAATAAGAATAATAGTCGTACATACCGATCAATCGTCTCCTGATGACTCGTTTTATCACCAAACTCCTCAATAATGCAATCTAAGTCATTATTTTATTGCTATAATATCTCAAAAAAGCTCTGCAAATGTCCGTGATAGTCTCTGTGCGCTGATACTGTTCTTCCAGCTTGTTTCCATACGACCGCCCCATCTGAAGAAGGGGGGCTACTATGACTATTCATGAGATACGCCTTTTTTTTTTTTTTTAATCAGCTTGTCTCGCTCCTTTCGCTCCCACCGCCATTGAATGGTTTTCTCGGCTTTTTCCGCTGAAAACCGACTTTTTGCGTTTTTTGCGTTTTTAAAATGTGGTCGGACAGGGTCCGACAAAGGACCTGGTGGGAATAATTGCAATGTCGGACCCAGTCCGACAATGGACCGCAAAGGGTTAATGTTGCTTTCCACTATAGTGCAGCAATTGATAACTACGCCATACAAGAAATTGATTAACTTTGCTAATGAGATGGCTGGTGCTGTTTCAGCAATGTCACAGCCTGAATATCCAGTCTGATTGATGAGAGTTTAAGCCTTAAATCTGGTTCCACATCCAGCCTACTCTGGTATTTTGATTTCAACCCAACAAGCGCAGAAAATCCACTTTCACAAGAGTATGTGGTGGCAAATGGAATCAGGTGTTTTACTGCCCTGTCGGACAGTTCCGGGTACTAAAATTGAACGTGTAACCAGAAGTCAGTCAGATTTCGTTGTATGAAAGCTCTGTCTTATGAAAGCTCTGTTAGACTGTCTTCCTCCTTTGTTGTCAAGCTTGTATGAATTTCCACTGTCATGTTCATGAATGCATTTCTAATCAACTTGTTTTTGGAGTCGGGGTCACTGTGTTTCGTTTCTAAGTGGCGCCAAAGATTAGCTGGCTTCAAACTTTCGCTTGACAACATTTCGTAACATATGATAACCTATTATGTGTGGTTCGGGGGGCAATAGCAAGGCCCCCTCTATCCTATCATCTCCATTCATCAATTGAGTCTACTCTATTTAAACCATTAGTCACCCCTATGTAGTAGTCTTGTGTTTAGTTTTCGTTTCATGTATCACTACAGATGCACATCTAAATCGATGATTTGGAATACAGAAGAACACTCACCCGCAGCAATTTTCTGTCTAGAATCAGGAAATCTCTGATGATGATGTCATCCCTCTATCCAAATCCAGCAGATGAAATGGCTAAAGAAATCCACCCGGTATCCTGATTTATCCTACCAACATAGCGACTCTGACTCGGCACAACACTGACCTTCTATATCATCCACTACGATGGTACAGTACTCGATCATGCTGCTTCTGTATCCAGTATTCTGACCTCTAGGGCTAAACGAAATCTTTCTTGGCTCACATTTTCAGCGTGTTTTTTTTAAAGATGGACACATTCACAGAATCCTGAACGCTCTGTTCATAAAGGTATTTATTTTCTGTTGCAATCCAGTGCTTAAGCAGCAGCAGCACCTCTTCCCCAGCAGTTCAGGCCACCAACATTTTACTCTCAGACTGCGTTACATGATCCAGTAGCGCAGATTATCTTTCTGACCTTTTATAAAGACAGCAAGCTTTTATTCAACTCTCAACGATGCCCTTCGGTGCACAATCGCCTGGAATCAGCCTGGAATTTGAATACCAATTCTGTTTACTTTCTCGCCATTGCAGACGCCATTATAGCTTCGTCTCTCCACACCCATATCGGCAGTAGATCTGTCAATCATCACGTTGCACTGTTTCCATACAATCTCCTGGCTGCAGCGATTCATTGCTACTTTCTTTCAGTAACTGAGACACAAAATCATAGTGGGTAGGATATTAATTTGATTCAATTCTCATTCAACGTGGGATCCCTAGCTTGTTTTGAACTTTACTCATGGTGAAATTGTCCTGGTTTTGTGTATTGCAACTCATTCGTGTAGTCTACCCTCTCGCTTCATGAAGTGGTCTCATGCATGTTTGATCGTAACCACTAGATCGTAGTATGACACCACAAGTTGTGTGTGTTTTTAACCCTTAGCTGCCGACGCGCTGTAATTTCGTAACTTTTGTTACGATGACAAAACTCGTCATATCTCAGCCGTCCAACCAGCAATTTTGTTTTTTTAAAGTGTGGGTCATAGCCATGACTACGGGGCTTGTCATGATACCATTGGTTTAGGGCTAGGGTGGGCGGGACATATAATATTTTGATTACAAGGACGAGTCTCTGCCTGCGCCATTGTGACTGAGTGCACAGCAGATACGAAGCTCTGTATCTCCGGTTTTACAATCCCAAGAGTGCTGATCTACATATCATCTAAACGGTAAGTACTTGGGCTAATTAGTCATATTGTTGTTGTTTTTTTTTCAACTTTATATTCGTTTTTTTGTGCTGAGTACATCTGCAGTGTTTTTTTTTGTTTGTTTGTTTTTTCGCTGTGTCTTTTGTGTGCGCGCTTGCTTGCTGGGCAGGGCTAACTTTATGACTGCTGTAGACAAGAGTAACTACTGTACCAAGGCAACATCACGTTTTTTTTAAAAACATCTTTCTTATAGTTAGTTTCACATACTTTTTTATTTTAGACTTGTTTTTCCATTTTTTGAACTTGTTTCTCCTCAGGAGAGAAGGCAAAACTAATAGGTCTATCGCATGTGATGCAAAGTTAGGTGTTTGTGTACGTCTGTGTTAGCTATTACTTTTTCTAGTCGATTCATTATTTATCTGTAGTCGTTATTATTATTTAGCTATGCATCTATTATTTTTTTAACTTATTTTTTTATTCTATGTGTAAAAGAATGAGGAGTATCTCGTTTTTTTATTATTGGTTTAGTTTTTATTTTTACGTTGTGTATGTAGCCTATGTAAAGAACAAAGACATTTAGCTGTAGTCACTATTATTATTTAGCCATGTATTTTATTACTAGTTTACTGTGTGTAAAGAACAGAAAACATTATTTAGCTGTAGTCACTATTATTATTTAGCCATGTATTTTATTATTAGTTTACTTTTACTTTGTGTGTGTATTACTTTATGTGTGTGAAAAAGGATGGAGGAGAATATTATAATTATTATTATTATTATTATTATTATTATTATTATTATTATTAATTGGCATTTATTTTAATGTTTTATGTGGGTGTGTGTAAGCCAGAAAATGGATAGAGACAATCAGCTCTAGCATCTGGTTCAGTCACTGAAGAGGAGGAGGGTCCTGACTGAGGAAGAGATTGAGGGCACATAAACCATGGAGGCTGACCTCCATGATAAAGAGCTGCTGCAGGAGGATGAGGAGGAGGAGAGTGGTCTGGAGGAGCCCCAGCCCAGCACTTCAACTGCAGGGTAGTTTTGAAAATAAATAAATACAGCACAATATGGAAGGTTTTATTTTTTTGTCTCCCTCCCTCCCTCCTTAATTTCAAAGTTTTACTTGTAATATATATATTTTTTCAAATAAAAAAATTAAACATTTTACTTGATAACTTGTGTGTTGTTTCTTTATTTTTATACTGAAATATAATTGTATCTCAAACAGGACAATAGTGTTTCCAGTCTCACTTTTTGCCATGTTTTAACCCTAGTCTGCCTTTGCCATTTCGGAGGTTGATTTTTGTAAAATACTATGCATTATAAAACCTTATCTAGTTCTGCAACTTTACAAGATATTAAAATTCTGATTTCAGATTTGAAATCCTTGACAAATTGTGAAGATACAATATACTGTAAGCTTTTTTTAGATGAAACTTGGAAAGAGGTTGAAATTGGCCATTTTCAAAAATGTTATTTATTATTTTTACATTTCGACCATATTCGTTCCCTTATTCAGAACTTTCAGATCAGTAATATGATTAAGAAAAGTGCACCGCTCTCTTTGCTGGACCATTTAATTTTGCAATTTGCATTTTCCCCAAGGTCGGACATACTTGCTCTTTCATCAACAGCAAAAACTTAGATTCCCACATTAATATTTCATCAGAAGCTAGAAAAGGCATTAAAAAGGTAGTTAGCTCTCATGGCCTGTCTATATTCTATGATGATTTCAATTCAGCACCTCACGACCTGGCTTTATTTACACTTCATTTAAGGGATTTTGAGGTTTTTAAACAATCAATGGTTTTCTTGTGCACAGCCACTAGAAATTTAAAACATATCACCGCATCTAAAATCCACAACTCTTCTCGAAATGTACCCGATAGTCGCAGCAGCATATCTATGGGATCATCTTTGGTCAAAGAAGCCAATACTTTTCTTTTGCGAAAATAAATCTACAGTTAATATTATCAATAAAGGTTCACCTGTTAATATGCAATTACTGTGGCGGTTAATATGGATTTTACTATCAAATAACTTTCTAACCCAAGCACGACATCTACCAGGCATTTATAATTAGGGCTTCTGATTTTCGGTTTTAACTGATAAAACACCCCCGATACAAAATAAATGAAATCGGTGGATAGCCAATAAACACGGAAAACACCAGAAAAACTGTGGAAATGGTTAATCAATTCACGTTGACTTTTTACCCTTTTTCTATTAAAAAATAAAACCTACAAAAATAATAAATATGTTTCCCAGTGCTGCTGAGCAAGGTCCTGCCTTCCTGGCTTGCATCTATCTTTGATTTGTTCTCAATACTTTAAACCCGTCCCAACTACTGAGTGACAGCACATTCCTACATTTCTATTGGAGACTCCACTTGCGAGATTTAAAACGAGATTACAAATCAGGATGGAGACTTGTTAATGGGATTTAAAGCTGTACTACAGTTAAGATACAGAGGATTTAAAACAGAATTGTGGCAAAATGTACAAAAACACAAACATACAAAAACCCCAGAAAAAAGTGCCCGTGACCATAGGGTTTTCGTTGAGGAAGACAGCAAAGGAAAGACAGTACAACTTAAGTGTGCAAGTACTGTCCAGTTACTACTATACATATTTTGACAGAAAAAAAAACAAAAAAAAAACGCTCAAGCATTTTGGAAAATAACCGAAAACACTAATTTCATACAGTATATCAAAAACGAAAGCCCCGAAAAAAATCAATTTACATAAAACTCGAAAATAGCTAATTTTCGACTGAACTTACCTATCGGTGGACTACTCAATACAGCGCAAGCATCATGGCTGCAGCACTCCTACTTCCATCACCCCTCTTATTTAACTGGCTGTACCAGCTATTGATTTTTCTGTTCCCAAAGCAGAATTAATCCGACTCCATTCAACCAAGACTGGATCATGGCTTTCATAGTACACGCAAAGGATTTTCTACATCCGGCACCAGCTACCTGTCAGTAATACAACACCAGTTTCGCTTGATGTCTATTGCTTCTCCAACTCTACTATCAAGAGTTGGAGAACAGCTCTCCGGCCACTTCTCCTTCTCGCCTGCCTATCTCTATAGTCATTCTTAGCAATTTGATTTCAGTCCTCCGTTAAGACTGCTTCTCTCCATTTGATGACAACAATGAAAACCATATGTCTATCTGCATTTTGGGGGTTGAGATGCTCAGAATATCAGTTCCTTCTTTTGCCAGCTTTCCTACTCTAGGTATTCGCTGCAGTGATTTCATGCATATTCTAGTTTCCCATTTTATTCTCTTCCTACGCATTTCAGAAAACAGATCAGCTTCAGCAAGGACAATGTATTCGGCTTTCAAAATTGATTCTCCTCTATGCCCATATGCTTCCACGATGAAATATATCACTGAATGTAAACCCAAATCTCCTTCCGACCCCCTGTTCATCAATGCAAGTGGGTCTGTTATATCAAGGCATTGGTTTTCTTCTCAGCTCTCCACTTTGGTTTCCACAGCAGGACTTCCTCCATACTTCTACACTCCTCATTCAGAATCAGGGCAGCCACTTCAGCAGCAAGAACAAAGATTAACCAGCATCTAATCAAAAATACAGGACGCTGGACCTCACTAGCAGTCGAAGCTTACATTCGCTCTTCATCATCCGAAATAGCACCTGCCCATCAGTCCATTGCTAGTATGTCCGGAGTGGGGACGACCTATCCGCCTAGGCCACCAAAGGCTTCCCCCTAAAAAAGAAAAAAAGAAAGGGGGGTTTTCCTTTCCACTGTGCAGAGGGTCTTCACATGGTCAGTAGGGTAAAGTTTACTAACCCCTTTGTCATGTTACGTGTTTTCTTTCCTTCTCGTGTTAAATGTCTTTTCTATTTTTTCTTCTTTCTAGAAGCACTGGTGGTTCTCTTTTTTTCTTCTCATAAATGTCTTTATTCTTTGGGGGGTTAGTGAGCCTCTCTCTTTACATGTTTCATCTGTTACTAACTCCACATACCTAAACATCACCTCGGAGGCCTTGCTCACGCCCCGTGAAACAACACACAGTGGTCGTCACTCCTGTTCATTACCGGTCCAAGTAAATCCCATTTTTAGCCATACTTCTGCAACTTACGTTTAGTCTGTCTCTGTTGCAGGGTTTTACTTGATACCATTATTGGTGGCACGTGACTTTTTTTTTTTTGAGGTAAGGCACAAATCATAAAATAGTTATTACCACCCCCCACCCAATGGATGACATACTAAAAGTAAATTTACTTTGTTCAGCTGATATCATATATGCTTCCGCTGAGAGCATTTTAACGCATTCAAATAAAAGACTGCAGTCACTATGAAAAACATACCCCCATCAATTAAAAAAAGCAAAATTAACTGTAAACAACATACAACAAAAAGAATTGCGGATACAAGTTTTTATAATCAATTGGCAAATCAGAACCTTAAAAACATGTATTATTTAACTCTACAAGTTACTACGTGACACCAGCGTGGAACATTTGCTGTAAACACACAAATACAAAATCCTTAATTAAAAAAGAACAAGGCAGCTTGTCATGTTGACAGAAATTGACAGCTTTACATCCATTAAAAGAGATGTAACCTTGCACTATTTAGTTGAAAGAAGGAAACATGTCCAACAATAGTTTGCTCATAGCGCTGCCTGCTATTTTATGGACTCCATGCTGCATTTGTTTATCGTCTTTCTTCAAAATCTGCAGTGCTAGTGTTATTCTGCTGTCCTTAACAATTGAATGTCTCTCTTCTTGGGATCTTACTGTAATATGTATTTTCCTCAGGTCGCATATAATATCAGATTCAACTATATTTAAAAAATTTAAAAAAAAAAAAAGAAAAATCCAGTAGATGCCTCAACAAGCTGTGGTTACCATAAGCAGCAGCACTACTACATTGTAAGAAGCAGCTTTCTGAGGCGCTCAAGGTTTGTTCCTCACAGCAGCACTACATTGTTCCATGTAGTTCCATGTATTCTGGCACTGCGCTTTCGCTACTGGTGAAAGCGAGTTCAGACTTTTAAATAATGTCACTAACGCTTCTGTGGACTTACATTTATTGAATATGTACATGCTTAACTGTGCTTAAATGTGTTTATATTTCTAATTTATATATATATATATATATATATATATATATATATATATATATATATATATATATATATATATATATATACACACACACTTTTTATATAAATAAATATATTCTTGGTGAGGCCATGCATCACTTGCCTCAGCTGACGAGTTGCCTCTGTACTCCACTGTCACTTCATTTTCACTCGCTTTCCTCTTCTAAGACCCTGTTTTTATCCAGTGATCCATTGTCGAATCACGTGGGATTACTTCTAACGTGCAGCGAGTTGCTGCGTGTGACATGATTTTAGTCACCAGTCTTTATACAATGTGTGCGAATACAGCGGCAGGCGCAATGTTTTGCCGAAGATGATTTGCGTTGTGTAATTGGGGACTGTCCAATGCAAGGAGGCTATTTTTATTTTGTTTTCTCGCGGACACTGTCCGATGGCCTTGTGGACCACAGGTTGGGAGCCACTGAATTAGACAATAACAAAAAAAAAAAACACAATTCAAAACATAATTCCAGTTTTCTTAACACAATCAAACACTTTAAATATTACTTCAAAATGGACAGTCTATAAATGGTGGCAATAAGGAACTTTAAAGATTGCCCATTTATAACTACATTTTTCATTTTTATATTTTTTCCCTCTCAGCTGTACAGTTCATACAGCATATTGGAGAAATATACTGTACAAAACGGTTTTCTTAGTGAGATTCACAACAGAACCGAGAAAAAAAAAAAAACATTTATGTTACAAAACTAGAAAGAAACTCAATGCACTATTTACATGTCCAATCTCAATATTTTAATGTCTCTGTTTTCTTTCTATGGAGTGTAAAGCTGTGGAAGAGTTTAGTGTTGTAATTTGAGTTGGTATCTTTGCTATAAAGAGAGATGGCCATCTCTCTACTAACTTCCTGGCTCCTTTCAATTTCAGCTCTTAAAATGCAGATCAGCCACTGTGTTTCCTATTACTGAAATTCATTCTAAATTCTCAATTAGCCTTGATTAGTAACCTAATAACTTTAGTGAAAAGACGGCTAATCTGTTGATAGGGATTTTCATGCAGTCCATCCATACAGTCAAAACTTTCAAAACTACATGTATCTTTGGTCAGAGGTTGATGTTTTGTAAGATGTAACAATTACAGTAGTGGCAAATGCATTATCAAGATTGTAGACATACAGGTCTAATTATCAAAGGCTGTTGGTGTGGAGTCCTTCAGTAGACAAGCCACTCCTAGACTCCAGGGCACAGCTCCCTGGATTCTGGACAACCAAAACAAACTAAACATGAACCGTATCACCATATGAAATTGCTGCAAAAAGAGCGTCCCCCTGGGAATTAAGGATGTACAACAGCAATCAAGACATTTGATGATTCCTTCTTAGGATGCTTTGAGGAGCAGTCAAAGTCATCAGAGGACTGAACATTGCTTCATATTATTTTGCAGATGTTTCAGGGCTTTACTTACGTTAAGTCATGTTCAATTAGTTAACTTTAAACAGCAGAATATTTGTACAATAGTAAAAGCTTTTAGATTAAAATACAAATATATTTTATACTGTATATAGATATACAACAGTAAATATCATCACTATTCTTACTGGGCTTCGCTGGCTACCAGTCAGGTTTTGTTTTAATCTTAAAATTGAAATGCTCACCTACAAAGCCCTTAACACAAGGAATTGAGTGGTTATTCAAACGGTTTCTTCTTAAAATACATTTGAGAGTGAGTTAAGTATCATAAGGAAAATGACAATTGCACCTCATTGCAAAAATAAGAAAGTTAGCATCATTTTTATCTGGTGGACACATATGTCCCTTGTACCTTAAAGGGTTCAAAGCCTTGCTCCAAGCTGCATTACAGATATTCTGACTCATTATGCACCAAAGTGACAGCTAAGGTCTTCAGACACCAGCTTCTTCACCCTAGATATTAGGGATATTGATACCCTTTTATGTTTAAGACAAAATACTTTTTTCTTCACACTGCATTTTACTTAAAAAACACTTTGCAAGCCAAACATGTGTTTTGTTTCCATTAGTTAGATATGTCTGCATGATAAAGGGATTGTAAAAGAGCTGCACTCACTCACGTTCGTTTGCCCCTTTTAAACTGAGACCTGACACACAGAATTGTAGTTTTAGCGCTTTCACTCGCACGTTTAATAAAACACAATAATAAACACAAACAAACAAAAAAGTCTAACTCCTTACGGAGCACTACCTAGACACAGGAACACCCTAACTAACTACCGGACAGCTAAGCTGTTTACCAGCGAACATAAACAAATAACCCCTGCGGTACAGCTTTGCAAGGGTCACGGTTTACTCACTTTTGTGACTGCTTGGAACCAGCGCACACTGCCTCCTGCTTCCTTCTACTCAGCAGCCCTGAGCACGCTGCCTCCTGCTTCCTTCTACTCAGCAGCCCTGAGCACACTGCCTCATGCTTCCTTCTACTCAGCAGCCCTGAGCACGCTGCCTCCTGCTTCCTTCTACTCAGCAGCCCTGAGCACGCTGCCTCCTGCTTCCTTCTACTCAGCAGCCCTGAGCACGCTGCCTCCTGCTTCCTTCTACTCAGCAGCCCTGAGCACGCTGCCTCCTGCTTCCTTCTACTCAGCAGCCCTGAGCACGCTGCCTCCTGCTTCCTTCTACTCAGCAGCCCTGAGCACACTGCCTCCTGCTTCCTTCTACTCAGCAGCCCTGAGCACACTGCCTCCTGCTTCCTTCTACTCAGCAGCCCTGAGCACACTGCCTCCTGCTTCCTTCTACTCAGCAGCCCTGAGCACGCTGCCTCCTGCTTCCTTCTACTCAGCAGCCCTGAGCACGCTGCCTCCTGCTTCCTTCTACTCAGCAGCCCTGAGTAGACTGACTGCTGCCTTTTTACATTAATCAGCTGGCTTCAATTTACAATAATGCCAGCTGGAAAACAATTACCCAATTAACAAAACAATTAAGAAATACAATTTTGCACGCATTTGGCTGGGAGGATTTTTAACCCCCTCCCTGATGTGCTATAGGGATATACAGCTTAAGTTGTTGTTATTGTTTCCATTACCTGGGAGATCGACGGGTACAGCTGTAACCAACTCTGCATGCTGAAGAGGATTTCCAGGGTAGACAAACCACTCCTTCACTGAAGGGGGTGATTCACTGCCATCTACATGAATGTAGAAAAAAATATAATTTTAAAAAACAAAATCAATTCAGAGATTATTTATTTGGCTAATCTGATCACTGTTTACATGAGCTATCCCGAAAATAAGCACTCCAATAAAACCACCAGTACTGTGTGTGGAGAGATGCAGTTAAGAGGGGCATTTGTTCTATTATAGACTTTTATCATAGAATTTATAAAGTAATAGTATGGGTAGCAACAGAATTGTATTGCAGAAATCTACACAGAGGAGACACAACATACATTGATGAGGTCACACAGTAAAAATGTTGCCTAAGGGAGTAGATAATAAGGGAAAAATATTGCAACTCAGAAGCTTTTAACTAAGCTGTTGTATTCACTCATTCCATGTCATTCATTCAGATGCAGCTTCTAAACTCCCGTCTTTCTGTGCACAGGAGATGTTTCCGGGGACCGTTGGCTCATTATCACTATAACATCTACGTCTGGTAGGAGGCTGTGTGGTCCAGTGGTTAAAGAAAAGGGCTTGTAACCAGGAGGTCCCCGGTTCAAATCCCACCTCAGCCACTTACTCATTGTGTGACACTGAGCAAGTCACTTAACCTCCTTGTGCTCCGTCTTTCAGGTGAGACGTAATTGTAAGTGACTCTGCAGCTGATGCATAGTTCACACACCCTAGTCTCTGTAAGTCGCCTTGGATAAAGGCATCTACTAAATAATAAACGTCCTTGTAATCAAGTCCTAACAACCTGCCAATATCACTAGCAGAAGTTCAGCCAGACCTTGGAACTCAAAACTTTCTCAAAGTACGCTTCGGTCTTTCTGGTCTAAAATATCTTACCCTATTAATTTTATGTTAATTGTGATGTCAGAAAATGAACGATTTAAAAAAACAACTCTGTGTCAAAGTACAAAAAGCAACATAACATTGATTATGGCTCAAGACAAAATGGGTAGTAATAAAACACTGCCTATACTAAACAGTAAAATGTTTTCTACTTATATTTGGGGAAATGTGTATATATTTGAGATTTGATAGAACTTTAGTACAAGCAGAAACATCATTTGACACATTATAACCTACCTGACATTTCTGTTTCTTTATACATGTACCACTAACTATATAAAATAACTGGCTACTCTGTAAATTAACCAACATTCCCTTGGTCATTTTATAATTGGACCCATCAGCTGGTACATTTACTGGTTCAGTTTATTTTAATTATATAGATATTTTATACATATAGAAATAGAGAGAGGTTTGAGTAGCCTTGCTTTCTTTTCACAGCAAGCAGTTCAATTAGTTAGTCAGCAGTGAAACAGTTAACAAGCTTCACATAATCAGAGAAGACGACAGGGTGTGGTTCAGATATACATGTGCCTGTACACTGGAACACCTTAGCGGGATACTTCAACCTTCAGAAAGTATTTTATGGGCTTATTTCCTCTCTGCTTCTAATCATTTTTGTGGTATATCAACAAGTACAAACAAGTATCTTGTAAGATTTAAATATAGGCTTATCATATCTTTTCCCCATTCATCTAAACTGTAATATGACACCAAACCATGGATAATAATGTGTAAAGGGTATGTTGTATTAGTTTTAATGTATTTAATGATAATGAAGCTTTGCTATTGTTACTATTATATGTGCATTACTATTGATTAAGGCTTCTTTAAAAAAAAAAGGTCACATAACCACAACTCACAGCCTTGTCGGTTCAGAGGATTTATTTATTATGTCAGAGGAATTCAAACCCTGCAAAGATAGCGTCAGCGACTCTAATTGTCACGGTGTTTTCATAGAAGTACCACAAACGGGTTCTTTCATGCACAAGAGCCACAATCGAACTTGACCCGGAGAGTCTTAGAATACAGTTGTTTATCAGAGGTGAAGCCAAGATGTTAAAGCATTTGGTCTTTATTATCTGGAAACCACATACAGTAGAACCTCAGAGTTAGGAACACCAAACTTATGAACTGACCGGTCAACCGAACACCCCACTTTTAGATGGAAGTATGCAATCACTCAACCATGCCCACAATGCAACCAGAATCCCGTTTATGAAAAGCACAATGTTAATCTACTGAAATGGTAATTGGAAACGCAAATGTGTTACACTTTCAATTGAAAGAAAACAAATGCACAAAGGAGTCTGAAGGACTGAGCAAGCTGCACAAATGAATTTTGTTTAAAATAAAATAAAAACAAGCAGAAGGTTAAAGCAGCTTTTCCTGGACGTTTAAATCTGTGTTTTTGTTACAGTTACAATCTGAATAGTAAGTTAAATTTAACATTTTCCAATGTAAAGTTTGATTTTAAAGCCTTTCAGCCCATAACAATTCAAGTATTGCATTACTGTGCTGTATCTTTGTATTATTTGCCAGATTAAAGCTCTAGATAGCCGGTGGTCACATTTATTAAAACCAGTGTTACGGGCATTTTAGACTTACAAACAACCTCCATTACCAAGGTTTTCGTAACTCTGAGGTTCTATTGTAAACACAACATGGTGACCATACGTTAGGTCCCAGGCCAAAGTGAAGGGTACTGTTACATTCTGCTCATGTTGCTTACCTTGCTTTGCACCCAACAGGACTGCGTAAATATGCTGACGGGCAGGCCGGTAAACGAGTGCATGTCCAGGAAGATCAGGATCTTGGTCATCTTCTAAAGTATTGCTGCAACTGACTTCTCCAGCACTCAGGATGTTGAAAACCATAAAATTATCAGCTCTGATGTGCTGCTCTTTTGCAAACTTCAAAAATAACAACATTGTATTAAATAGGTTATCTCCTTGTTTTCCCAAAGGTTGCCCTGAAAGTGGAAATACGCTTACACAACAGGTATAACATATCTCTAGCTCTAGATTGAATCCTGAACACAATAACCAAAAATGTCTGATTTGAGGTCTTCAAATTGCAGATATTTCCTTTCAGGAAAAAAACCTTCTTCTTACCATTACTGACAATCCATTTAAATAAAACATACAAGCTTCTACTTCTACCGTAATAGTAATTATTAGTTAATAATAACTGGTGAGCAATTTTTTCAATGGCCCCATCCAGTTGATATTTCCAGTAACACATGTCAGCAGCAAGAGAGCGTGACCCCAGCACAAGCTAAGCTTTCAAACCGAAGGGGAATTCCAACCGTAGTTGCTGTCTTCTCTTGTGCTTCTTACCCATAAACAAAATTGCTCACCAGAGATTACAAAAAATACTGCAAGGAGTACTGCGTGATAAAATAATTTTATGCCCACCCTCGGGGTGGGATGCTTGGATAAACCCCTCTGTCTTTGCATAAGAACATAAGAACATAAGAACATGAGAAAGTTTAATAACGAGAGGAGGCCATTCAGCCTATCTTGCTCGTTTGGTTGTTAGTAGCTTATTGATCCCAGAATCTCAACAAGCAGCTTCTTGAAGGATCCCAGGGTGTCAGCTTCAACAACTTTACTGAGGAGTTGGTTCCAGACCCTCACAATTTGCGTGGCATCTCACCACTTGAGTAGGCATTACATTCTCATACCACACACTACTCCATGCAGTATTCTCTATTTAACTTCCTGCTTAACTTTCAATATAAGCAGTTCCAAGATAAGAAATATTGCCTACTGCTATTAAGGCCGGGGGAATAGTTTCATTTTTTAAGCAGTCAATGGCAGTCAAGAGTAAACTGGCAGCAGCTGAATAATAATTTTAATAACAAGGCCTAGAACTTCAGGCATTACAATAACTAAATTAAGAGGGAATGTGAAGAATAGTGATAGTGAACAGTGAGAATTGCCAGGAAGGCTAATTTGTCAAGTATTTGTGATAGCTAAGCATGTGCTGGTTTCGCACGGAGCCACTGAAACAATCCACTACCAGTAATATGCCAGTTTCAGGAGGTTCCACATTCCATCAAGGGTCAAACACCACTTCATAGTTTATTTTTATTCAAGTTTTATAAACGAATCTGACAATCTCAAAAAGTGCTAATATAGTAAAGCCTTTGCTAACAAGTTTAGAAGAAGAGAGATGGATATCATATTTCAGTTTTCAAGAAGAGAACACAGAAAGTAGTTATGTTGGATAGATATAATACAACATTGTTTGTTTATCATGAGAAAGTGTTGGCTTTATTATTTTTCTTTCTTTTAGCTGAAGGAGCATGGACTTCATATATGACAATCCAGAATCAACTAGTTATTCTGTCCTTGTGAAGATGTGACATGCTTACTTTACAAAAAAAAGTTTCTCAATAATTTTGTGATATTAAAATTACCGAGATAAACATTGCATTATTGATCACACTCACGTTAGTGAAGCTGTGCACATAAGTTTTCAAAAGGAGGCCAAGTACCTAAATCCGACCTAATGTTTGGTCCCATATAAAAGAGCCACATTAGCTTTTCTCAACCCTTTATACTTACTTGTCTGGAGTCAGTGCTATTTTACATATCTAAACTTTCAAGATGAAATGGTGTTCAAATTGCTTTGCAAAAACAGCTATAAAAACTTCTGGACAGAATCTAAAAATTTGACTAAATTAAGTAAAAAGCTTGACCATTCATAAACTTCCAAAAAACAACATGGGGGAAATGGGTTTTGTTAAATTTTGTAATTAGATTTTAAAAGTACCTGTATAATGTCTTGGTTGGAGCCACTTCTTAGTTCAACCTGGGCCCCATAGGAAGAGAGTTTCTTTCGATAAGGAAGCCAAGGGGTCTGCTGCTCAGGTAGAAGATATGAATCAATTCCTTTCTCAAGCAAAGCCCTGTCTGCTTCAGACACTGGCAGTTTTGTAATTTCCTTTAACCCTTCACTTAAACAAAGATGTCCTGAAATATAGTTTGCTACTGCTAAAACTGTTTGTTGTGTACATTTTCTTTTTTTTTGCCAATACAAATCCATGCAGCTACGCCGAAGCTTCTGTAATTGGTTCTCTGGGACAATGTCATTGCCGAGAATGCAAGCCAAAAGTGGGAGGTCACTCTTACTGAGTTTCAGTGTCTGGCAAAGATTTTCCCTTGAGAAAAGAACAGTGACCAGTCTGCCAAGTTGCAGCTTACTAATGGATAGGTATGGGACAGTGTCATAGATGAGGTAATCAGAGTCTTGTCCAAGAATGCCCATGCAGTTATGAAACAGTCCATAACTGGCAATTTCATAATCTGCCTCTCGCACTGAGCACCATGTTTCTACACCAAGGGATTTCAAGGCGAATCGTGAGAATGTAGCCAGCCCGGAGGGAATAAAGAACATCTCTCTTCCTGGTTGCTGTCCAGTGGTCTTGATATACTGAAAGATTTGGCTGATTTCTTTGTTGTTTCTCAGTCTGCGTTTTACCCACTCTGCCCTCTTTGTCTGCTCCACCACTCCATCAAAGAAGAATACCAGTTTGATGCCTGCATTTGTGAATGCTCTCACAAAGGTTTCAAGGTTGTGCATATACTCTCGCCACTGCCCACCATGCACCCAAGCTTCAGATGTGTACCAGTGCCTCAAACATGCCATTGCATCGACCACCAGAGTAGGGGTACACCCGGGCTGGTCACGCCTGTACTGCTTAGCCATCTCCTGTAGATTCACCTCCACACAGACTTCTGAACTTACGTTTTCCACAAACCACTGCAACCCTTTCACCCCCATCACTCTTCCTGCTAATTGTAAGAAAATAAGTTTTAACAAGTTAAGACAAACTCATATAAATGCAAAGTATGTGTAATACCATTCAGGAAAAAATACTTTGTCTTCCTAATTGGTGGTTGTTTACAACTTTTAACATTACTGACTGAGGAATCTGTAATCCTACAACTGTTAGAGACAACTACGGAATAGATATAGAATGACCCTAATATCCCTACTGCAGTAAAGGCATCACAAGCTGTAATAAACATAGCGAAAGCTATACAGGTAAGCATTGTAAAGCATATAAAAACATGGAAACACATAGTAAACCTGGTAAAACGGTTAAATTGCAGTGCAAATTCACTGTGGTAAACGTTTAAAAGGGATATTTCAACATTAACCATAAATCATTATTACCTGTATATTTTGGGAGATATGTCTATTTTTTCAAGGTAAAAAACATGCCACATATCAACATTTTTTGTTAATCTACAGGTGACAGAGTCTTGCCATAGAAATTATTTTTCAGTCTGGTATGGGCTATTTGTGTTAAATTTGTAGTGCTTCTGATGGTGAAAGTTGATAAGGGTTCAGATTCTAACATCATGAGTACCATGCATCTATGGGCCATATTACAGATAGTATTCAAGTATTAGGGGTGTTAATTAACTGTTAACTGTCCTTTAACTGTTTATATATATATATATATATATATATATATATATATATTATATATATATATATATATATATATTAAATACAGATGTTAGTGTTTATTTTACAGTAGTACCTGAACACCGCAATGCTAGTTTATTTTTATAACTTTTATATTATTTTCCATTTAAATGTTTATGAAATTAAAAAGACATTTTGCAATGTTCCATCAAGTACACTCCTGGTTGAATGTTTTGCAATCTAAGATGGTAAAGCTGAAACTTGTTTCATTCTGGTTTGACAAAAGTCTTTCTTGTTTATTTTCATAAATTTAAAAGGTACGTATTACTTCCTTCAGCCCTAAAATACATAACCTCAGATCACTCTTTTGCTACTCTATTTTTAGCCTATAGTTTACCTGACAACAGAAGCCTCTATGCAGGCAAAATAATATTATTTCTTTTTAACTGGCTATTTTGTTATGTAAATACCAAGTATGTGTAATTAGAATTCATTATGTATTATTAAAGTAGACTGTCATCATACTGCAGATAAAATGCCTTGTGTCACACAGTCGTGTATTTGTGCTGTTATGTGACCTTCCACAAAGTCTTCAGTGGCGCAGTTCATCAAGGTGTCAGTGTTAGGTGGTTGATGATATCATGGCGGAGTTCTCAGCAATGTAAAAATGTTCAGTAAAATTGAATGAAATACTAGGGTTTTCATTAGGCACACACATATAAAAATGAACTCAAAGATATAAGGACTTCAGGACATGAAAAAAAAAGGATACATGCAAAATACAATTGCTGATGTAAAAGTCTGAATTTTCAATTGTTATCCTATGCCGGGGATACATATCAAGGGATATGGTAGAGGTGCCATGAGATATATATATATATATATATATATATATATATATATATATATATATATATATATATATATATATATATATATGCACACACACATTCTGACAAAATATGCTTAGCACAATTACATAATGATGATACATGATCTAGACATACCGTACTTTATTGTAAGCTATTGAGAGTGTCAGAATACAAGGATAATTAAAAGGCACCTGTCTTACATGCAGAGACAGCACTCCAGGTTAGCTGCATACTGGGTGTTTTATTGTGCATTGAAAAACACATGAATTACGTAAGATATTTAAATTTAATGCGTACAGAATACACATAGCAATTTTGCTGCAAGCCTCAATGGTCAATTGTGACTATACTGCATGCGGTAGCTAGAGAAGGGATCACAATTGTAGCCTGTCTGAGAATTGCCAGAAACACGTGATCAATCAGTTCAGCTTTTCATTTCTCTGTTTATTTGCTTTACTGCCATGTTGTTTGTGGTCGATAAAGCAAATAAGAATAATTGTTGTTTTTGATTTTATTGTATGACCAAGTTTTTGTACAGTAGTTAAAAGTAACATTACAGTTAAAATGTCAGGATGTAGTTAATGCCTACCCCATAAGTTAGCATTAAATTAAGTATGGGGTAGTAACTCATGAGGTAATGTTGCATTTTATTCATTGTCTAAATTGTAAATTACTCACTGTGTAGATATATACAGTCGCAGACAAAAGTATTGGCACCCTACACTTAATATAAGATCATTCAAGAAAACACTTAAACACAAGCATTTAGTGAATATTAGGCACTAATTAATATGACAAAGACCAAAATATACCATTTCTGGTAGTTTAACAAAAAAAAAAAGCAAAAGCAATTTCAAACATTTGTTCATGACAAAAGTATAGGCACCTTTACCTTAAAAGACTGTACATTCTTAATAGAACTAATTATAAAAATATAGGTCATTACAATAGTAATTAAGTAAGTAATAAAACAGAGAACAGAAGATTGTGAAAAAAAATTATTATTATTATTATTATTATTATTATTATTATTATTATTATTATTATTATGAAGTTATTAAATGCTTCTGTGAAAATAACCCGAGGACAAAGATTGGGGAAAAAAGATTGACATCTTATTAAAAAGGTTGACATTAACTTTAAACAACATTTTGTTAATAGCTGATAGAGTGATCTTGTTTGATTTGTTTTTTGTGATGCAGTTACAAAGATTCTAAGGGTATATGTCAGGGATTATATCCCTCTAGCTCAACCATATTTAGAATGTGTGGAATTCTTCCATTGAAGTATATGCTGCATTATAAAGTCAATAGCCAAAAAATATGTAATTCCTTCCAACATCTGTTGAAGAAGAACATTTTGGCAACACAGCAGATGATGGTCAAGACAAAGCACTAATAGCAAACTACAACAAAGGAAATGGCTAGAGAACAATATCAAAGAAATATTACCAAAATCCATAATAAACAGAGCAATAATCAAGAAGTACCACAGAACAAATTCTACTGAAACGCTTGAAAGAAGTAGACATCCAAAGACAATTACAAATACAGCAGATTAACAACCAAGGACTTAAAGAAAGATGTAGAAGCATCTGGAAAAATAGTGCACGAAAGAACGGTACAAAGACACCTGAACACAGAAGAGGTGTATGCACGTAAACCTCGCTGCAAACCACATTCATAACAAAAACACAAAAGTCTCAAATATGAATTGGAATCTGAAGCACTATTCAACTAAATGCTCTGGTCCAAAGAGACTAAAATATAACTTTTCCCCCAAAATAGACCATAGTATGTTTGGAGAAAAAAAGGAAAAATTAAGAAAACATTGTACCTACAGTTAAACATGGAAGTGGTTCAAATAATGATACAAGGGTGTTTTAGCAGTTCAGGGACTGGAGACATTCATGTGATTGAAGATAGAATTAATGTAGTCTTGTGTCAAAAAAATCTACAAAGCACAATGATACCATCTGCTCATAGGCTGATTGGCAGACGGTTTATCTTCCAACACAAGAACAACCAAAAGGATACGGCTAAGTCAACTCTATTCTCAAAGAAAACAAAGAAGAACGTTCTGGAATGGCCTTCAAAATCACCAGATCTCAATCCAATAGAAATACTTTGGACTTATCTGAAAAAAAGCTGTAGCCAAGCATTGTAAAGCCAATCTGTCTGAGCTGAAGGAAATATGTACAGTAAGAGAGAATGGGACCAGATTTTACCAACAAAATGTAACATGTCTGAAAGCTGTAATAAAAGCAAAAGAAGGAACCACAAAATACTAAAGCAGGGGTACTAATACTTTTGTCATGAACAAACACTTTAAAATTCTTTATTTTTTTTATAAAGATTTTTTGTTAAATTATTAGAAATTGTGTATTTTGCTTTTTGTTTTATTAAAAACTGGTTAAGGTTTACTAAATCCTTGTCCTTAATCTGTTGCCTTGAATTATGGTTTAAGCATTGGGTGCCAAGTTGTCTGCGATAAACCTTCTTTAACTTTTGTTACTGAGTGTCATAATTTGGGGGTATACAAGGAGGCTGTGTGGTCCAGTGGTTAAAGAAACTGGCTTGTAACCAGGAGGTGCCCGGTTCAAATCCCACCTCAGCCACTGACTCATTGTGTGACACTGAGCAAGTCACTTAACCTCCTTGTGCTCCGTCTTTCGGGTGAGACGTAGTTGTAAGTGACTCTGCAGTTGATGCACAGTTCACACACCCTAGTCTCTGTAAGTCGCCTTGGATAAAGGCGTGTGTTAAATAAACAAATAATAATAATACGGAGACTGCCTATTTGTCCGACCAGCTCTTGCATATTTTTATGATGAACCTTGAAAAATACATTTAGCACAAGCTATTTCAGTATAAGAATCTCGAGAGAAATAGGTCTGTCTCTCTGCCCATCTGTATGTGGGTAGTTGACGTGGCGTGTTGTTTTTGCTTTCCATGGAGCAAAAAACAATTATAACTTAATTTTATTTTGATTAAACTATATGTAAAGTTGCAAAATGCACAACAATTTTGGGGGGAATTTTGAACTAAACATGATAAATGTCCACTGATGTGACTGTTATGAAGGGCTCCAAAATTGAAAAACATTGATCATTTTAAGAATAATTAGTGAAAGTTCACTCTCAAATTCTGGCATGTCAACACAGAAGTGTTAGTTTGCATAAAGATTTGTACCCCACATTTTAAGTGATGTGGGGTACATTTTATGCAAACTAATTATTTTTCAAACAAACAAATCATTCCTTGTTATGCCTGTTAAACCAAGTTTCATAGAGTTGGCACATTTCTCAAGCTTGTGTTAAACACATTTCAAGTTCTTTTGTTGAATTGTTACTTTTAAAAGATTGTATGGTGTTCACACACTTTTGAAAGTTTTATAAAATATATTTTTGAAAGGGAAAAATCTCACTGCTTCTTGTTTCTTCCTTTGGTGTGACATGGTGTCCTTTGGGGTGACATTTATAAATGAGAGGGAAAAAAAAGGTTGAGTCCAAAGAAATACGAAAATAACTGTAGAGTATGTGGCAGATAATATAATTATACCACACAAGTAAATTCATGGATTTTTAACAATGTGCACAAAAATCGCAGAAAATCTTACTAAATTTAGTGGGAGACACCCGGGTTTCACCATTATAACAGCAAATTCTGTCTCATTTCACTTGATAATCAAAAGATAGTCAATGATCTAGAAACAGGAGTAGTCAAGGATGAAGATAAACAATTTTGTTATCAAAACAAGATTATTTGAAATGTTACATATACATATTTTATGGTGTCACACCGCAGGACAAATTCAAGGCACTGATGCATTAAAAGGTTTATAAAATTGACTGAAATGTAAAATCCAAGGTTACGACATATTTGTTTGAGAACTTCAGACTCAGTGTAATGCAACTATATGATTTTCATCATCAATATGAGAATTTTTTTTTTTTTTCCATTTTCCGGACATGACTATGTCAACTACCCATGTCTATTTTTGCATATTATATTAAACTTGGCCTGCACATATATGAAGGCATATATAATCAACCTTACATTTACATGTGCATACAGTGGATATAGTTCATGGTTCTCTTGAATGTCACTGACATGTTTGTTATACAGTATGTATCTTTTAAAATTATTATTACTATTTAGTGCAGTTGCAATATTTATCTGGGAAGAGGCTTTGGTGTTGCATGATGCAGGGAGGGAAGCAGTTTACCTCTAGATAAATATTACACTCTACAAGGGCAACATTATTATTTTCCCCTGCAGTTCTGAGCACAAGGTATAGCACGATATATCCCAATGGGTTGGTGACAGCTTTCCCTCAAAAATCTGCTATTTGGCTCACCTAAAAATAAAA
Organism: Acipenser oxyrinchus oxyrinchus; assembly: GCA_030684275.1. Classification (NCBI taxonomy): domain Eukaryota; kingdom Metazoa; phylum Chordata; class Actinopteri; order Acipenseriformes; family Acipenseridae; genus Acipenser; species Acipenser oxyrinchus. The sequence continues at coordinate 30,454,533 of CM060251.1, forward strand.
ACTGCAGTTTTAATCACATTTTTCACCCCAAAAGGTCGTCCAGGAAAAATATGCATATTCCTTAGGCTTCTCGGATTCCAAATACAAATACTTGTGCTACTTCAAGATAATTGAAACCACGGAGCTGTGCAGTGAGCATACTTCAAACAAAACTACACAGGTCACAGCCAACAGGAAACCTACACAAAATACCCGGATGGAAACTGTGCGACTGTTTCCAGAAGAGTTCAGTAGTAGTGTATACCTTGACAGTAAAAAATGACCTCATTTATTCCTAAAACAAGTAATGAACCAGCAGTACTTGTTAATGAGATCTACATATGAAAAGACTATTTCAGATGAAGTGATGTCACACGGCAGTGAAGGAGTCCGTGATGAAAAACTGTCCTAAGAAATCCTTAAAAAAAAAAAAAAAAGATGGAAGCTCAGGGATACCAAAGTAAAAAAAGCGGTTTACTTGTGCACTTACTTTTTTGTTTGGCAGACGTTGTGTCCAGGTTAAATTGATACACTTCTCTGTATGGGTGTTAACACTAACTGAATCAGATGTCGGATATTTTCATGTCTTGAGAAGTTGAGTTGTGTGACCGAGTGCGGCTCAAATGCATTTCGCACGGTCTCTAGATTAATATTAGCAGAAAGACAGCTATGGTGTTTTTACTATTGTATTTTTTTTATTTTATTTTTAATAATGTCACTACAGTTCCAATATTTAATTAATTTTAATAAAATAAATACTTCAAATTAAAAAGGACGCTATAGGTACACTGACACAAGTAAAGTACGTCATTTGAACTTTCACTTTTATTCTATTTCCGGTTTATTCAGTTGCCTTTGTGCCTCTTCCGGATGCAACAGGAACACGGGGGGAGGGGGACTATTTATATTTGGGAAGTAACGTAGTACTTACATCAAATAGCTAAAGTAAAATATGAATAAATAAATAAATAAAATTAGACAACAAGCATCCATCACGTAAAATTCGTGTTACTGTCCAGATTAAAAGTTTTTTAGTTGGTATTCAGTTTAATGTTAGAATCGTCAGAATTTAACAGAATACGCTTACAGAAAAACCGTTTAAAATAATAACATTAAAATGAAATACAAAAAACGGAAAAAAACTAAAATGTAAAAGCTAATCTTTATAGTCACTTAACAAAAAGATTTCGGCCTTATCAAGCGCTTTTGCAGTTTCAAATGTCTTTGTGCTATTTAAATAATAACACATTTTAAAAATGTCACTGGATTCCCATGCTGTATCAATATATTAACTAATACAGTGGTGATTTGAAATGTTATTATCAGCTAGTAGTGGGGGTCCTTCAAAACGGTAATAATATTGTTAAATTATAGTTCACGATGTATTATTTAGATGTATTAAAATTTCTGTCCATTTGCTGCATCCGTCTTTTTTGGCTAATTTCCTAGCAGCAGAATGCTGCGGGTCCATTCACAATAGCAGAAAAATGGAAGAGAAAGCTTGTTTAAACTGCCTCTGCCCTTGTTCACAGTCTGTTTGTATTGTGTTGGTCACAATGGAACTAAATAACTTACAAAGTAACACTAACAAAAGGGTACTAGAAATAAAACATAAAAAATAATTCCTGTACTTTTTTGATAATGTATAAAACTACAGTAGTTTACGCCTATTTGAGCTGCAATATAACGTATTTGGACTATTGCAATTACATAAGAACAACATTTATGAACAAAGGGAGGCCATGTGGTCCATTAATGCTAGTCTGATTCATAGATGATTGATCCCAAAACTTTGTCAAGAAGGATTTAGGATCCCAGTAATTTGGTGTTCTACCTGTAGGAATACAAATGTGCACTGAAATACATAATACATTTAAATTTGTATTATTACATTGTCCATATAATATGCGACAATAAATGCATAGTTGTGCATGTATATGGTACCTATTAACAAAACAAACCAAAAATATCGAATATACAACTCATTTTTAGTGGTGCAAAGCACATAACATTTTTGAAGAGTCGTATTCACCAATTTCAACAATAATTTGATTGTCAGTGCTTTTTTAGGGGTTTTGTTGTATAGTGCAACAAACTAGTAAGTAAAATGTACTTCAAATTTGTAAACTCAACTTTATGGTAGGTTACTTAGGCCTATAAGCAGCATCAACAAGTCTCATGATTTACAAAAATATACATTTGCAAAGTAAGAATGTGCAAACCAGCTTCTGATTTAACCTGAGAAATTCATTGCTATTTTAAAGTTAGTCCAATCTGAATACAATATATACAATATGTATGTATGTGTGTGTGTATATATATATATATATATATATATATATATATATATATATATATATATATATATATATATATATATATATATATATATATATATATATATATATATATATATATATATATATATGTGTGTGTGTGTGTATATATATATATATATAATATGGCACCTTCGCTGTTTTAAAAAATTCAACAATTGTTTCAGCAACAACAGATTGATATCTTTAGACTTTTGCAGGAATTTTTTATCTTTTGAAGTCAATTTCTGTGTTAGTCTAATGTTTTTTTTTTCTTATAGGAAGAAATAAGATAACAGCATGTGTCTCCGAAGTAAAGATTAATATATTTAGTGACTGTGCACACAAAGCCTGTCCATTGTGGCCATGTCTCAGTGAATGAGAATAGGATGGAACATATGCAGCCTGTCACTGCAGGTGCCTACATCTGTTCTTCCCCAGGCAGATGCTCATAGAAAGTGGGAGAGCATTTCTAAAGAGGAACCGCCCCGTTTAAACCCTCCATTCACAATACTTACCTTCTGCAGTAATCCAGATCGCATTGCTCTGAAATGGGGGTGGGCTCATTAGAAGGTACACATTGGCGATCTGTCGGCATTTTGGTATTGCAACAAAACCTAAAACTGGTTCTGCTATCTATCTATCTATCTATCTATCTATCTATCTATCTATCTATCTATCTATCTATCCATTTATGTGTTGCTGTAAAACTTTTTGTTTTTTACTTTATTATCTATACTTAAGAAATGGTCCCATTACTGGTTAAATAAAATAAATCACGCGCACACCCTCCTTGGCCTTCTAAATGTAATCATGGGTGTAATGTAATACGAACAGTCAGCCTGGTCTGGGGTTCGCCAACTTGTTTTTAAACTATTCATCTTTTGATCTTTCTATATACGTACCGTAGTTTATTTGGTGCAATGTAAGATGTTTCTATTTAATACATTAAACATGTTAATAAAATCAGAAATATCTAAGTGCTTAAAAATAAAATAAAGTTAAAAATATTAACAAAACTTTACATCTCACAAACGATCGCATATGGAAACATCTGAATTGCACACTGCAATATACGTAAATAAAATGTGCATGCTGACATTATCAGTTTAATCTTTGCTTTCTGAGACTGAGTGTATCTGGCTATGCTCTGCAATCTAAAGTGGACTTGTTACTGATGTCTATGGCAATCTGTTGGTTTGAAGACGTTCAATATATTGTCTTCTTTCTCTTTTTTCATAGCCAGGGGGTATGTGTAATCCTATGCACAATGACATTTGCTAAAATTGCCCTTGGGAACCGGCAGATGTTCCTTGGCAGATATCGGCACGCGACTGGCCTCAGCCCTCTAAGAAAATTCAAATCGATCCCATTCTCCCCCAGACCTTCCGTACACACACATACACACACGCACAAAGTAGTGAACACCACCCATTCCAAAACTTTACCCAGATGACCCCCAGCAACAAACTCAAAAAGAATAGGGCCACTTTTAGATTGGTCCATACATCCTGAAGAGCAGCTGGCCGCAGTAACGTGATCTGGAGACAAAGGAATGCCCCCTCGGTTCTAGGATCACAGGTAAACATGCTAGCTTTGTTATGAAAATTAGGTTAGCGACAGGATGGGAGCAGATGATTTGCGCTATTTTTTGTGTTTATTTTTTTAAAGAGGGAAAGATACATCGCTGCTTATCCATCATCTGCCCTCTCTGTGTGCCAGCTGAGCCACGCGACGGACCCTTTCTTATTCTAATCAGCACATGCCTTAGCAACTTTACACACCACTGCTGCAAAATGTATTAATCCGTTTACACAAATATCCAACTAGTTAAAAAAAAAAAACACTTATTGTCCATGTTCTAAAGTGTGCGTTCCCCTATATCTGAAAGCAAAACCAAACACTATACAAAACATTTTTTATTTCTTTCTTTCCAAAATACTTTTTAACCCCCTCATGTGCACCCATTCACTGTAGTTTCTGGGCGTCAATTGGTTCGGGTATCTGCGTTATAAGGTATTTTAAATTTACTTAGGACGATATATCAATCTGCTTAGACTGAACAGAAACGTCAAGAATATGTGTTGTATTGTATATTTGTTTCAAAAAAAACATTGGTCAGTTTTATTTTTCCAGAACTTTATACTGTTCTATGTTTACCTTTCCATTAACAGTGCCCTTTTATTATCAAAACTAAAGTCCTATCTTCCCTAACCATATGGCGACGGCCATGCCGTTGCAGGTTCTTTAACATGCTTTTAGTGCAATTTGGATGAAGGGTGTGTAATGTGGAAGTGAAGTAGTATAGAGACATGCAGTTGGAAGTGAAAAAACGCCATTTGGTTAGGAGCAGATGGCTGGCTAGGGGGCTGATCGCGTCTAAAGGCGTGTCATCCCCTTCAGATAGAATCCCCAAGGGCTCCCCCTGTATTCAAAATCAATGAAAATTAAAGAGCAAAGAAAGGATGAATAGTTCGACCTCGAGTCCCTCCATTGTTCATCCCAGCTACTGGCGGGCAGGAGTTAAACTACAACAGCCTCCTATAGAAACACTTAAGTTAAACAGTCTCCCATAGCCCAGCCTGTGAAAGAGGGAGAGAAGAAGAACAAGGAGCTTTCTGCCTGATTTAACCAATACAGAATCGCGTGGCATAAATTAAGCTTGAAAAGAATAAGTGCACTGGGCAGGAGTCTGATGGATTTTAGGATGCCTTTCAGTTACGCTTGCTGCAGTAATCGAGAAATCTGTGCCACGTCAATTTAATAAATGCCCAGCTGGGGGAGGGGAGGTGTTGTTGGGACACTTTTTTGTCTAAGCCCTTGCGCGTGGAACCACCTACTTTTAGACGTGTTAACTATTATGCAAGGACAAAACTAAATTGGTATAAAATACTTGAAACAGTGAAATAATTTAAACATCGTCACCCACAAACTTGTTACTTGTAAATATGTAAACATAAAAGGGAAAGCAACATTCTAGGCTGGTAGCTTAATGATTCGAAACAATGTGTTGGTAAGACAAGTAGGCCCACTAAATGACAACAAACTATAAACAAATGCATGTATTTCATTAATTGTCATTGTTATTTAGATTTGCCAATGTCTATTCAGGGCACTAACACGTGATCAATCCATAATAAAATGGTACAGCATATGTTTGAATTTAATTGACGTCAGTACGGACAATTGCACCTTGCATCAAATGCCCCCCGCCCCCATTACATTTATTTTTAAAAGTGAAATAGTGTCAAACTGTGCTGGAACTCATCTTTTGTAATTAAAGTTGCATTTCATATACGATTGCATCTTTTAATGACAGGGTGGCGAGGCAGTTTCTAATAAACGTTAAAAAAAAAACATAAACAAATGTTCCAGTGTCTTATGGTAGAAATAATGAGGTGACGGTTGCTGCAGTTTTTTTGGCTGGAAGGATGCTTTCACATTGTTGTAGAGGCTGCAGCGTGCGCCGAGGGGAGCTCTTTCTCTCAGTTATATTGTACTTGTAGAACGAGCAGGTGCTGCCTGAATTACCATACAGCTGAGAGCACAAAGAACCAACTTATTCATCCTTCACACAGTAACAAAGTGCCTTAATGACAGCCACGCGAACGACACACACACCAACCCACTTTTTATCCAGCTTAAAAGTGTTGGGGAAAAAATCTATAGCTATACAAAGTTAACAAAACCTTTACATACTTTTAGAAGTCCCCTCCCCCAGCCACAAAGGCAAAGTGTTCAAACCTTGATAAAGTTGTACACACTTTCTAAAAATTAATTCCCGGAACTTTTGATCAGTGAACAGCAAGTGTGTTAACCTTGATTTTATCCCCCTAGAACGACATAAATACCCTAGGACTATTATTAAGATTGAACTTGAAGTAAACAGGTCTGGCAAGAAACTGATTGTTTAATGAAAGGTAACCTACACTGCCATAGACTAATGGTTTAATATGTTACTGGGTGAATTTTAATGTTACAAAATATTTTACTGTTACGTTTTAGGCTATTCAAACGTTCTTATTTGCTTGCCCTATTTTATTTATGTAACTGTTTTCTAAACCTGATATAAGAAAATAAAACGTATATGCAGATTTTTAGGCTGCATTTGGAAAGTTTGCGTTTTGTTTTCATTTGACAAATTGTATAAAAAAATACTTGTGTGAAATAAAATAATTTAAAAAAAAATCACCAATAAGGCAATCCAAATATTTGTAGAATACGTGAATCTGTAAATTTGAGATTGCGTAACTAAATCACATTGAAATATAGGAAACCAATAAAATGTTTTTTAAAAAATCCCGTTCATTATTTCACTTTTTTTTTTACATTATACAGTTACAAAATATTAACAGATAAAACAGAAAAGTACAACGCGTTACTGAAATGAAATTCGTAATACATTTATTTCATAAGGATAAAGTTGTTTTGCTTAAGATTATTGTTTAGTTGGAGTGTGTAGCAATTTAAGGTTTCGCGCGATGAAAGGGTGTAAAGGATTCTTATGGTTAAGAATTTGCAGGAATGTAAATGAGGGTGTTTTTTGGTTTGGGGAAGGGTTGCACATTTTACAGCTCAGTGACCATTTGGCGATCTTTTGAGAGGAGGGTTTTGAAAAGTGGCCCCTTTGTGACAGCTCTCACCAGATTGGGGGGCAGCTCGTCTGCATCTCATTACCAATGCAGGCGACAGGCTGTATATAAACGGCGACTGGCTACCGGCAACATCAGACACGCACACAACTTCACGCAGAGCAGATGAGAAAGCTAATTGTGGATCGGTAAAGTCTTTTCTTACAACAACCAGAGAAAGAAAAAACAAAGATCACCTCAACTTTCTTGTGCTCTATTTTACACCTACGAGTCAAAATCTGTTTTGAACTGCAATTTAATTTCAAGATTGGAATTATCACCTTGGCAAGGAATTTCGAGATCATCCCCAATTTTTCATGCGGGAACGTCGCATATTCTCTCTGTTGGGAATTCAAATCTATTTTTTTGTTTGTTTGTTTGTTTTGTTTTGTTTTGCAGAAAAACTAAAGTAAAAGCTGTTCAGAACACCAAGTTCTATCACAAAACGGCCATCCTCCTCCTCTTGCCATTCACAAGAGCTGCCAGTCATTTAAGAAAGGGCGTATCTCACGCATAAGGGACTATTGAAAGGGAAAACACAACCTTTATTAATCAGTTGAGCTGGTAGTAACTGCACTGCCCAAGCCCTCTGTGACTTTAACTACAGCTTGCAAAAGAAATACAAAATGGGACGTCAGTCGCCTGTTATACTTTCCATCCTCTGTGCCTTGATATGCCAGGTAAGAACAATATTTTACTGAAGAATATTACAACATTAGATATTTCATTGTTATATTGAGAAAAAAAATGTTAAAGTGATTATTAGGGTCTCAAGTGGTGTCACCATAACTTGTTGCTTTATGGTCAGTTGAGCCTCCAAATAAATACGTTTTCTCAAATGTTTTTGCTTTTCATTTTAACAGGGTTTTTGCTCTGGAGTTTTTGAGCTGAAGTTGCAAGAGTTTCTGAACAAGAAAGGTGTGATGGGAAACATGAACTGCTGTAAACCTGGATCTGTTACTGGGCTGCTGCAGTGTGAATGTAAAACATTCTTCCGAATCTGCTTGAAGCATTATCAGACAACTGTTTCCCCAGAGCCCCCTTGTACATATGGCAGTGCAGTGACTCCTGTGCTGGGCTCCAACTCCTTCCAAGTGCCCGAGACAGCTTCAGACATAACCTTCACCAATCCCATCATATTCGCTTTTGGATTTACATGGCCTGTAAGTACAGCTTTTATAACATTTAAAACATATTTTAACTACAGTAATTCATAGCTAAGCTTTTTGTGGGTATAATGACTATTTATATTTCATAATACCTACAAAAAGCTTAGCTATGAATTACTGTAGTTTATATATATATATATATATATATATATATATATATATATATATATATATATATATATATATATATATATATATATATATATAGTTATCTTAAGTACTGTAGTTAAATCTATTCGATGAATATATTTTATATCCAATAAATAGCATTGGTATCAATCCCGATTATAATTTAAATGTTTTAACAAATGTTATTGGTGTGGGAAATGCACGTCAACAGAGCTGGTATATAATTGCCAGCCCTGCGTGAAATTCCGAAACGCTTCATTTTACAGCGATCCACAAGTGTGAAACTAGGGGAATTAAGCGTGAAGATTGATGACAACAGCCCCCCATTAATCAATATCCTGCCTTTAGATTGTAAAAACACAGTAATAAAACAGCTTTAGCTGGCATTCCTCTTATAAAATGTTACAGCAATGGAATCTAAAGTGTTTGACTTGTTGGTTCTCTATATTTATTTTGCTTATTGTTTTTCTAGGGAACGTTTTCTCTCATCATTGAAGCGCTGCACACAGATTCTCCGGACGATCTTTCAACAGGTACCTGCGATTTATAAATAGATACATATATAACATGACGATTACCTAGCCAAATTATAAAAATATATTTTTTAATGTGTATATAATAATGTGTCTGTGTTTTATTTATTTTTTTGTAGAAAATCCAGATCGCCTGATCAGTCGCGTGGCTACTCAGAGACACTTGACTGTAGGAGAAGAGTGGTCACAGGACATTCAAATCAGCGGCAGGACTGAACTGAAATACTCCTATCGTTTTGTCTGTGATGAACATTACTATGGCGAAGGTTGCTCTGTTTTTTGTCGCCCACGGGACGATGCCTTTGGCCACTTCACCTGTGGAGAACGTGGTGAGAAGGTCTGCAACTCTGGCTGGAAAGGACAATACTGTACTGAAGGTACGTTATTAGGATCCTCCAAGTTAACACCATCGTAATATCCACAGGTCTATATTAGATAAACGTTTTAGTATAACTATTCTTTTATTATTTCTAGCGAGTTGTATTTAAATTATGTATGTAGGCTTATTGTTATTATTGTTGTTGTTATTATAAACAAGCACATTAATCTTGACAACTTCTGTTATCTTTCATGATTTATTAAATAAAAAAAAGTTTGCAGAACAATAATGTGTGTGCATGTGCCATAGATTAGATATAATGGCTGATTGGTTGTTAGGAAGCATGCCTTGTGCTGATTGGGTGAGGAGTGTTGGGTATTGTTGCAGGGGGCAGCTGCTGAGTGAGAGTAGACAATAGAGCAGCTGTCCTGCACTGGCACCCTGCACACCAGCTGTCCACTCTTATCTGCACTGACTCAGGGATATTAAGAGGTGGAGCTGTGTGCACAGAATGAAAAAGGGGACTTCTGACCCACAGGAAAGAGAAAAGGGGTCTTTGTGTGTCCCGCTTTTGTCTGTGTGTAACTGTGTTAAACAGAAAGTTCATCCTAGTGATAAGGCCCGGCCCTTTCAGAATAAATTATCCTAGATTTACTGACAGGGCTAGTTCAAAGAAAATGTAAACAAGAACGAACATATGTTAGTGATTTAGTTTCCAGGATGCTTATGTGTTTTTTATTTGCAGCTATCTGTCTCCCAGGATGTGATGAACAACATGGAATCTGTGACAAGCCTGGTGAATGCAAGTAAGTATTTATGGTTAAGTAGTTTTTGTAGGTTATTTATTATTATTATTTATTTCTTAGCAGATGCCCTCATACAGGGCGACTTACAATTGTTACAAGATATCACATTATTTTTTTTACATACAATTACATTATTATTATTTATTTTTTTACACATTATTTTTACATACAATTACCCATTTATACAGTTCAGTTTTTACTGGAGCAATCTAGGTAAAGTACCTTGCTCAAGGGTACAGCAGCAGTGTCCCCCAGCTGGGATTGAACCCACAACCCTCTGGTCAAGAGTCCAGAGCCCTAACCACTGCTCCACACTGCTTCCTGGTTCTGACTAGTAACTCAACAGATTACTGTAATATGACAAACACGAATACCATTTATATGAGTCCCAAAATAGAATGTACACTTTTTTTACAGTAAACACTAAATAAGTGTCTAGAGCAACTGAAAGCTGATAGTGCATTTGAGCTGAATTTACCAGAGATTGCGTATGACTTTTTAAGAAATCTGATTATTTTTATCTGGCCATGATTTGTTTGGAATGGCTGAGGTAAACTTTCCAACTATGTGAAGTCTGACCACTGATTTTTGTTTTCTTGCTAGATGCCGAGTAGGATGGCAAGGCCGTTACTGTGATGAGTGCATTCGTTACCCAGGCTGTCTGCATGGTACCTGCCATCAACCATGGCAGTGCAACTGTCAAGAGGGCTGGGGTGGTCTCTTCTGTAACCAAGGTATGCTCTTAATACATCTAATTCAATGTCACATTATAAATGAGCTATCTTTGTATCATCACTAAAACTAAATCTAATAAAAACAGTTTTTCTTCTCTTGAAGATCTTAACTACTGCACACATCACAAGCCCTGCATGAATGGAGCCACTTGCACCAACACTGGCCAGGGAAGTTACACCTGCTCTTGTCGTCCTGGATACACTGGTGCCAGCTGTGAGATTGAGGTCAATGAATGTGATGATAGCCCCTGCAGGAATGGAGGAAGCTGCACTGTAAGTTTTCTTAAACATATATAAACGTGAATGTGATGTTCTCTTTGTTTACTCTGTGCGGTTTACGAATTTCATATTTTTTAAAAACAGGATCTGGAAAACAGCTTCACCTGCACCTGCCCACCTGGTTTCTATGGCAAAAACTGCGAACTGAGTGCAATGACCTGTGCTGACGGGCCCTGCTTCAATGGTGGACGGTGTTCCGATAACCCTGAAGGTGGATATGCCTGTCGCTGTCCAGTGGGCTACTCTGGCTTCAACTGTGAAAAGAACATTGACCACTGCAGCTCCAATCCATGTGCAAATGGTAAGAGTTGAAATAACACAAATTAAAAAAAAGAGATGAAAGGAGCTGAAATTATAAAACAGAACAAGAACAAAAAACTCATACTCCTTACTTTTATCTTTTATAGGTGCTCAGTGTATGGACCTTGGAAACGAGTATATTTGCCAGTGCCCAGATGGTTTCACAGGAATGCACTGCAATGACAACATTGATGAATGTTCTGCCTTCCCTTGTCTAAATGGTGGAACCTGCCAGGATGGTGTTAATGACTATACCTGCACCTGTCCTCCAGGATATATTGGCAAGAACTGTAGTTCACCTGTCAGCAAATGTGAGCACAACCCTTGCCACAACGGGGCTACTTGCCATGAGAGAAACAACAGATATGTCTGTGCTTGCACCCAAGGGTATGGTGGACTTAACTGCCAGTTCCTCCTGCCTGAGCAGCCTGTTGTTGAGGACCAAACTCAGAGGTACACGGAAGGCAATGATGGACAGTTTCCTTGGTCTGCAGTGTGTGCTGGGATTATTATGGTTCTTATGCTGTTACTGGGATGTGCTGTCATTGTGGTCTGCGTCAGGGCTAAGATGCAAAAGAGGCGACACCAGCCGGATAACTGCAAGAGCGAAGTGGAAACCATGAACAACTTGACCGACTTTCAGCGGGAAAAGGACATTTCAGTCAGTGTTATTGGGGCTACCCAGATTAAGAACACCAACAAGAAAGTAGACTTTCACTGGGACAACAATGGGGAGAAAAATGGCTACAAAGTTAGATACCCATCTGTGGATTACAATCTTGTGCACGAGCTAAAACATGAAGATTTTGTCAAAGAAGAGTGTGATAAAAGTGATTCAAAGTGTGATGCTTCTGATTCCGAACTGGAGGAGAAAAGTGCAGTACCTTTAAAGAGGTAAATATCAAAAGCATTTTAAAATAACAGATTGTGCAATTTATTTTAGCAGAAAAATAGGTGGTCAGTATGTTCTAGGAATTTAAAATTAATATACATTTTCTTCTTTTTTTCCTTAACAGCGAGTCTTCAGAAAGAAAACGTCCAGAATCAGTGTACTCCCTGTCAAAAGACAAAAAGTACCAGTCTGTGTATGTCATATCTGAAGAAAAAGATGAATGTATAATTGCAACTGAGGTTAGTATAACTTGAATCCTCATATTCCTTCAATTTGCTATGCAGTAAAGTATATGTGTGCAGGAGCCCTTTAAACTAAATGTATTTTCTATTTTCTCTCCAGGTGTGAAAGTGCCATAGGAAAGCTGTTGTTCATTTGATCGAAGGAGGCATTACTCCGATGAATGCTGCTCAAATGGAGGGAAGGATTCCTTCAGCGACTGCTGCTGTGAGACTAAAAATATACAGAATGAGCTGGATCTGTACTGAAGTTAGCACAGTGATTGCAAAAGGTGATAGACGTTTGGCCCCGATGGCTTGCTCTCTCAAGGATTCCTGTTTCCCAGGACTGTGCTCTGTGACTGTGCTCGATGATGTCTGTTGCACTGCCTGATAGGACATTTCCTCATTGCACTATGGACAGTTGCTTTTTTGTATTTTACATGAATGAACTTGATTACTGTGTAAGCAGTCTGCACTGCCTGCAGTGTACATTTCAGAATGTTCTGAGCCACAAGTAAACACTGCCTTCAAAAAGTTTTTTTTTTAAATACTGTCAAAATTGTGTGTTATTATTTTGAAGCTGTATTTTTTTGTGATCTATTTTGTGATGTTTTACTTTTTTATAATTTAAATTTTCGTAAATATGTACAAAGGCACTTCGGGTCTATGTGACTATTTTTTGTACATAAATGTATTTATGAATTAATTTGCAAAATGTTGATTGAGTTGTTTTATTAATGTTTTGTTAATATGTTTCCAAAATAAATAATATGAATTATATGTATATATACACACACACATATATACATATATACACATATATATGTGTGTGTATATATATATATATATATATATTATACACATTTTTAAATATATTGTTAATCTACACCATTTTGGAATAGCATACTGAGCATGCTGATCATTACATCAGTAATGAGATATTAAGTCTACAAAAATGGGGCAATTTATAATACTTGTACATGGCACACACTGGTATAATCTTTAAAGAATACAGATGTAACGTGAATAATTAGCAGCTGATTTCATGCTATATTTGCTGCTAATGCTAGCTTCAGAGCTGTTAATTGCCAGGCCTTTACACACGTGTTTACAGCTGCTGTATGGTGGATACTGGACTGATCTAAGGATATTCTAAGGAATCCTCACAATCCAAGAGCTTCTGAAAAGAGCGCCAGAAAAAGAATAAACTGTTAAGTAGCATTTTGTAAATGAATGAGTATAGCTATAGTTTCAAAATCTGGAGACAAACCATGTAAAGCCCATATTGAGCTGGTACCCTATAGTATACTTTGTATTTGACTGTGTAAAAATGTTCTGTATGACTCTCCTTTAGTAAAGCTATGAATACTGTACTTATCGTATATGTTTCCTGTGTAATTTCATTCACTCAAACACACATAGGTTGGCGTTACTCAATCTTATATGATTATACTACAGTTTACAGTCAAACTGGAACAAACACACACATATATATATATATATATATATATATATATATATATATATATATATATATATATATATATATATATATATATTTATATTAAAATACATTTGCTAAAATCAATGGGCTGAATTCTAATATCTGGAGGGCCCCATTTTGGCCCTTTGGTCACCCTTCTATCCATAATTCAATTTTGCTATTTACTGGTTATACTGTTAGAGAGTGTTTATTATCTGGTATTTTTTCGATTTATTCCTGCATTTAAAACAATTTAAGTTGTACCTGTTTACCATTTCGAAATGCAGTATATTGACATTAAACATGTTTATAGATTGAATTGTGTTTATTGTATTTTATTAATGTAGACTATGTCAGAGAGTACAGTTTGAGCATTCCTTTTCATAGTTTGTTGCATTTGTCTGTTTATCTGTTTATGTTTGTATTTATCTATATATATTTATTTAGTGCAGAAATAGTGTTTGCAAATTGTAACCAGTTCCCTTCAAAACTGATATTCCAGACCATAAACAGCAAACAATGGGAGCCACAGTTTAACAAGTTGATATATTTGTAAATTTTTTGGCACCCAGCTTTGTTTGCTTTTTTCTTTACAGAATATTTGACTATAACTGTTTAGCACATTTGTACATGTTTTGCTAAAGTATGCAACATTTTATTAAAAAGTATGTTGCCATTATTTCTTGGTACATTTTATTAAAGCCAGTAAAAAAAAAAAAAAAAAAAAAATATATATATATATATATATATATATATATATATATATATATATATATATATATATATATATATTTGCCATTAACTACTGTTATATTATTTGTATACAATGAATTTCTATTTGATAGTGTAATTTGCCAAAGGTATCAGGATAAATTCCCCCCGCCTAAAAGGGCACCCATTGTCATACATATCCCTTAAAAACAGCCTACACAAAGACATGTTAAGATAAATATCTTTAATTTGACCAGGCGAGACAATTTATCCTAAAAACTCAATCAAATTAGAACACAAATAAAGTTTGAATATAAACATATGTCTAAAATGTTAATGTTTCTATTTAAACGTTATTGTTTTTTTGTTATTTGGAACAAGGACAAGTCAGGAAAATTAAAAAGTTGCATTTTATAGTTGGAAATACAACATGACCTACGGAACACTATAGTTCCATTTTAGTTCATTTCTACTATTTTTCAATAGGCTTTAGGCTTTGTCCTAGAGGTCTGCTCAGGCCGGTCCAGTGGTTAAAGAAAAGGGCTTGTAACCAGGAGGTCCCCAGTTCAAATCCCATCTCAGCCACTGACTCATTGTGTGACCCTGAGCAAGTCACTTAACCTCCTTGTGTCTCGCTCTTCGGGTGAGACGTAATTGTAAGTGACTCTGCAGCTGATGCATAGTTCACACACCCTAGTCTCTGTAAGTCGCCTTGGATAAAGGCGCCTGCTAAATAAACAAATAATAAAATAAACAAAATTAAAAACTGAATCCGAACCCGACCAAACAAATCCGAACCAGACCCGAGCCCTTTGAAATATTTTCTGCTGTAGTAAAACATTTAAGAGTACAGTACTATCAAAAATCACTGACTACTTCACACAGTTCCTCGTACAGGCCCTGGTACTGTCCCACCTTGATTACTGCAACTCTCTCCTGGCCAGCCTCCCTGCTTCTCCTATCCATCTGGTCCAACTCATCCAAAACTCTGCTGTTCGCCTTTTCCCTTCCTAGTTTCTTTCATGCTACACAGCTGCTCCGCTCCCTCCACTGGCTCCCTATCGCTGCTCGCATCCAATTCAAAACTCTTGTACGCCTATCACTGTCACGACCTCTCTGCTCCCACCTATCTCCAGACTATAATTTTTCCCTACACCGGCCCCCCCCCCCCACTCCCCCGCTTCCAGAGCCCGCTCCTTCAACACCCTTGCCCCTCAGTGGTGGAACGACCTACTCATGGATAGAAGGACTGCTCAGTCCCTGACCACCTTCCGGCGCCTCTTCAAGACATACCTGTTCAGGTAGCATCTGTAAATATCACAACTCTCAACCATACTGGACTATATGGCACCCAATTGTACCAGTACTTGCATCAGCTTGTACTTGCACTGAACTGCTCCATACCTTGCCGTATTCTACTACTGCTCTTAATTATAACTACTTCCTGTATCTTGTACTTGAATTTACTTGATCCATGTTTTTTGTAATTGCTCTTATTTGAAATCATTCTCATCCATCTATTGTACTTACTACATGCTCTTAATGGACTTTATTCGTCAAAGCAAATATTTTTACTATAAGTTTGACTGCTCTTAGTTGAACTCGCTCTTAAATGTAATTATTTTCTGTATTCCTTATTTTGCTCTTATTTGAAGTTGATCTTATTTTCTACTGATTTTACTGCACTTTATAACTGCTCTTATCTGTAATGTGATATTCTATAATGTAATATTTTGTAATGTGACACTTAGTACTGTGATATTTTGTAACAACTGTAAGTCACCCTGGATAAGGGCATCTGCTAAGAAATAAATAATTAACTACAGCCTTACATTTTACCTGTAATGTTACTTTGAACTACTGTACAAATACTTGGTCTTACAATACTAACTTCCCTTTCCTTATTTTCCACCTGAAAAAAAAAACAACGTCTTTCTCAGTTAGAACAGATGAAATAAGTTAGAACAAGGGCAAGCTGCAACTGTGGAAATGGGGAAAATATGGAATTTAATTTGCCATGAACATATTGAAGTTTTAAAATGCTCTGTCTAGTGTGCAAAATTAAAATTTAGGAACGGCTGTTGTATGATTTTATGTAACAATGAGGTTATAATTGTACTAATGTATTATTGTACTGCTTTATACATGTCTTATTTTCAAATAAGACTTTGTATTCCTTTTGAAATTCCTCAAGGATAAATGTGTTATAAGGCAAAAAATATATAGTGGTCTACTCAATTGATCTGAATGGGCAGATCTAAATAATGGTACTGTTTAGACACAGTACAGTATGGAACTTTGTGTACCAAAGTTATAAAACACAAACATCTTACTGTGCATGTGAGTGTTTTTATCCTGTTTGAATAGGAGGGTTCTAATTCTAATTATTTATACTGTGGCAGCCATTTCAATCAACCCCTTTAGCGGTTGTTTTCTTGTGTTTACATTGTTACTGATCTTTTGTATAAAAATAACAAGGCAAAGAGGGAAAACTCTGTGGCATTTTTTATTAAATATACAGAAAATGTGTACTTAGCATTACAATATATTTTTCAGCATAATCACTATTAACTAAATAGCAGTATCCATTTTATTTCTATTTCTATGGCAACATCCAATGTAACTTTTCATATAGGGTGTTAAAATGTGTTTAAAAATGAAAAGCTAACAGAATGTTTACAATAGTTTTTGGTTTGTTGATGCAGTGACGTGTTTGGGAAGTGTCCTGATTGATTGAATAGCACCATAAAAAGGGGAAAATGTTGAGCATACAGCAGTGTGTTTTGATTGAATCCACTGCTAGCGGTACATGCACTGTGCAACCAGGGACCTTCTTTGTTCTGGACCAGAACACAGGACCAGGCTCTGAAAATTGCATTCAATAATAAGGTGAATGCTTTCAGTTACTATCACTTGTCTTCCTCTAGTAATCACTACAATCCTGCATCCCTGGTTGCATTTTTACTTGCAAAAGGTGTCTTAGAGGAAGTCCATTGTTGCTTTTCTATACAATCTTTATTTCCATTGAAAGTCCTAATGTTTAGTAATAAGCAGTGTTTAGCTAAACAAGGTGGCCAGAGTGTGAGGCACAGGAGACTTTATGCAAGTGACGACTAAATGTGCTTTGGTGTGATTTTTAGCTTGCCTCGGCCTTACTGCCAGAAATGTAATGACTGGCATATGTAGATAGTTTTTAATCCAGTGGCCTTTTCCACGAAGTGAGAATAGTTGTATACTAATCTTTATTAGCATAACAAAGGAAGTTCTGGAGCAGTGGTTAATACAGCAAAGAGGTTGTTTAAGTCAAGCATCTGTTTCAACTCCATGGGCTGATTAATCTTGTCACAGATTTTTACTTTTCTCTCTAGGCGCAGAAAAACAGAATTGTAGTGAACCGCTGTGTGTACTCTAACTTCTGCCTGGATTAGTCAATATAAAGTTGTTTTCTGCAACCAAGCCTCTGAATGGCAAGTTCAATTTGGACAGATTGTGAGGAGTGGAGAACATGAGCCTGAGAAAAGGGATGTGGTTCCAGCTATGACCCCCTCTTTGTTTCTACAGAGTGGTCACCTGTCACCAAGAACAATGGTGAACCTACCCCCTATCAGCTGCTTCAACCTTAGATCTCATCTGATTGGGTAAAATGTATATATAGGTTGTTGCCTGGGAAGTCTTGGAAAACACAACACTTCAACACAGTTAAAATTTGACAAAGAAAGATCAATGTGATGTTAGAGAGGAGTCAAGTTAAAGTTCTATTTATTAACTAAACACCCCAGAACCAAACTGGTCTAGAGCTCTCTACCAATGTTACTCACAAAACATTGTGTGATATCCTAAATATTCTAAAAACACAAGGCTTTACATTACTTTAATCAATCCTGTACACTAAAGGTAAATATAAATACATTCTAAACCAAAAGTTTTTAGTTACTGTGGCAGTGTGAAAGCCCTGCTGGTGCACGAGTATGTGTGTGTGGGGGGAATATTAGGTTGGTAGGCAGGGGGTTAAATTTCTCCCTGTCAGAACATGTGGGAATGTTCAGCCACAGGTGTATAAAATAGGTGTCCATGGGTGTTAGAAAGAGTAGTAGGGTTGATGTTGGGGATGGAGGTGAAGGTCTGTCTTCTGTGTTTTGTTTTCTGTACTGTGCTGTCTGTTATGTTTAC
Organism: Acipenser oxyrinchus oxyrinchus; assembly: GCA_030684275.1. NCBI lineage: Eukaryota > Metazoa > Chordata > Actinopteri > Acipenseriformes > Acipenseridae > Acipenser > Acipenser oxyrinchus. The sequence continues at coordinate 30,473,204 of CM060251.1, forward strand.
ATTTCGTGAGTTTTTGCAAAACCTTTTGTTTTGGCCCATGTGCCGTTTATTTTTTCAAGAGTGTTTTGTTAAGTGTTTGTACCGTGTTATTCTTGTTTATTTGTTTAATTACAGAGCGCATTAACACATTTAACCTTGCAGCTTTCTGAGTTTCTCTCCCTGCCATTAGCATCTGGGCTGTGATGCTACCATGCCACAGTTACCCATAATAAATGTTCTCTTGAGGTTGGATGTATGGAGTGCGCGTTATAGAAATCTGCGAACAAATTACAATTTAAAGAATACACACAAAACTGCTATTTAAGAAATTCAAATTCATTGCTTGAAGTTAATAAACACTCCTATTCAAAACATGTGTCACATTTATTTTAGTATTACTACATATCATACCATTGAGAATTTTACAGTTATAGATATACATTCAGATTACAGGTACTGTGTTATAGGGCAATATAGGAGGCTTGTAATCAGGAGATCCCTGGTTCAAATCCTGGCTCACTCACTCACTGACTCACTGCATCTGCTAAATAAACAAATAATAATTAACATCATGGAGCAATTAAGTGGGACATCCCTAAGATAAACAATGCCTTCCAATTACACACTTCCTCATTTTGAGATCACAGAAGCGTTACATTAATTATCTTCCTAAAATGCCAGTAACAATAGATTTCTAAACAAATTTGACTTATTATCATGCACATTGCCCATTTTTGTAAATACATTATTTGTGCTGTTGGATTTAATATTATTTCATACAGGTGTAAAAAAAGGTACTGGATACAAAGTTTATAACTTAGGTTCGGGGGAATGAACAAACCCTCATTCACCATGTAATTCAATTATCACCTATTCATTACCAGCTGATTAATCATCACTATTATAAATACCCCACGTACTCACCCTGCACTTTGCTTTTGTTTCATTTTCCCAATGAAAGCTATCCTCAATTACACAGTCTCTGACGAAGACCTGTTTCCTACCTACTCTGATTCGGAAACTCCCCTGAACCCGATACGATACCTCTCGCCAGCAGATTCGTTCTGCCGTTATCCCCACTCCGGCTTTTTCAGCCATATTCAGCTAAATCATCGCCTGTCCCCCAGTACCCGATATTACGTCCTGGACAATCCCAAAACTCCAACGGCAGCTTCGAAATAAAAACATCCCTTTCAGCAGTTCCGCCGCAAAGATCAACTCTTCCAGCTCTACATTAACTCCCTGCAAAATGTTCCAGTCGCTCTCACAATGACACCACCCCGGGGCCCAGCTTCCCTGCTCCCTGCTCCCCTTAGGGCTGCCTCCACACCGGCTTCTATATCCCCTTCTCAGCAAATTGCTCCCGAGCCTCATCCCACACTACTTCATCAGACCGCAGCTCACCCTTCCCCTGCAAGCCCCAACTTCGCATTTCCCTCACTTTACATCCTCCGTGGGCTTTCAAAAAGCCCCCACTTTGCATTTCCATCACTCCCTGTCCTCCGTGTGCGTTGAACAAGCCCCCACTTCATTGTCCTCTGTGGGCGTCAAACAAGCCCCCACGTCACATCTCCCTCCTTCACTTCCCCACAGTCCCTCTTCCCAACGCTACATCCTCCAAGGGTGTTCATCTAGCCCCCTCAGCCCCTTTCCCTAATCTCATGTGCCCCTCAGCCTCTTTTCCCAATCCTATGTTCTCTCTGAGTTCACAGCAAGCCCCGGCAGCTACCGTTTCTGCCTTTCCACCTTCTCTGATAAAGCCCTCCTCAGCTCTCCAGTCTTTCTCTTCTCACGCTCAGCTTCCCTTCACAGCTTCTTCTGGATTTTCTCTCAGCAGTGCAGTCCCCCTGCCTCCCCCAGATAATGCTTTTTTCCTAAACCCAAAGCCTGTCTCTCTCCCTCTGTGTCAACAAATTATTTCAGGTGCCGATATTTACCTTGTTTCTTGTCTTACAAACACTCTAAATTCTGTTCGCAGCAGGATCGTCGATTGCGGAAATCTTTATGTCTTTTTAAAATCTTCCGAACCCTGTCTTTTCAAAACCCTAACACTTTCAGAATTCATGCTAGCTTTCAGTCAGCATAGAGATATAATTTGGAAGTTATAGCTGCCGTGAATTAGACAACTACATTTCTATCATTCTCTATCTTTCTGTCCGTTTTGGAGGCTCTACTTTCTACGACTACCACCAATCTTTTTCAGCACAAGCCACAGCGCGCCTCCAGCAATGTAAATAGCGCTTCTACTGGGGAGCCGTAGATCAAGATTAATTTTCTTGCTTCTTTACCGATTTACGTCTTCTCACATGTTCTACTTGTAACTCATGCTCTCTAACCTTTCCTGCTTCTGCCCGTCTCCCTGCTAGAACTACCTCTAATACTCCTGTCTTCTTCGCTCCCTCTCGCTCAATGGACATCCACGGCCATCCCATTATTCTTTCTCCTCCTGCAATTTCCTACACATTTGCAGTACCTGTGGTGAAGCACATGCAAAAATAACATCTGTCCCCGAGGACCCAAGCCTCTCATTCCCAATCTAAAACCAAAAGAATATGTGCCAAAATGACTATTAAAGTTTCTATCCACCCCTGTCAACATCCAAGTGCTTGCTTCAGAACTCACTAATCACCACAACCCCTAGTTTGTCTCCTACCTTTTGCATGGTCTATCTAATGGATTTTCAACCAGCCTCATAGTCCTCCCTTCATCTAGCACTATTTGCAAAAACCTTCTGTGTGCCATTTCTGATCCTCTGTGTGTTTATTCCCTCCTGCAAAAGGAAATTGATAACAAATTCATGATCGGTGATAACAAATTCATGATCGGCCCCAAGTTAAGATGGTGGCCATCTTAACTTGGGGCAGGACCTCATGGTTGAGCCCCATTATTGCAATCAGCTGTGCTGCGCTCGACGATTGGCTGAGGTGGGGCAGTGCACTGATTGTAGGGGCGGGGCTCGGCACTATTTAGGCTGTGGGGTTCTGCCATTTGGTCTCCCTATCCTGGGCTGAGAGTGTTGTGCTGTGTGAGCTCTATGAGTTTTGTTCTTTTGTTTGTTTTGCTTATATCCAGACTGAGGATTCCCAGACCGGCTGCCTTCGAGCCCAGACTTTTCCCTGAGATCCTTGGCAGCTGCAGGAATTACTTATCCTGTTTTTGAAAAGGGAGCCCGAGCCACCTGCTGTGCTGTGTGGATCACTGAAAAACCCTGTGGCAGTGTTTCTCTTCTGTTTGGACTATTTGTTTTCATTTCAAGCCTCTGCTTACCATAGCTGGTAACAGAGGCAGTTTCTTTTGTTTGCTGCAATTGTCTTGAAACCCACTGCTCAGGACTTTGTATTTTTGTGGGTGTGTGTGGGTGTAAATAAAATCCAACCCCCCAACTACGTGCTTCCTGTCTCCATCACTTCTGTGTCACGTCACTTCCTCCCATAACCCACCACACGTGGTGTCAGCAGTGGGATTGAGAGGATGGACCCAAACGTGGTGGCCACCCTGCTGGAGGCCCAGGATCAGCGCAGGGATGGTGAGGAGCGGAGACGTGAGGAACGGGACGCTCAGCGGGATGCTGAGCGAACAGCCCACATGGCTGCCATGATGCAGCAACTGACAGCCATGTGTACCGCGCCAGCAGTACAGCCCACTCCGAAGATCAGGCTGCAGAAAATGACACCGGAGGACGACCCGGAGGCGTTCTTGACCACCTTTGAGCGCGTGGCCACGGTCTCAGGGTAGCCTAAGACGTGGTGGGCAGCGCAACTGGCCCCGTGTCTGTATGGTGAAGCCCAGGCTGCCTACCGTGCGCTTTCCAATGAGGCTGACCCACTGCCGCCGGTTCCGGAAGTACTAGCGGCCAGAGTGAATGAGACCCCGGATCGTCGCCCAGCAGCTCTGGGACCACGATTAAATGGCTACGGCCTTTCGAGAGAGGGGCCGAGGCTGTGGCAGAGTCTGTGGCCACTGACCAGTTCTTGGCAGTGGTTGGAGCCGACACCCAGGCCTGGGTCGCCAGACACAGCCCGGAGACCATGGAGAAGACCGTTGAGCTCGCAGAGGCCTACAAGGACTCCCTTCTGCGAGCCAGCCAGGAATCCTCCACAGTGTCCCCCTCCAAACCGCGGATGACGGCTCCGGCCCTGACCCAGAAGGCCGGGATCCCAAAGGCAGCGGCTGCCTCCCCATCGGTCCCACCGAGCGCCTCCCCTCCAAAGTGGAGACGAAGGTTAGCTCCCAGCTGGGCCAAAGCAACCTCCTCGTCTCCCCCTGGTGGGAGAGCAAGGGATAAGCAGCTGTCTCTCACAGCCTTACCACCCCTGATCTGCTTCCGGTGCCACGAGGCTGGGCATATTGCCAGGTACTGCCCAGCTGCTATGGAGTGTGACGTGGCCTCCCGTTTTACCTCGGCGGAAGCAGGTGAGTATCAGATGAAGGGACGGGAGGAACCATGTATTAATAATGTAAAGGTAGGCAAGATGAGCACCCATGCTTTAGTGGACTCTGGGTGTGAGCAAACTATAATTCGGCCTGCTCTCTTGGAGGGTGTGTCTTGGAGGCCACAGGGTGCTGTGGCTATCCATGGAGAAACCAGGACATACCCGACCACTAAAATTCAGATGACTGTTGGCAATCGAACGTGTTGCGTAGCCGTGGCCGTTGCGGGGAAGTTGCCATACCCTGTTATAGTCGGTCGGGACTGGCCTTACTATGGCGAGCTGAAGGTCAAACCTCTGACCGTAAAGGGAGTGGTTGCAACGGGAGACACAATTGGGCAGGTCTTCCTGTGGCACACTACTTTGTTTCCCTGCAGATTCCGGCCCCGGGAAACGAAGCAAGAGTGTAGGGCTGAGAAACTGGAGGGAACATTAATGAGACAAGGTTGGGACCTGGTGGGAGAGTCTGTGGTATCGGTCAAGTGCACGCAGAAGGGGGTGGGTGTTCAGTGTGACCAGCTGGAGTGGGTTACTGAGGCGCCTAGAGCTGAGGCTACGGAACCTCCGCTCAGCATACCGCAATTCTGGGACCGTGATGTGGATCTAGAGTGGGAACAAGATAATGACCCTACTCTGGTGTGTGTTGAGGGGAAGTTGATGGCTGTGGGCCGCTCACATTTCCCTACTTCATCGTGTCTGGGCACTTACTGTATAGAGAGAGTATCCCAAGCCCCGGGGACCGGACAGCCGGTAACACAATTATTAGTTCCAAAGTCTTTCCGCCAGGAGGTCCTGCGGCTAGCACATGACATCCCCTTTTCTGGCCACCTTGGGCGGGAAAAGACTTTGGAACGGATTTTGGCCTGATTTTATTGGATGGGACTGCATGATGATATGAAGAAATATGTAGCGGAGTGCCCTGACTGCCAACGAGTAGCGCCGGCACGAGTTCGCCCGGCCCCGCTGGCAATGGATATAGTGGGACCAGTGCTGCCTTCCGACTCCAGATATACGCACATCCTAGTGATGGTGGACTATGCGACGCGATATCCGGAGGCGGTGCCTCTGCGATCCACTAGTGCCAGTGCCATAGCCAAAGAATTAGTGCAGGCTATTGCGAGAGTAGGGATTCCCAAGGAGATTCTGATGGATCAGGGAACTAGTTTCATGTCCGACACTGAAGGAGGTGTATAAAATCTTGAAAATTCGCTCTATTCGAACCTCTGTGTACCATTCGCAGACAGACGGTTTGGTGGAGTGCTTCAATCAGACACTGAAGCAGATGCTGAGACGCTTTGTCTATCAAGAGCAGAAACATTGGGCTAAACTCCTCCCTTTCCTCATGTTCACAGTGAGAGAGGTGCCGCAGAGCTCGACGGGGTTCTCTCCGTTTGAGCTTCTGTATGGCAGACAACCCTGGGGCATTCTCGATCTGGTGCGAGAGGGTTAGGAGGGACAAAATAATTCCAAAAATGTAGTCAAATATGTACTACTCTTGAGAGAACGCTTGGAATTAGTTGGTCGATTGGCACAAGAGAACTTGCGCAACACCCAGCAGCGGCAACAGCAGCAGTACAGTCAATCTCTGAGAGACGCAGGGCTAACGGCCAACCTGGGTAAGTGCGCGTTTGTCCACCAAGAGACCCAATATCTCGGCTTTATTATGGGTGAGGCCGGTGACCACCAAGGTCCAGGCCTTGGTGGATGCACCGGTTCCAGGAACCAAGGCTCAGGTGAGGTTGCTCTTGGGGCTGGCAGGCTATTATCGCCGCTTTATTCCCGAATTTGCCAACATTGTCAGCCTCTTGACTGACCTCACCAAGAAGAGCGCCCCAAATTTGGTAAAGTGGACAGGTCAGTGTCAGGGGGCGTTTGACTTGATTAAACAGCTTCTTTCCCAGGCCCCGGCGCTGATATCACCAGATTTCAACAGGGAATTCATCCTCCAGACTGACGCTTCGGATGTTGGTCTGGGGGCTGTCTTGTCTCAGGAGGTAGATGGCGTGGAACACCCAGTGCTGTACCTTAGTAGGAAGTTGCTCCCTAGGGAGCGGAACTACGCTGTCATAGAGAAGGAGTGCTTAGCCATTAAATGGGCTGTGGACTCTCTTCGTTATTACCTCCTGGGTCGGCCTTTCACTCTTGTCATGGACCATGCTCCTCTGAAGTGGTTGCACACGATGAGGGACACAAACGCGCGGATCACTCGGTGGAGTCTGGCGCTGCAACCCTTCAACTTTGTTGTGAAAAATCATGCGGGTAAGGAACATCTAAATGCTGATTTTTTTCTCTAGGGAGGGGGGTCAATTAGGGAAGTTAGGGTTGGCCGAGTGTGGCTACGGCTCCACTCTTAGGTCGGGGGATGTGTGACAGGAGTGAAAGGAGTCCCTCTTGTAATTTGCCCTCCCGACTACTGGCAGCGCTGTGCAGGAAGGACCGAGACAGAGGAGAAAGGCTGAGTCATGGTTGGGACAGTAGCCGCAGTGGCGGCGGCCATCTTAACTTGGGGCAGGACCTCATGGTTGAGCCCCATTATTGCAATAAGCTGTGCTGCGCTCGACGATTGGCTGAGGTGGGGCAGTGCACTGATTGTAGGGGCAGGGCTCGGCACTATTTAGACTGTGGGGTTCTGCCATTTGGTCTCCCTATCCTGGACTGAGACAGCTGTGCTGTTCTTTTGTTTGTTTTGCTTATATTCAGACTGAGGATTCCCAGACCGGCTGCCTTTGAGCCCGGACTTTTCCCTGAGATCCTTGGCAGCTGCAGGAATTACTTATCCTATTTTTGAAGAGGGAGCCTGAGCCACCTGCTGTGCTGTGTGGATCACTGAAAAACCCCATGGCAGTGTTTCTCTTCTGTTTGGACTATTTGTTTTCATTTCAAGCCTCTGCTTACCATAGCTGGTAACAGAGGCAGTTTCTTTTGTTTGCTGCAATTGTCTTGAAACCCACTGCTCGGGACTTTGTACTTTTGTGGGTGTTGTGAATAAAATCCAACCCCAACTACGTGCTTCCTGTCTCCATCACATCCGGGTCACTTCCTCCCATAACCCACCACAAAGTATAAATAACTTTTTTTTTTTTTTTGCAGCATTATAACAACAGTGCAACAAAAAGTCATACCACTTTTTAGAAATGATTATTTTGTGCTATAGATTTCAAAGCAGATGTCCTTCAAACGCTCATCAATGCTAACGTATTTATCTGGTACATATCATTTTCAATCCCATCATACAGGGTGATTGATACGGTAAACTCACTTCCTATCTTCCACTGTTTTAGGTACTGGTTTATTATCTGTGAAGTGTACTTCATCAGCAGAATAAATCGGTTCCTTACAACCCAGTGTAACATCAACAAAGAAATAAATACTGTACCCTCATCTCATTCTCTGTAGCTTTTTATTCCAAGCTGTGCTATGTATGGGTGGGCCGATCTGTCAAGCACATTTCTTAGGGATTGCTGCCATCTGCCAGTGAAAAACAAAACTGCAGAGTATAATACACTACAGCCTTTCTCAACTAATAATTATATATACATTACTTAAAAAATAAACAACTACGTACTGTTTTAAATAGACTGAATATCCCAAACTATCACGTAGTAGGCCTATATTTAAATCAGAAAGTATTTACTGAAAGCACCTTGTGCTCAACTAAGTAATTGAACTAATGCAATTCCTTGTCGAAATGTATTTTGTTTTATCCTTAAGTTCTACATGCAACCATATCTGTCATCTAAGTATTTGATATGCCATCAGTACGGATAACCAGATTATGTTTCATCGGTGCAAATTAAGTGGAACGAAATTATCCTCTTATCTGTCTCAGTGGCTGACTGAGATTTCGGTAAGTAGCATGTGCCACATGTGCCACATCGTCATTGAATCCTGTATTGTATGACCTTATAAATTATAAAGTTATAACCACAACCATGATGTTTTGAAAATGAAAGCTAATTCCAGCACGGTACCGCTACATTTAAAAGATTCATGCAACGTGTTACACTAACTGTTTTGTTCATAACTATGTATGCTCCCACACTGCCTTTTCTGTGCATTTTTAAATGCTGTACAATTTTGAAGAAATTAGCCAAGAAGTAATAACAGAATAAGGGATATCAACCAAGATTTAAAAAAACAACAACACTGGGTTTGTTTTATTAAACAGTGACATTAGTATGTGTGTAAATTATAGTATGATTATATATATATATATATATATATATATATATATATATATATATATATATATATATATATAGTGAACAATTTGTATTGAATGTGGTAGCCAACTGGCAGTATGAGAGGTGATACTGAGGCAGAACATGAGGTTGAAGAACAAGCAGTTTTATTATTCCTTTGGTTACAGTTCACACCGAACAACCAAAAGTTTATGAAAATAAACAAAACAAAAGAAAACCTGCCCGCTAATCTCACTTCTTCAACCCTCTCTATTGCTTGCACGAGCTTTCCTCGTTACAAGGGAAAACGTATTGCTTTAGCAATTGCAGACCAGTCCAGGTTCCATCTAGCTGCTGCTGGTAACTGTAGATCCGGTCTTGGATCACAAAGTCTCACCAGGTAAGTGTCACGTGCTCATTTACTTTTATAATCCACAAGGCTGTCGGGTAATGAAGTTTGTAATCCTTTTTCAGGTGAACAGGTAAGTATTCCAAACAGTATCTCACTTGGTACCAAGAAGATTGCACCCTCTGTGGTCCACACAGGAACAACAGGTGAGGATGCTCCTTTAGCGCCCTCTCACAGTCCTTGTGATTACCACAGCACCTTTGCGTTCTTTCGGGTTCCCTTGTCGCCCTCTGCTGGTGAACACTGTCGCTTGCAGCCTACTGCTTTGCTGGGTCCTGACTGACTTAAATAAAAATAAAACAAACTACCACTGTCTGTGTGGTTTGATTACTTCTTTGGCATTGGAAAACATACAGGTCCTTAAACCAAAGTCCCAGTTCCATAAACAAAAAGACAAGTCTGGGTTTTTATTTTAATGCCAGACTGTCACAGCCATTTCAGGGTCACACAGACAGTAAAAGTTAAATCAAATTCGTGCAACCAGCCCAATACGACCTGGTGAAGCAAGCCATTCTCCGCCGCATGAACATCACGGGGGAAACACACAGGGTACGATTCAGGGAGTACCAGAGATCGCTGGAGACACGCCCCAGGGTAGTCGCGCAGCGTTTGTGTGACCACATGGTGCACTGGCTAAGCCCCGCCCAGAAGACGGGTGAGGCTATTGTCACCGAGCAGTTTTGCCATGTGGTCGGCGCCGAAATCCAGGCATGGATACGGCACCACAATCTCCACACCCTGGAAGCTGCCATGAAACTGGCAGAGGATTTCGAGGACTCCCTGATCTCCGCCAAGACCGCCCAACTCCCCGCTCCCTTACCACGGAGCAGCTGAGCACCGACTCCTCTCCCAGTTTCACCACCACCCGGCACTGGAAAAAGACCTCCTAGACCACCAACCCCAACGGGCAACCTTACCTCCCCATCATGGAGGCCAAGGTTGGCCCCCAACTGGGGTAGATTTGCTGTCCCTGCGCTATTGCCTTATCAGGAACGGGATAGATATGTAACCTCAGCTCCCTCTGCCCCTCCTATTTGTTTCAGGTGCCAACAGCCAGGACACCTCGCCAAGTCATGCCCATCGGCAATGGAGTGTGACATGCAGTCATGTTATTTGGCATCAGAAGCGGGTAAGCGATGGGGAAATGGTCGGGAGGGGCCTTGTGTTTTTGATATGGTTATACGAATGTGAAAACCCATGCATTAGTGGACACAGGGTGTGAGCAGACCTTAATTGGGCGGTGTGTTATGGCAGCCACATGGTCAGGTGGCTATCTCTTGTATCCATGGAGACACGACAACATAACCTGTACTAAAACTATATTTATTGGTGGGACCGATCAAACATCACCTGATAGTAGGGGTGGCGGAAAAGCTACCACACCCAGTAATTCTGGGCCAGGACTGGCCAAACTATAAGCAATTGGTGAAATTAATGGCAGCCCCGGTCACACATATAAACATGGCAGAAAATGAGAAAGGGGAACCAATTGGTGAGATTTTCCCATTTATAACTGGTTTGTATTCCCCCACTTTTCATCCTAGAAAAACAAAAAAAGAGATACAGATCGAAAAATGGGAGTGAGCAACAATGAGATGAGGCTGGGGTCTGGTGGGAGAATGCTCTGATGGTAACAAACGCCAAACAAAGGGGGTTGGTATGCAGTGTGACCTAGCGGGCGAGGTTACTGGGCCATCCAGGGCAGAGGCTACTCCAACCCCTCTCAATATACCGGATATGTGGGACCAAATCGAGGACCTAGTGTGGGAACAGAAAAACAATTCCACACTGGTGCACACTTGGGGGCAGGTCCGGTCTATTGAAGGTAAGGATGTTGAAGGCGCTGGGTGGCTAGTATATCCACATTTCATTATATTGGGCAATTGTTATATAGGGTGAACCCTGCCATAGGCACAGGCAGCCTGTAACACAATTAATGATTCCCCAGTCTTATTGGTCCGAGGTCATGAGGCTGGCGCATGACATCCCTTTTTCGGGACATCCCCCCAGATTTTTTTGGCATTTCTACATGAATCATAGGAATGGACCTGGAAGAGGCCATTTAGACGGAATTCTGTCTACAGACTGAGCACTTTCACCCATGCTGTATGTTTGTGCAAATGGGTTTTGAGGTTTAACTCGCTTTAATTAATTAATTAATTATTGGATACTGCACCGCATTTTGTGTTTTGATAGTTGCAGAGTAGTACAAATTTAAATTTAAAAAAAACACTATGTTACATCTTTTGGAGGTATTGTTATTTTGATAGTTATTTTTATAAAGTTTTGAGATTGAATATTTCAGTCCAGGTTTGATAGCACTTATGAGATCCTAAAACTAATCTTCACAACTAATATTTAAATCCAAAATAAATAGAATTCCAAAACAAACAAAAAATAAATACAAATAAAAATCAGTGTTAAAAAAAATAAAAATAAGTATTTTCATTGTTTGTTTTTTTAATTTCTAAATGCTGTGTGTTTACAATTACCAAAATTATAGATTGAACAGCAAAGTCTAAACCTAAGAACCTTTTAATTTCTAGGGACTAGCAGCCACTGGCCTTAAAAAAAACATCCTGCCTCGCATGCTACTATTTTCTACTTTCATAAGCTGGCATCTCTGCTGCGATAATGCACACAACACAAATAAAAACATGTATTAAATTAAGTTATTTACTTATTTTTAATAAATAAATAAACATACCAAATTTAGACACACACCCCTGCACTGGAAAAATCAACAGAGCAGGGGTATGCACAACACAAGACAAAACCATCTACACTGCAGGGGCAAACACACATACAAGACTAACACAAATGCAAGACAAAGACTTTTATTTTTAATTTTTCTCTCTTCCTTCCCTGCAGTTCCTTTAAGGCCAAAGGGAAGAGAAAAAAAAATCAAAATAACTAAAAGGAAGAAAAGGGAAGAGAAACAGACAGAACAAACCAACACACAGACTGTGTACTCTCACTCCCCCACACTAAAGCACATGGCCTGTCTTGTTTGCCAGCCCCTCCCCCACTCTGCACACAGCAGAAATGGGGGTTTAAAAACTAATTTGATTTATTAATAAAAAATAAAAACAGTTTGGTGTATAAAAATAAAATATATAAAAGCAAAAATAAAATACCTTTTCATGTAAAATATAAATATAAATAAAATAACTGTTAAAAAATAAGACAAAAATAAAACAAAGTAAATCCCTCCTGCGCTTAGTAGTAGTTGGATGGCGTACAGAGCATGATCGGGTTCATCCCCTATGAGCACAGTATGTGCGTATCGTCAATTCAGCAGTTTTGAAATTGATGTAAGATTATCACAGTAATCATCAATCACAAAACATATATATATGTTTTAATATAACTTTTTGTCTGCCACACGTCTGTCTTAAAATATTTCGGGGTGTTTGTGTGGTTATATGTTTACAGAGCTCTAAGACACTACAAACCGTAAAAGACAACAAAACCTGTTATAATATAGTAGTACAGTAGTGTAATTATTATAAGTGGTAAATGTGGGTAAGTAGCGTAGCCTCTATCGATTTACTACCAGTATTAAAAAAATGTACTGTACTAAATATTTTGACATTTTTATATCATTAACCTAAAGTGTTGGTATTTTAGCTCAGTTCATAGGCTATAAGGATCAGAATTGCTGAAGCTATGGTTCTGTAGGAAAACTTGTATCTATTATATATGTACGTGTTAGGTTTATAATAAATATATATGCAGTCAAAAATCTTTAACAAATTATACACAGCAAATAGTACCCAGCGTTTTCTTATAGAATGTTTTTATTTTGTTGTATTGTTTTTGTATTTGTGTAATGCTATCTTGTTTTTTTTTTCCCTGTATTTTTTTTTTTTAATAAAAAAATGTTGGTGGCAAAATGAGGCAGGCTGCACTTGCAAGTGCTTCAACACAACCTAAAAAGTTAGTGGAAACCCAGTTTAAGAAATTTGTACGATATAAGCAGTCACGCAAGGCCAAATTGGAACTCAGACAGGAATATTTAAATATATCTTTCCATATTTTAATATTAATTAGGTTATTTGCATTTGGAAGGAGAATTTCTCAGGCTAAAAGAAAACTACATGGAAACCCAGACTACCCGAAAGTACTAACAAAATAGCGTGGGGGAAAAGGTGAGACTTATTTTTGTTTTTCAATGGCAACTGCCCCTATGATTATGGAATTTGTCAGGAATACAAAATGATTTTGTTATGATCACCATAAAAATCTTGTGTCATTCATAATTGAATCTGAATTGCTATCACTTATTATAAAGGGTTACTGTAAATTCAATATATCATTGTTTAAAAGATAAAAGCAAAGTGATATTATTGCAGCATGAATTCCATAACTGTGCATTGGCCCAGCTTGGCTTGGTTTGATGATGATTCACTGGCCAATAGCCTTGTTGAGACTGTGAAGTTTATTACTAACATCTGCTGTGTCTTCTCTACCCAACCCCATGGTGTGCTATTCTGTTCTGACACTGTGGATATTGTCAGGAGTTAAAAGTAGCTCTCAGGAGACCAGGCTTTTCTGAATCTCTCATGGTGAAAGTTCCCAGGAGAAGCTCTTGACAATCTAACAGGCTGACAGAAACACAAGGCGGGATGACAGCTAGAGACGCCTATGTCCATTAGGAGGCTTGGTCTCTATTTCTAATACCAGAGGGTTTTTAACTACTAGCCAAATAAAGTATGGCAGTCAGTAAAGATCTTAAGGCTTGTTAGCCATATCTGAAAAATGATGGATATTTTATGGATACCCAGTTATAAATAAAAGTGTTATTCATTTGTCATATTTGTTTATTTGTCTGTTTTAGCAGAAAATACAGTTATGTTTCTGTCAGTCTTCTTTTCTAGTACATAAAATTAAATCTTGACTTTAATGTTACAAATATTGTGTTAATTAAAGATATTCCTGAGATACCAGTACAGCATATCTTAAATTACAGAATGCAAATGTTAAAGGTTTCTGTGTGGCAATAACTTCCTTTGCATCGTGGGAACAGACCATGGCAGACAATGATGGAATTGACAATGGTGCATACAAAGACACCTTTGGGAGAAACTATATCTCACAGCATGTTGGGAAAAGTGAGAAATAGTAGCAGATGCTGTCAGGACTTTAAGCAACAGATGCCTCCTGGCTAGTGTTCAGGCAGCACCAGCAGAACACACATTTGTGTGCAGGGTAAAAGGGAACATTTTAAGGGGACAAGGAGGGTAGCACACACAAATATTGAAGAGGAATTAAAAACAACAGATGGTGGAAGCAGAATTTGATGAGAGCAGGGTCAGGTATTTCTGTACATTTGTTTGCAGCAATAATTATTCCTCCTTTGAGGATTAAGAGAAAGTTTAATATGGTAATGTTCTAAGAGGCCATTCTTTAGTTCATTTATAATGTGTATAATAACTAATTAATTGTTTAGCTTGCGTAATCCTGATGTAATGATACATCCTATGTAACTGATATTTGTGGAGTCATGTATGCATTTTAAATTAAATATTTTTTTTAAATTAGCAACTTAAAAGTAGCAATATACTGTATATATATATATATATATATATATATATATATATATATATATATATATATATATATATATATATATAGGTTTAACTGCAGTGTTTAAAAATTAAAATAAAGAAAGGTGTTTTTGGAAGTGCACAAAAGGTTTAAATGATAAAAACAAAAAAATCGCTTGTGTCTCTCTTGCCGTTCCTCTCAAACTCTTGAGCAAGCTGTCCACCACCAGCTGGCATCCTTCCTCATCGAGCACTCTCTGCTTGACCCACTTCAATCTGGGTTCCATCCTGCACATTCCATGGAAACCACCCTCCTCTCTGTAACTGAGTCTCTTCGGGCTGCCTCCTTCTCCTCCATTCTAATTCTCTTTGACCTCTGCCCTTGACACTGTCGATCATGCTATTCTCCTCTCCTCCCGACCTGTGAATCTCAGGCACTGCTCTTGTCTGGTTTTCTTCCTGTCTCTCTAACCATTCCTTTCATTTTCCTGCCGTGGCTCTCTCTTCTCCTCACCCCCTCTCTACAGGTGTACCTCAAGGATCTATCCTGGGACCCCTCCTCTTCTCATCTCTTTTAGCTTATCCTACCACCTTTAAGCTGATGATGCCCAGATCTTCCTCTCCTTTCCATCTTTGACTCCCACATCCCACATCTCCGCTATCTCAACTTGGACGCACTCTCACCACCTCAAACTCAAACTCTCTAAATCTGGCCTCCTCTACTTTCCTTCTGCTTCCTCTCCCTCCTCTGACCATCTCGGTATCCTGTGACCATCACTCTTTCTCCTTCTGCTAAAAACCTAGGTGTTCTTGACCTCTCCCTTTCCTTCTCTCAACACATCTATTCCCTGACACGCACTTGCTTTGCACCCTCTTCAGGCTACCTATCTTTGCTCGCATTCAATTCAAGACCCTTGTTCTTGCCTACTGCTCCTTTTACCACACTTCCCTCTGCTACCTCCAATCCCTCATGTCTCCCTACACCCTCTCGTCCTCTCCACTCCTCCTCTACTGGCCGACTGGTCATGCCTTCCTTCCACTTTCCATCCTCCCGTGCCCGCTCCTTCTCTTCCCTAGCCCCTCTGTGGTGGAACCAGCTACTGGAGAACAGCTCTGTCTCTCACCACCTTCCGCCGCCTCCTCAAGACTCACCTGCTTAGACTGCACTTGTAGATCTCTTGTGGTGCGTTTACACTGCCCATTTTTAGGACAGCTTTGGGCCATCTGAGGTCTTTTTTCTGCAGTGTAAACGCACACGGCCTACTCTTAGCTGTCCTAAAAACAGCCAACTAAAGACGTGGCTCAGCGCCAGCTTAGGTCCGTCTGAAAGGCCGTGTAAACTCACCAGACTTTAGGACGGCTCACGCACGACGTGAGGGCCGCTCGGCTCCTCCCCCACAGAATCTAAACAGGAAGAAGCTGCAGTGCCGTTGCAGTGTCACAAAAAGAGAAAAACGACTTGAGACACAAGACTTGAGAAACAAATGTTGTTGTTTTTTTTGACATCCACGGCGTGAACTGGGGAGAGCAAGAAAGCAGCGCTGTCATAGCATTGTGGGGCGAAACTCAAATCCATAGTGCACTCTAAGCGGAAACACAAAATAAATACATATACCGAGAAATAGCGGTAGGTCTAGTGAAAGATCTGTGCAACCCCCTCTCTGCACTTTTTGATTGTAGTTTATCTGTTACACACTTGCGTTTTACATGTTATGTTCTAAGTTTTAAATAAAAATTGTTCTAATAACTTGCGGTCCCTGTCATTTCATTTTTTAAAAATTACAACCAATTTAGATACTGTACTTATATAACAAATTATTATTATTATTATTATTATTATTATTATTATTATTATTATTATTATTATTATTATTATTATTATTAATTTGCAGTAGTATTATTTGTAACAAGGCTAATTTGAAAAAATAAAATTTGTTAACTGCAATTGTATACAGTAAATGTTTTTACTCCTATATTCCTGTGGCTACTTAGCCTATTTTAACTGAAAATAAAGGACTTAAGCATCATACAATTATATATATATATACAAGGTGAGATAATACTTGAGATAATAATTTGTTATCCTTCACATAACATTTACCCCCACAAACTGATGCTCTGAATAATGTGTATAAATATGTCCAAACAATACACATAAACCCAGTAATTGTGATAACTAAATAAAATATATTAATATACGGCCCTATATCTTACATGCAATTATTTTATTCTGTATAATACTCAAGGGTAGATGTACTAAAGTGTTGCGGCTGTCGCAATAGTCGCAAACCAGTTGCAAACGGAAGTCTAGGGTGAAATGTAGTAAACATGCGCAATGCTGTTAGTGACTTTTTAGGGAATGCTTTGCGGCAGCAGTTTTTCTTTGTGATTCAGCCTGATGAATATGTAATTATGGTCGTTCCTGCATTAATTCGCAAAAGAAGATGAAGGTTCTCAAATATTATAATGTACTAAAGCTGACAGCAATTGCGACACTTACAATTGCATCAATTTGTTAAGAACTTTTGAATGTATGTTTTAAACAGCAGGGTGTACTTACAAGCCATGAAAACACATTTCTAGGATAGTTCTGGTTTACCCAACGTGTTGAGAGCAATAGACTGCACACGTGTGCCACTAACCCCTCTAGCTCATTCTGAACATATGTATTGGAATAGGAAACACACCTATTCGATTAATGTACAGGTGGTTTGTAATTGTGCACAATTTAGCACTCCACCACTGACTAACTTAAATAAACTGACAGTATACATTTGGCTTATAGGCTACTCATGA
Source organism: Acipenser oxyrinchus oxyrinchus (assembly GCA_030684275.1). Taxonomy (NCBI): domain Eukaryota; kingdom Metazoa; phylum Chordata; class Actinopteri; order Acipenseriformes; family Acipenseridae; genus Acipenser; species Acipenser oxyrinchus. The sequence goes on from CM060251.1 coordinate 30,490,548, forward strand.
TAATATGAATTAGTGGTATAATGCAAAATGTGTTGCTGGTCCCTTGAAATTCATAACGAGAATTGACTGTCCTCCTGTAAGTATCATAACTCGTCAATGCGGCACCATGATCTGTTTTGTGTTGTCTAGGCTACTAAGTAGGCCAAGTTAATAATAATAATAATAATAATAATAATAATAATAATAATAATAATAATAATTTAAAAATGCTAAAACCATTTAGTTTCAATTTTAAATCATCTATTATTCGCATTGTACATCAATGTGTACAATGCAGCAGCATGATTTATTCGGTGTTACCAGTAGCCTACAGGCTACAGTAAAAAGGAAGTGCACTAGGTATTCATACTGTACAGATTTATATATTTTTATAATGTACCCAAAACACATTTCAGTGCAATAATTTATACATTTAAAATAAATTGAGCACTATTGTATGTATGTGTGATTTTATTGTATGTTGGACAAACATATCAGGTTTAGTGCTGGGCTACTGTATGATTATGAAACGCTTTTTGACCGAAACACATTTTTTATTTGGGAGTGAAGGTGGGGGCCCCACTATAGAGTCTGATGGGATTAAACTGCCTTTCATTATTTATTCAGTGCAATGTTAGAGATCTCGCTAAGATGACTCAACAAATATTTAAATTAATATATTGTGGCTCTCTTTATTAACATATTTTCTCCTCGTACATATGACAAAATGTATACTTTGCGAATTGTTGCAACATAAATACACATTGTGGTATGTTTGCGCTGTGACTGGCCCATCTTAGCACATCTACCCCTGAGTGGTTCCTTAAATCAATTAGATGTCTACTATAAATCAATTTTAATGTGTAAAGAATGTTGTACATAATAGGATCATTCAATTTTTTATTGTTGTTTTTCAACATGCATTAAACAATAGATACATAGATAGATATGTTATCATTATCCTTAGCTTATACTGTTTGTTTGCAGTGTACAACAGGAGCATTCATATAATATGGTTATGGGTTGAAAGATATGTAGATTTCTTTGTCTAGTGCGACTTGCAGATCTTTTGCCAGGAACACTCTAGGGTTCTTCTCATCGGCTCCAAACCTCCGGGAATGAGAGACTGGTATAGACACTGTGGCTGCTTTATGTCCCAATGGCCAGATGGCTAGCACTCACATTAATATGATATCCAACATTGCTATGCTTCTGCCCTGGAAACTGCAGTTCTGTACTGGCATCTCACACTGATATGACAGACGTACCAGGCCGGCTCTCTCTTCTGAAAACTGTGGAAATAACCAGACACACAGTTTTGATACAAAGTGAATATGAATAGCGAAAAAAATGCACCCCACCCATAAAAGGCTCACAAGGCAATGCAAAGAGTTACAGCCACGGGGAAATGCTTACTTGCATGAAATATTTTAGTAGTTGTTAAGAAACGTGTGGAGGACAAAAATTGATTTTTAACCTAAATCTGGCAACATGCAGTAAATCACACTTTGTATCAATTGCTAATATAGACAATATTAGTAAATATTTTACTTCTACACCATCAGCGCATTCTCATTATGTCAAATAAGAAATGGATATGTTTGTAGATTGTTCCTTCTAAAGTCAAAGGCTAGGCTATAAACCCCACAAAGAAAACACACTGATAATGCCACAAATTACAGTAGTTTATTTTTCACCATTCAGGAGTATTTTACACATAAGTTAAAATAATCTTTCCAAAGCTGAGTGAAAGTAATAACTATAGCTTTTTGAATCAAGGTATCTTACAATAAATACAGTTCCCAGGTCCATTTTATCATTAATTGACTTACTAACAAGTTGCACTTGACAGTATCAAGGGTCTCAAAATGAAACACAATAGAAAGTTCAATACATTTTTTAATACATGGCATGTAATATGTTAATAATGGCAACCTCACTGGTATATGTTGCACAACAACAATATGAATGTTTTATTTATTTATTTTCTGGCCAGGAATAAATTTGCAAAAAATAATAAATAAATAACATTTATATGTGTGAGGAATGTTCATTAATTGCACTCTATCCATCAAAAAAGCTCTTACAGCTTAGCTTCTGTTATACAAATATTCAGATTTCATTTTTCTTGATGAAGATTACTGTTGGCTTTCAATCTTATGAGAAAGGGGTGTGTGGTTATAGTAAAATGTGTGTGTGTGCATGTGAGTGAATGCGTGTGTGTGTGTTGTGTGTGTGTGTGCGTGTAAGTGAATGTGTGTGTGCATGTGAGTGAATGTGAATGCGTGTGTGTGTGTTGTGTGTGTGTGTGCGTGTAAGTGAATGTGTGTGTGCATGTGAGTGAATGTGAATGCGTGTGTGTGCGTGTGTGTGTGTGTGCGTGTAAGTGAATGTGAATGTGTGTGCGTGTGTGTGTGCATGTGAGTGAATGTGTGTGTGTGTGTGTTGTGTGTGTGTGTGCGTGTAAGTGAATGTGAATGTGTGTGTGCATGTGAGTGAATGTGAATGCGTGTGTGTGCGTGTAAGTTAATGTGAATGCGTGTCTGTTGTCTGTGGGTGCGTTGTAAAACGGTTCCAATTATCAAGTATCAGTGGCTTCATTTACCCCCTGGCTTTTTGATCAGCACGTCTATTACTGGAGACAATGCCAGGAGAGCAGATGCATATCTACAAGCAGTGGACGATGAAACAGAAAGAGGAATGTCCCATATTTTATCCAATTAAAATGTCTAATTAATAGAGAGGGGAAAAACAGCCACCTGAAACAACCATCAGAAGATGTGGGGGCTTCTGAGGGGCTAGGGTTCAATTCAATGTGCAATTTGGAAAATGCAACCGTCATTAAGCGATGATATTTCTGTGATGGCTAATGTACAAAAAGGCATTCAGCCAACAAACTACAAGAGAGCTATATTTGTCTTTCCAAGTTTGTTAGTTAAATAAATAAATGTCCTGAATTAATAAGCAATGTGTAAAGGTTTAGTTATTTTACTTTATAGAAAAAAAGCTGTCACAGTTATGTTTTTCATTTATTTGGTCAAAAATAGAAAGAATAGTGGTGCCATAATTCAAATGTAATCCTAAAATGATTTTACTGTGTAACTGATGCTTTTTGGTATACAAGGTCTGGAGTACATACAGCATGTACACACTTAGGGTACACTTTAGAGTTCTGCTTATTTCTAGAGAACTGATTGTCCAATTGTGACAAACCTTGCTAAAGACTTTTTTGGCACTGGTTATATAAAGTCATAATTTTGGATTTATTGAGACGGTTTGTCTGTCTTTCTGTATGTCAGATTAGAAATTTCTAAATATACAGAGACCCGCTTGTACAATTTACATGAAATCTGACTCTCTTAACACAAATTATTGTGTATCATAATATAGGGGTATCTGGAGGATGTCTGTCTATTGGTCCGACTTTCTGTCTGTATGTCACTCTTACATTTTGAAATATAGATAAAGAACTTGCTAAGGACCTTCTTAAGTACATATTAATAACTGTATCATAATCAGGCAGACTGTCTCTGTCTGTATGTTACTATACATTTTTGCCTACAGTATATTTTAGGAACAGCTTATCTTTATGACTGTCCATATTATTCTACAGGCAAGATATGTTTTCTATCTTTTATTTCTTTCTTTATTTGAATATACGCAAAGAACCACAAACAGGCATATAGCTATGTAACTCAGCTTGGCATTGAATCCTAACAGCTATATTGGCAATACCCCAACCCTAAGTTTGATGTTGGCAGACATTTCACAATATTTATCTAAACATTGGTGTAAATAATGAATACCAAAGTGACCCTGTAACAGGGCGAGATCTGTGCTGGCTCTCTGATGCATGCACGATCCTGCAGGAGGAGATCGGGAGCCCTTTAGGGTCCCCCTGTCAATCATGGCAGTGACATGGAGAGGTTGGGTGAGGGTTGGTGTCTCTCTCTCTCTCTCTCGGTCGGGAGGCGGGCTTTGAGGGGTGCTTGACCTATAAAGATAATGCTCTGCTATTCCTCAGGTCAGCCCATCTAGGAAGAATGACAGCGGAGCTCTGGTCAACAACTCAACACAGACCATAATAAACCGCCAGCATCTGGAGCAAAGGAAACAGACAGGCAAGCCAGGCTGAAGAAGACAGCCTGAATGGAAATTATTATTATTATTATTATTATTATTATTATTATTATTATTATTATTATTATTTACTGCTAGCGATGGCCCTAAGGGGGACGTAAGTAGTAAGTAGCATAGAAACCCTGGCCAACCCAACAGTATATATAGAAATGGAATAGCAGGCTGCAGGCTGAAGACCTCAGCCGTACAACTAGCGATGGTGGGGGACGCTGCAAAAGCAGCAACTTTTATTTGTAATTTTGGGTCATTGAGTAATTTAATCTCCAATTTAAACACTATGGGCCTGATTTTCCAAAGTTGGTAAATTACTCAGAGTAAGGGTTTTAATAACCTACGTTGAAAGTTCTGTATGTTATTTACGTTAAAATTTACCATTCATAGTAGTGGCACTTTACTGCCCTGCTCCGTAATTAATAATATTTTATGTGCACGCAAAACAGTTACGTTATATTTTTAAATTGTCACTATGAATTATGGGATTGATGTTTCCACACTGAAATGCTATACGTGAATGTAAAAAGGAGCAGAACAACACTTCACAATTAAAAATAAGTAAAAATGAAAACAAAAATTCCCAGGAAGCGCAGAAGTGTATAGAGCTTGAAGATAACTTTCCCGAGCTCACTGAAATTGATTAAGCAAGAAAATTTGAAAAAAAGAGGAAAGACCGGAGTGAAAAGATTTGAGAAATGTTTTTTGTAAGGCACCAATGTTGGCTAATTGGCAAAAAATGCATGTGTTGTTGGGGTTCCTGATTAGCGCATCCAGTAAAGGCACTCCGCGTGGAGTGCAGGATGCACCCTATAGCCTGGAGATCGCAGGTTCGAATCCAAGCTATGTCACTGCCGACCTAGGGGGCAGCGCACAATTGACAGAGCGCTGCCCGGGTAGGGAGAGCTTAGGTCGGCAGGGGAATCCACGGTTCACCGTGCACCAGCGACCCCTGTGGCCGATAGGGCGCCTGTGGTTCTGCAGTGGAGCCATTCAGATATGTGTTGTCTTCCAACACTATAGGTCTGGTGGCCTCACTGTGGATCCGCAGTGCGGAAAATGACAGATTGGCAGGAACACATTTCGGAGGACACGTGTTCCAGCCTCCATTTCCTGAGTCACCAGGGGGTTGCAACGGTGAACCAGGATACAAATAACAATTGGGCATTCCAAATTGGGGAGAAAATTGGTGACGACTAAATTTTAAAATAAATAAATAAATAAAATAAAAATGTATGTATTGTAATTTAAAGAAAAATGACCAGTACATGACACATGCATCTGGGTTGTTTGTGTCTGTTTTATTTGTGCACATCTGATGACAAGTGCTTTTTATGAAAATACATGTTCCATTATTTCTGTCTGATTTGTGTGGCTTGTATGAGTGGCTGATCTCTGGTAGGCTGAACATCTGGGTCCTCCAAAGCTGTTATTTGTCTTCTGTTCCTCTGCAAAATGTGTAAGACATTTCTAATTTTTGCTGTATTGTGCATGTACTGTAGACTTCTGTTCTCTTTTTTTAGGCAACCAAAGCGATTGTTAAGCATACCAAAGATACTATGTTCTATTTTGCTTCCTGTTTTTCTATGTGCCTTGTTATATCTTTCCTCAGCTCTTGTTATAGGACCAGTCACTGCAGTCAGAAGCCACTTCTTTAAAGGATAGCCACTGTCATCTGCAACAGATAACATACAACACATTGCATTGTTAAGTTTCAGATACATAATTATAAGTAATTAAATATAACACCTGTGCACTGCAAACCACATTGCCACACGTGGTGTGGGAGTAGGATGGACCACACAACATTATCCACGCTGCTGGAGGCGCTGGACCAAAGACAGGATACAGAGGAGAGAAGGAGAGAGAAGAGGTACACAACGCTGATCTAAAGAGTGGGGATTGCGGTACAGCCAAGTGCACCGACAGGACACGTGATGAGGGCACCGAAAATGACAGCGGAAGATGACCCGGAAGCATACATGGTCGCGTTTGAGTGGCATTCTACCACCGCGTTATGGCCTTGGGAGTTCTGGGCAAGCCAGTTAGGACCCTGCCTGATCAGGGAAGCCCAGGCAGCTTACCAGGACATGACAGACACCGACGCCTCCCAGTACGACCTAGTAAATCTGGACATTCTCCGCCAATTAAACATCACGGGGGAAATGGGTAAGAGATGGGGAAATGGTCGGAAGGGGCCTTGTATTGTTGATGTGGCTTTAAGGAAAGTGAAACACCATGCATTAGTGGACACAGGGTGCCAGCAGACATTCATTTGGACAGCTTTCTTGGGCAGTGTGTCATGGCAGCCACAAGGTCAGGTGGCTATCTCCTGTATCCATGGAGACACGGCGACATACCCCATTCTAAAAATGTATTTATCGGTGGGACTGATAAAACGGCACCTGGTAGTAGGGGTGGCGGAAAGGCTACCGCACCCGAAAATTCTGGGCTGAGACTAGCCAAATTATAAAGAATTGGTGTTAATGGCAGCCCCGGCCACACACGTAAACATGGCGGAAACAAGGAAAGGGGAAATGATTGGTGATATTTTCCCCTTACAAGCTGAATTGTTTTCCCCCATTTTTTGTCCTAGAAAAACAAAAAAAGAGAGATGGATAGAGAAATGGGAGGGAGTATCAATGAGATTAAGTTGGGGTCTGGTGGGAGAAAGCTCAGGTATCAGACGCCCATCAAAGGGAGTTGGTACGCAGTGTGACAGAGAGAGCAAGGTTATTGGGCCATCCAGGACAGATGTTACTCTGGCCCCTCTCAATATACCAGACATGTGAGACCGACCCCACACTGGTGCACGCTTGGGGACAGGTCCGGTCTATTGATGGTAAGGATGTCAAGGCGCTGGCAAGTTAGTATATCCACATTTTATTATCAAGGAGCAATTATTATATAGGGTGAACCTTGCCACGGGCACAGGACAGCCTGTAACACAATTGATGGTTCCCCCCGTCTTATCGGCCGGAGGCCATGCCGCCGATGCATGACATCCCTTTTGCAGGACACTTGGGAGCCAATAAAAGTAAAGAACGCATATTGGCCTGATTTTACTTCATAAGGAAGTGTTGAAATATGTAGCCACATTCCCAGACTGCCAGCAAGTAGCACCAGGTCAAGTGCACCCCGCCCCTTTGGTCCCTCTGCCAATAATTTCCACTCCCTTTGAACACATTGCAATGGACATTGTAGGCCCTTTGCTACCTTCTGATTCCGGATATACGCATTTATTAGTAGTGGTAGTTTATGCAGCGAGATACCCGGAGGCAGTTCCATTGAGGTCCACCAGTGCAACTGCAATAGCCAAAGATAGTAGGGATCCCCAAAGAGATATTAACTGATCATGGAACTAACTTCCTGTCTTAAACGTTGCAGCAAGTGTACAAAATATTAAAAATACGTCCTATCAGGACATCTGTTTATCATCCACAGATGGATGGTTTGGTGGAATGTTTAATGTTTTAATCAGACCCTAAAGCAGATGCTGAGATGGTTTGTGAACCAAGCGCAAAAACATTGGGCAATGCTTCTTCCCTACCTCCTTTTTGCCGTAAGAGAGGTGCCACAGAGTTTGACAGGGTTCTCCCCTTTCAAGCTGTTGTACGGCCGACAGCCTCGCAGTATACTTGATCTGTTGAGACAGGGGTGGGAAGAGCACAAAGGCTCATCCAAAAATGTAGTGCAGCATGTGCTCCTACTCCGAGATCACCTGGATTTGGTCGTTGCTCCTTCCCACGTCTGAATCAAAACTGTGCTAAATGGCAGGGGCCATATGAGGTGATTCGGGCTTATGAAATTAAGCAGCCTGATCGCCATAATGAACGTGAAATTTATCATATCAATTTATTGAAGCCCTGGCAGGCAAGGGAGGCCTTATTTATAGCCTTAGGCACAGTAGAGGATGATTTAGCCCTGTATCGAGGCTCCTATCACCAGTGACATTCCAATGGGGGAACAGTTACTTCCAGATCAGACAAAAGAACTGCGTAAGTTAATTGAGGATTTCAATTATGTTTTTTCTGACTTGCCCGGTAGAACTAACCTTGTTGAATATGCTGACATTCTCCTGACCATTTAATTAAATTTGGTGCACACTTTCTAGTGAGGTTTACTAAGGGATTGACCACTGTGGCATACTCGGGAATGAATCTTCAGTAATAACCGGCCAACCCCAATAAAGACCTCACCTGGGACTTGGTTTTGGGGATTGCCGCGTTCATCAAAGCCTGGACTTTGGTGACTACGGGTTTCACCTGTCCATTTCCTATAATAAATCCCAAATATTGAGTCTCCACAAATATTGAGTCGAAATATTGAGTTTGAAAACAGACAGCAAGTACAGTTGTCCCGTTTACTCATTTTTCTTTCAGAATTGAAATACAGATACATGTTTGCACAATGCAGATATTCAGCTATGAAAACTCAGCAACTTACAATGATAAACAGACTGTGATCTCAGGTCTCTTCCCCCCAGTGCGGAACACTTACTGTAACAAAACAAGTAATGTCTTTAGTAATTACATACAATCTATACAAACAGCTTAATCTGAATCTGATTTTACAGAACTTGTGGCAAAATATTTTCGTAGCATCCCACCGTTTTGTGAGAATTTTATAACTGTGACGCTACAGTCAGAACCTACTTCCTTCGACTGTTTGAACAAATGCCACCTTTCAGAACACTGTTTGTGGTGCCAGATTACAAATGTTTCTGAAGTTAGGCATAACTTGTTTTAAAGTACAAGCTAGTGCTATATTAAACTTCTTTTATTTGGCCACCTTATGTTGGAAAAAAAACCAATATCAAATATATATGTAGCATCCCTGAGTGGTTTCAAGGTATGTTTTGTGTTATAAATTATTATACAGTACAAGTTCTCAAAAAGATGCAAGAGAATAAATCCGGTTTACAGCTTTTATTTGTGTCCGTCAGTCCGACTATTTTTCAAACTCAACACAATGAATGAAACTTAGTATACAGACTCACTAGTAACAAAGTAATAAAAAAAATAAAGACTTAATTATATATATGCCAAGACGCATGAAAGCTGTGCTTGAAAATCAGGGTTATTCCACCAAATATTGGTTTCTGAACTCTTCCTAAGTTAAAACATTAGTATTGTGTTGTTTAAAAATGAATATGAACTTATTTTCTTTGCATTATTCGAGGTCTGACCACACTGCATCTTTTTTGTTATTTTGACCAGTTGTCATTTTCTGCAAATAAATGCTCCAAATGACAATATTTTTATTTGGAATTTGGGAGAAATGTTGTCACTAGTTTATAGAATAAAACAAAAATGTTCATTTTACCCAAACACATACCTATAAATAGTAAAACCAGAGAAACTGATAATTTTGCAGTGGTCTCTTAATTTTTTCCAGAGCTGTATATATATATATATATATATATATATATATATATATATATATATATATATATATATATATATAATGTGTGTGTATCTTACTGTACATCATTGAGTTCAATAAATGCAGGGGGAAAAGTGTGGAATAGCCTCCCCAAACGAAAGACTCACATGCTGCCTATGACCGCCATGCTTAGTAAATTGTCATTCACAATGCAGTGCCTTTAGGATTCTGTTCACCATGAAGGATTTTTTTAAAGGACAAGAATCATCAATCCAGCTTGAATGTAAACCCATTTAAGTGTATATTTTTTATGAAAAAATCAGCTATACAATTAAGCATGGAAATAATAATAATAATAATAATAATAATAATAATAATAATAATAATAATAATAATAATAATAATAAAATGAATAATCCGCCATTGACATACATTGATATGCAGCGCCTTTTTACCGCCAATATAGCGGCGGAAGAAAATGTGACGTCACATGAAAAACCGCAATAAAGTATTTGTAACAGGGCAGGAGAGAAGTCCCTGTTTATAGTTTGTATTTGTTTTGTATTATTATGATTTATTTTATTTATAAATATGACAGCAAAGCTGTGTGAAGCTGTGTGTTAATTTATTGTGTGGGGGGATATGTGGCAGGGCAGAAGAAAAGCCCCATGTGTTAATTTATTGTTTGGCAGCATGGCACAAAACCTCATGCAGAAGGTGACCATCTCCCGATTTAATTAAGTGATTAATTTGTTATATATATATATATATATATATATATATATATATATATATATATATATATATATATATATATAACACCAATATATAAGCCTGCAGCTCTCTCTGTTCCAGGTGGGAGTCCAGGAAGGAGGAACTTGTGCAAGAGAGCGAGCGGAGGAGGATTAAAAACAAAACCAAAAGCAAAAAGTAAAGTAAACAAATGCTAATAGTGCTGGGAAGCACCAGCACGGTACTTGTTTTGTGTTCGAGACTTGTTTTTGTTTGCCTTTTTATTTTCGCTCTGTGAGCAATTGCTTATGTTCAACCATTTTATTTATTTTTGTGTTAAAATAAAAATAGCGCCATGAGTGCTTTGCACCCGAGTACTGCTTCTGGCCAAATGTCACCAACCTCAGCTGTCCTGTTACAGTATTGTAATATCATTTAAAAATAAACATGATATTACAGTAGTGTAACACATGATAACTGTTGACTGAAAAATAAGAAACAAATAAAGGCACTTTGAAAGAGTCTTATAACTGCTGTATGTGAAGCCTAATGTAGATTCAATATTGCTCATACTGTAGTACAGAAAATATGAAACCAATATTTGTATTGGTGTTGTTGCCAGTAATTTTAAAATTGAAAGTGAATTCTTAAAAAATGCAAGCCTGTCCAGAAATACAGTATAGAAAGACCACTAATGAGTTTAATCTGTGAGCATGTACTGACTTGCCTCCTCTAACGGAGCTTGGTCAAATCTAGCTTTTGAGAGGTTAAATTATTAACATTTAAAATACAGTACAGAGTAAAATATATTGATGCACGTCTGTTGAAGTACAGTACTCTAATTATCAATTAAAATGCTATACACTATAAAATATTAGAAATACAATTTATATTGAAACACTTTGTAAACATTTATTTTCATAATATTGATAAAAATCGATGTTTAAGTGTGTAAAGTGCTTAGGGGTACTATTACTGCCTTGCATGGATTTGAAATGGCTTTTATCATACTTTGGCAATGCAGGTTAATAGTAAGGGAAGTTTTACATTTTGCATTCTTCAAGTGTAACATTTTCATAACTGCTTAAGAAGTGTGTTTTATCAAATCTGCAGGCCTGTATCAAAAACAACCTAGTTCTGAACTTTTGATGACTGACAGAAATATGTAAATGCAAAAATAAAAATGGATTATTTCTAAAAATGAACAGGTCTTATTATCAAAACTCAAAACTCTTTAGTTTTGTTAGCATACATACTGAATGGTTTGCTATTGAGTTGATAAAGTAGAAATAATTGTTAATACATGAATTAGGGTTGCCACCTTTGAGATACGAAAATACCGGACGCCCCATCCCCTCCTATCGTCTACCATTGTGACTAACGTTTCTACTTAATAGTTTCGTGCTTAACGTTACAGTATGCTACTTAATGGTTTCACGCTTAACGTTACAGTATGCTACTTAATAGTTTCGTGCTTCTTCATTCAAAGGGCTGTCAAACTTAACAGCAGCGCGCATGCTCATACCAGATAACACACAGAGGTGAGCACACAAGAAAAACATAACGGTACAGCGTTTTGGTGGCTTACGTTGTTACCTCAATTCTTTGTGGTGCATTTACACACCGCTGTGTTATAGTATTTGAATTTCACTCATACAAGCACAACATGTTATATTAAATTGTTTATTGTAACACATTTTTTAAGAACATATCCAATAGATTAGAATGCTTAGAATTACCGGACATCTTCCAAAAAAAACGGACAGGGGGTCAAAGTACATAAAAATACCGGACAGTGAATATTTCAGCTGGCAAAATGTTCTATAGCCAAACAGCCTATTCAGCCTGGGTCTTTGCCAAAAAGCAGATGAGCAGTGAAACCAAAAATGTTCTCTTCCAAGCAATTCAATTTCACTCAAGAACAGATGGATTAATCTTAATAAAAATAATAATGTAAAGTCAATAAATGATACTGCTAGATACTGCTACAAATATATGCTTCTTACTTGCAACTACTAATGCTAACATGGTGCAATTGTGAAATATGCTGCAGTAGGCATACTGTGTGCTTTAATTTGTCAGTTTTTAGATTTAATTTGTACAAGAATGAGCTTGAGTCAGAGGTCAGGCCGTTGGAGAGCAGACCTGCTGACAGGTTGACTGTCCACGGGGGGCTAATGAGAACACTCTACAAAGTGAACGGAACAAAGGCAGACAGATTACACTGCACCGTTTGTTGACTCGAATCAATAACATCAGGCAGTTGTACTCACATTTCTCATACAATTGTCCTTCATGCTGGCAAAGAAACCCTTCAAAAAAAGTCAAATGCTTTCTTCATCTACTTTCTAGAGGGAGCATGTTTTACTGATTTAATGTCACATCACTCTGCAGTTAGTATGTTTATCTTTCTTGGATGAGAACCAAGGCTGACTTGTTGGAACCTTTGAGGCATTCAGCATTTTCGCAAATTACTTGGTTGATAATGAGGGCCTGTAACCAGCAGGACAATCTCATTTGCTTTAATTCTGTGGTTTATTCAGATATACACATAAAAGCAATGTTTTAGACACAATTAAGTCAATTGCAGCGTACCAGTGATTTATTCCACATCAAGTGGACTCAGATGCAGACTAGAAAATCCTGCAAATCTGTACTAACTTAATCTTGATTGCAGCATACGAAACAGATGATACAGGTAAATGGTTTAACTAATCGGAACAAGTGGAATAAGTTAGACTGATAATGAGGACTACCCTACAGCTATGGCCAAAACAGATATCATTTTGCCGTTTTTTTGATTACATGATGTAAAATAAAAAATCAAGATAATGTTCATATAGGTTTTTTTTTCATTTTTTAATTATGGTATGTCTCAATCCTAAAATTCTAGGTGATGCAAAACGTTTGGCAGTGGCTGTATAACCCCTTCTTTACTAATCTGATATGTGGACTTCAGTGTCAAACAGTGCTGTATAAACCCTTCTTTACTAATCTGATATGTGGACTTCAGTGTCAAACAGTGCTGTATAAACCCTTCTTTACTAATCTGATATGTGGACTTCAGTGTCAAACAGTGCTGTATAAACCCTTCTTTACTAATCTGATATGTGGACTTCAGTGTCAAACAGTGCTGTATAAACCCTTCTTTACTAATCTGATATGTGGACTTCAGTGTCAAACAGTGCTGTATAAACCCTTCTTTACTAATCCAATATGTGTAATTTAGTGTCAAATACATATATAAAGGGATCCCTGTGCAAAAAGAAAGACTCATTTTTATTACATCAAACATATTTAACTAAAAATGAATGCTATGTCTTTTTGTGCACATTTCAAACTAGCAGATCATACTTGCATTTAAGCTGTCGACACTGCTGCATAGGCACAGAAAAGTTTGGTTGCGTGATAATGGACAGTGAACAGGCTGGCTGTAGGGGTGACATCAGGCCAGAAAGAAACACACAGACAGACAGTACTGGTGAGTGAAACTGAGACGCTGCGGCGCTCAGTGTTTTAATGAAACAAATAAAAGATTTGAACAAAAACAGCACACTGCACTTGACGCCAAAATAAACAGACAGATAACCAAAATGAACAGACACTAACACACAGGGACGAACACCAAACAAACAAGTATTATTATTTTTATTTATTTCTTAGCAGACGCCCTTATCCAGGGTGACTTACAATTGTTACAAGATATCACATTATTTATTACATACAATTACCCATTTATACAGTTGGGATTTTACTGGAGCAATCTAGGTAAAGTACCTTGCTCAAAGGTACAGCAGCAGTGTCCCCCACCTGGGACTGAACCCACGACCTTCCTGTAAAGAGTCCAGAGCCCTAACCACTAATCTACACTGCTGCCCGAGTACTGTGCTGGTCCTCCAACTACAATACACCAACATTTACACACTACATACAACATAAAACACAAAAATACACACAGGGGCGGGGCACATTGCCACATATCCCCCGCCCTTGTGTGCAGCACACATGGCCTCAATGGCCATCTCCCCCCTTAAAATCCCCATAGTCTCACTCAAAATCCCGGGCCAAGAACAGGGACTTTAAGGGGTTCATGGGCAGCAATGTTACCAGTAGCCCAGCTGCTACTGGCAGTGGGGCGTGTTTCTCCAAACTGAGCAGCCGGGTAAGAAGGGCATTGGTCAAGGAAGCCACCAAGAGGCCGATGACAACTCTGAAAGACCTACAGCGTTCCATGGCTGAGATGGAAGAAACATGTGTCAACAATAGCTCAGGTACTCCACAAATCTGGCCTGTATGGAAGAGTGGCAAGATGGAAGCCATTTCTGAAAACAGCCCATGTAAAATCCCGCTTGGAATTTGCAAAAAGGCATGTGGGAGACTCCGAAAAGATGTGGCAAAAGATACTGTGGTCCGATGAAACAAACCCAGGTAAAACCAACCCTACTGTGAAGCATGGCGGTGGCAGCATCATGCTATGGGGATGCTTTTCATCAGCAGGGACTGGGAGCTTGTCAGGGTAGAGGGCAAAATGGATGGAGCTACATACAGGCAAATCCTTGAGGAAAACCTGCTTCAGTCTGCAAAAGACCTAAGACTGGGACGGAGATTCACCTTTCAGCAGGACAATGACCCCAAGCACACAGCCAAAGCGACACTGGAGTGGTTTAAAAACAAGAACCTGAATGTCCTAGAGTGGCCCAGTCAAAGCCCGGACTTGAATCCGATTAAGAATCTGTGGCAAGACTTGAAGATTGCTGTCCACCAACGATCCCCATACAACTTGACAGAGCTGGAACAATTTTGCCAAGAAAAATGGGCAAATATTGCACGATCCAGATGTGCAAACCTGGTAGAGACTTACCCAAAAAGACTCACAGCTGTAATTGCTGCCAAAGGTGGTTCTACCAAGTATTGACTCAGGGGGGTGAATACTTATCTAACTAAAACATTTCAGTTTTTTTTTTTCATTAACTGTTGTTTCACAATAAAAATTCTCTTGCCTCTTCAAAGTGTTGAGTAGGTTGTGTAAATCAAAGGAAAACAAATCCCATTTAAATGCATCAAGATTTCAGGTTGTAACACAACAAACTGTGAAAACGTCCAAGGGGGGGTGAATACTTACTATAGGCAAACTACAGTGGAACTGCGTTTATCCACGTGCTTGGGGGGACATAGGTCCACGGATGTGTGAAATCCGCAGATAAATGAGGTGTCATTGCATGTGACTAGAATGCAGGAATAAAACACAGAAACTAGTAATGTAAACCACATTAGTGTTTACTGGAGATTTATGCAATAAAATATATTACAGACAGAAGAATGTTTTAAAATTAGTTTACTTTGACAGTGTTACTCCTAGCTAAATCTTTTCAAAATGCGATACAAAGCTACAAGATCATAAGGCATTTTCTGACGGGAATAAGCTATTAAGCCCATCAGAGATCGAAATTTCCCTGTAAACTAAGTCGTGTGGCTAGCAGCTAGAAATATCTCAAGGTATCGCTAATTTATTCCATGCATTAATATTAAATAATATAATTCTCTAAAAAAAAAAAAAAAAAAAAAAATCACTTAAAAAATCAACTAAATAAATAAGCCTGCTGTATTATTTAAACTTGTCCTACATTTCAACAAAATACAGACCAACATAAGTGTTTTTTTTTCTTTTCGTAACAGCTTTTTTAAACAATTCACTGCTGCAAGTCATTCTTTGAACCTTGACAAATTCCATCATAGTCCTTTGTTTCAGTGAGGCAAAATATGTTTGCTGGGTTTCAATAAGTACCTGCCTCAGGAGAACTCATTTTACAGAATCCTTCTGCTGTTCATACCAAGACATGAATCCTGGCATCTGCAGCGCTGCTGTCTTGGCGTCGACTCCACAGTGTGTGTGTGTGCACAGCGGGCATTACGTCTACGTTAGCAATAATGTATTGTATTTCAAAGATAAAACTCATCAGGGAGCCATGGATAATTGAGGTCATGTACACATTTAAAAAAAAACCTTTTCTTTCATATGCCTATATATATATATATATATATATATATATATATATATATATATATATATATATATATATATATATATATATATATATATACACACACACACATTAGGGCTGCTCCGATTAATCAGACCGATTAATCAACTAAAGAGTTGATTGCAGATTAATTTTTTTACAAATTAATCGTGCAGAATTTTATTTCTGTATATAAAATAAAACCAATCAATAGAAGATCTGCATTTTCTCTACAGCAGTCCAATCATATGTTGCAGGACATAAACAGTTGAAGGTATTCTCTGTCTCGGCTGGTGGTCTTGAGTAAGTCTAACCAATGGGAGAGTCAAAGATCTGCCCTGGTTTTTCAGCTGTCCAATCATGAGTGAGCAGAAATGGGACATAAATATGCTAGGCCCTAAGCTGTGTAACAATAGCTGAATTTTGCGCGATATTGCTAATGTTATAGAGCCTTACTAAGAATTATATTGAGAACGTTGAAGTAATATTTCGATTTATTTTTTACAAATAAAAAAAAAAATAAGACAACGGAGGTATCATAGTCGATTTGGCTGCAAATCAATTTTCAAGAAAATTTGAGATGGTTAAAAAAGGGAGGTATATGCCACAAATAACCGAACCGTCACAGGAAGGGAAGGGATATACTCACCACTTCCAAAATGTAAATTATTAAAGGTATCTGTGGCTTACTGGTAGGTGTCAATTAAAAAAAATGTCTTTCATTCAGTACAGATAAAAGCGATATGGAACAGCACTGGCTACAGTAGTATAGGATGTCTATCGAAGTCAGCACAAAAAAAACACAAGTTACTTGAGAGCCACTGTAAGTGTAATACTCAAAACTTTTGAGCAAACCCGGATAGATGTTCAAATGGATGAGCAGAAGCGTAGGGATACAATACATCACAATGAGCAAGTAAGAAAAAACTATGAGGTTCTTAAACGCTTGATTGATTCTGTTGTTCACCTTGGCAAGCAAGAACTGGCTTTCAGAGGGCACGATGAAGCCATCAATTCCTCAAATAGAGGTAATTATGTGGAATTACTTTCTCTGATACTTTCTATGATAGCATGTTAACCAATCACTTGTTAATATCCACAGGTATTCTCGGTTACCTCTAACAAGATTCAGAATGACTTAATCTCTTTGGTGTCTCAGGTTTTGCTAGATGCAATAGAAAGAAGTACAGGAAGCCAGGTACGTAGCTGTAATGTTAAACGCAGCTCAGCTGTCTTGTGTTTTCAGATATGTGACTGACAGGTCCTGAATGAACAGTTGTTCCGTGAAAATGTGTTACATTTACTAAAAAAAATAAAAATAAAAATGCTTTTAAAAAGACTAAATTCCCATTGGGCTTATTTCTTTTAGTATTACTAGTATTACTGTGCAGGACAGCCGCTATAAATAAGATTGTTACCTTTATTAAAAATGTGGACGGATTAATCTACCGATTAATCTTCCGATTAATCAACTAATGCCCATAGATTAACGATCAAAATTTTTAATTGAGTGACAGTCCTAATATAAATATATATATATATATATATATATATATATATATATATATATATATATATATTAGTCTTGGGACAAACACAGGATTTTCATGTTCAGATATTCGCTCATGATTTAAATATTCGTTTGGATATTCGTTCGTTTTCAAAAACTAATAAAAGCCATTATATTGCTCAGAACACAGGCAGAGACAGCATAGCAGCAGGGGCAGGGGGGGGTGTGGCCCCTGTGTGTGTGCCTTTGTTTTACAGCAAGACTTTACAATATGTAACACGTTAAAGTAGAAAAATATCCCAGGAGTAGAAAATAAGTTACCCCAGTGAATTAACTACAAAACAAAGGATGCCAAAAAACAGTTCAAGTTAAACATTGTTTTGTTTATTCCCGAAAATAAATAGTACATAAAGTTGACACAGAATTTTATTTATTTTTTACTTTTTTTTCATTCCTTGCCATGGCAGTTTCTTCGCAGTAAACAGTGGCCAGACACTTTTTCATAATAATAGTAATAATAGTAATAATAACATGAGGTTTACTTGTGCCTTTCTGTAGCTGAACAAGCAAACGAAAAATGAAATTTAACTTTAAACAATTCAAATAAAACAAACGTGGAAATGATGGGGAAAAAACTCACTGGTTTGGTTCTCGTTTATTGCATTCCACATAACAGAAAGACTCAACAAAAATATATAATATATATTTATCGCTACACAACATTTCCATCAAATTGGACACTGTTTAGGCTCGGCATTTCAGAATGACGTACTTGCCTTTCAGTCTCATGAGATTCTGACTCGCTCTAAAGCAGCACACGATCAGCACAATGCATTTTTGACCCAGATGGGCTTCCATAGAGATCACTATGCGCGTGTGCATAATCTGGTTTGTTTACTTTTTGCTGTCTGAAACATTTAAATAGAGGCTCAAGATCTGCTGTGTTAATCCTGTGTCTATTTCTATATTAATCTCACATATCACACGGATATGTGAGATTAATACTTACTCACTGGCTGGACATGGTTGACAGTCCAGTTGGTTTACATCGTTGTTTTTTTTTGTTTGTTTTGTGAATCCTGTTTGAATTGTTTATTTTCTTTTGACATCATCTTGCAAACAGGATTATCTTTTCTGTTTAACAGCGAGCCTTTTGTGGAGTTTAATAAAACTTTGATTGTATTGGAAACTACTGTCTGCTTGTGGCAAAGTGGTTTGCAGTGCACAGGTGTAGTCATAGGTGGTGCGTGAGTCTTTCGTTTGGGGAGGCTATTCCCCCCTGCATTTATTAAACCCAATGATGTACAATAAGATACACACTTAACATATATATATCAAAAGTTTTAGAACACCTCCATTTTTCCAGTTTCTATTGAAATTTACACAGTTTAATGTCTCAATGTACTCTGAAATTAAAGCATAGAACATTTGGAGATAAAAAAAGAAATCATGGAATCGTTTTGTTTAACAAAATTTAATCTAAATTTTTGACTCATCAAAGTAGCCACCTTTTGCAGATATAACAGCCGAACACACTCGGCATTCTTTCTACAATGGAAATCAAATATTGTTGGGAAAGTTCTTCCCAACACTGTTGCAGAAGTTCCCACAAATGTGTTGCACTTGTAGGTTGCTTTGCTTTCACCCTTCTGTCCAGTTCATCCCAAACCAGCTCGATGGGGTTTAAGTCTGGAGACTGTGCTGGCCATTCCATGATTTGAAGCCTACCATCTTGTTCTTTTCTTCTAAGGTAGTTCTGACATAGCCTGGGGGTATGTTTTGGGTTATTATCTTGCTGTAGGATGAACCCCTGACCAACTAGGCGTATACCAGAGGGTATTGCATGGCGCTGCAAAATGCTGTGGTAGCCGTTTTGGTTCAGGGTGCCACTCACTCTGTGCAAGTCGCCGACTCTGGATCCAGCAAAAGAGCCCCAGACCATCACGCTTCCTCCTCCATGTTTGACAGTTG